>OX632363.1:38250256-38377756 GCA_951751655.1 Ophion costatus
TATTAAACGAAAAAATGCTTGTTATGTCTCCAGTGAACAATTTTATACATTCATTTTTTTTTTTACTTGTATCCTAATTGAATTAATAATTCGTCCGAATGGCCCCCCCTTGTTCGCTCATCCTCATTCGAAAAATAAATCAAACCTCACAGCGGTCACGTGTGTAAAAAAATTTCCGCTGTTACTACCCACCGAACTAAGCCCAATAATAACAATGCAAAATAAAAATAAAAAAGTAAGTACTAAAGAGCAGCGGGATGGAGAAATATTGACACTGGATTCGCATCGTCGGTTTATTTGCACGGACAACTCCGGCAGGTCCAATTCAGGAATTTTCTACTCGAAGCATCCCCATCTATGTACCATGAACGTAAATACCGTCACCGAGTCCTCTATATATATATATATATATATATATATATATATATATATATATATATATATATATATATATATATATATATATATATATATATATATATATATATATATATATATATATATATATATATATATAAGCATCCCCATGTATGTACCCCCCCACTGTATATAAAGGGGGGGGGGTGAGGCACTAACTATTGCCACCTTGAATATCTCTGTAATTATCGACGTCACAAAAAAATGTTTGAAACAAAAGTTGTACCGTACGAAAGGGGTCATCAAATGCGATCATAATTTTTTATCTGAGTGGAGGCGCTTTCGCACAACAAAGGTCACCCCCACTTTTTTAAATGGTACGGTACATTTTTTTTTCAACTATCTTGTAGAGCATCGAAAACTGCATAAAAAACATTTAGGGCTCAAAGTCGTTCAAGGTCATTTAAGATCAAAAAGTGACATGAACATTATTTTTATGTGAAATTACCTTTATACACAGTAGATGTTCAAAGTGATTGCCATTGGAATCAATGCGGTATTGCAATCTCGGCAATCGCTGAGGCTAGTCGTCCGCTTATCGGATGAATAAGCGTACGCTATTCGTCCGGAAAGCGGCTAATTTCACGCGGTTCACCCTGTACAACGCCCCAAACGAACAATTCCAAACACACAAACCCAAACAAATCAACCCAAACCCAAACGTACAAACCCAAAATGACAAACGCAAACAAACCACACCAAAAACCAAACCCAAACAAAACTAACCAACCCGAACCAAACAACACAAACCCAAACGTAACTAAACCCAAACAACACAGACCCAAAGAACCTAAACGCAAACAACCAACCAAACCCAAACAAAATTATAAAGTTTTTCTTCGGATGACTACGTGTAAATTATTCTTCCGGATAGTTTGCTTAACTATCTACTAGCTATCTACTTACACTATCTATAAACTACTTGACTATCTACTTAACTATCTATTTACACTACTTAACTATCTATTTATCTCACTTACACTACTTAACTATACTTACTATACTTACGCTACTTAACTTACTATACTTATAACTTATAACTTATAAGTAACTTACTATAGCTACTTAACTTACTATACTTACAACTTCTTACTTACTATAACTACTTAACTTACTATACTTATAACTTATAACTTACTATAACTACTTAACTTACTATACTTATAACTTATAACTTACTATAACTACTTAACTTACTATACTTATAACTTATAACTTACTATAACTACTTAACTTACTATACTTATAACTTATAACTTACTATAACTACTTAACTTACTATACTTATAACTTATAACTTACTATAACTACTTAACTTACTATACTTATAACGTATAACTTACTATAACTACTTAACTTACTATACTTATAACTTATAACTTATAAGTAACTTACTATAACTACTTAAGTTACTATACTTATATCTTATAACTTACTATAACTACTTAAGTTACTATACTTATATCTTATAACTTACTATAACTACTTGAGTTACTATACTTATTATAACTAATTAACTATAACTTATAACTATAACTAGTTGACTTACTATACTTATAACTTATAACTCACTATACTTACACTACTTAACTATCTACTTACACTATCTATAAACTATCTACTAGGATATTGGGCTTACACGAATCACAATAATATGTACGCCTACTGGAAATACGGGGTGAACTGAGCCGCTATCCGGACGAAAAACATACGTTTATTCGTCCGATAACCGGACGGGGAGACACTCCGTATAAATATATGTATATATATGTATATAGGGTGAATGCACTAGAAGTTTGTTGCTCGAAAACACTCATGAATATTGATTTGAGACGAAAAAGTAAGGGACCAGATTTGAATGGTTTTTTAATGTCTACACTCTCGTAGCGTCAGATTTTTTTTCGAATGTAGGTATCAACTCGATTTCAAGGTCACCGTCACTTTTAAAAAAGAGGAACCCCTTTTTTTCATCGGTCTTAAATGTAGAGCACAAATAAACAAAACCAACGATCTGCAATACAATGACCTTGGGACGACCTTCCAATACCCAAAAAATGTGCGCATCGGTGGATCGCTAGAAGCAGCTTTTAAGCGAATCGGTAGAAACGCGTAACTTTTAGTGAATCGCCCTATATATATATGTGTACTTATAAATATTGAGTTTAGACGGAAAAGTCAGGAACAAAATTATATATACATGTGTGTGTTTGTGTATAAACACACATGTATGACGAATAGCGTCCTCACCACCCTTCGAGTGTACAAACAGGGTAGAAAAGCGTGTTGCTCTTGTGCCAACAAACGATCCTACGTATTTACATTCAGTGCAAATACAGGGCGTTCCACGTTTAAATCGCGACGCTATTTCCAATGAAATAACGCGTTCCCCTGCCCCGAAATCACTGCGGAGAATTCCACTCGACGAAGAACCGTCCGACTGAGCACGGAACGTCCCATAGATCGTCTGCAGGTACACACACGCGCTGGTATGCGGCGTTGGACTATGCGCCGATTCGCGCATGCGCCGACACGCCCACTTATCCCCTCTCCGCGCCAGCGCGAGCTCCCGGTAGGCAGCGCGCGCCGCGGTGGGCGTGACTCCGCGCTCGGGCGCTCCCCAGTGAGAATCGCCGCGGGCCACCGGACACGCCCACATCGTCGGCTCCGCGCGCACGTAGGCCACGCCCCGCGGATGCGTACGCGCGTGGCCCCCCACCACCCGGAGCGCTTCTCGCGGGACCCCGCTACTTCGCGAATCCATCGGCACTACTGTAGCTCGTGTGTGTTATAAGCGTTGCCGCGGCGGAGGATCTTTAATCCTTCGCGGACGCATAGGGGCCGCGAGCGGGCTGTCGCGAGCCATGGTGCTTTCCACGACTATTCGCGAATTATAAATTCGCACTTTCACGACGAAATTTTTTCCTCTCTCTCACTCTATCTCTTTTATATATATATATATATATATACACACATATATACATATTTTTTTCTCCAAATTTCTCAATGTGTAAAATTAAAAACCACCATCGTCTTTTGAAAAAAAATGAACTAACGATCGTCAGCAAATTGAACAGACTTTACGTTTGCTCGTGCGTTAATACTCATCGAGTGCGCGACATGACATAACGGTGACGTTTCGGCCATTTCGATTATTCTGCGTCTCGAGCATCGGTTTCGCGATCATGGTATCGACGATAATCATTTCCTGTCAGTGTTGAAGTTTTTCACGTTTATTAATTAAATTTATTTATTAATAAAAAAAAAACCTACATCGTTATCGATTCTCGTCGTTCGCGACGAGAAAAGCGCGAGCGATCGCGTCCGAGGACTTTTCAAATTGTATCGGGAAATTACACCGTGTCCCCTCGTCGTCAAAAGCATGAAGGTAAGCATTTCTCGAGCCGCGCTCCTCTTGTTCACACGTACAGCCGAAAGTAACCAAATGTTCCATATTTGGTGACTTTTCGTCACCATTTTGTTTTTTCGATTGTGAGAGAAAAATACATATCACAAATTTGAGCAGTTTAGTGGTAACCGAAGTCATACATTTTCGCTTGACTCGGTAGAAGTCTTGTGTTTTAAATATTACTTTGAAGTATCAATATTTCGGAAAAATCAAAATAACAAAAAGGTAACCTTGGGAATAGGTGCGGGAATTATAGCAGTGTCAACAAAAAGGGGTGAAAGTTTGTTGAAACTGCGAATGAAGGGGAACTTCGACGGGGTAGTTTACCCTTAAGGGAAGCGTAACCAATTTGAAGCATGCGGAACCATTAAACGATAGGTTTTAGTATTTTCAATCAGCGGGGTTATTTTAACATACAGAAATTACGATCGCGACTATTAAATTCAGGTGAAGGGTGGTTTACCCCCTTAATCTTGCTATGCGACTAGAGCGCAAAATCAACTTTAATTTTGTCCCCTCTTTGAGATGTTCTCCATTTTGTTCATTTCCATGTAACCCTTTGACGTGTGAGGCGAATGGAGAAAAATATAGGGGTGGTTCACCCCTTAATTTGTTCTGCGATAACTCTGTAGTGGATTTTTCATCGCTTCGGATTGAAAGAATTTTCGTTTTTGTTTCATTGCGATGGGTCGATTGTGGGTGAAACATAACCTCTTGACGTCCCTTCCTTTGAGGGGTGGTTTCATCCCTTAAGGATGTTGAGTCCCGATGAAACATCTTAAGGTTAATTGTTCAATAATTAGCTTCTTAATCGTCATGAAATTTTTACACGACCTCCTGAATACTTCATGTAAAAACATGCCAAATTTTCAGAATTCTATCGTTACTTCAACCTCCTTAGGGGTTGAAATAAAAAAATGATAAGAGAATTCTGAAAATTCGGTATGTTTTTGTGTGAAGTATTTAAGAGGTCGTGTTGAAATTTCACGACGATTAGGAAGCTCGTTATTAAAAAATTAACATTTTGTTAGGAACAATTTTTAAAAGAAATTAAAAAAAATTATCAATAAACTTTGTTTCCATAAGACAACATTTAATTTGTAAATGTTAATTGTTCAATAACGAGCTTTCTAATTGTCGTGAAATTTTTTCACGACCTCTGAAGTACTTCAGACAAAAACGTACCAAATTTTCCGAATTTTATTATCATTTGTGATTTAGGACTCGACATCCTTAAAACCGTATTTCCGGCGATAAAAAAAAAACGTGTCGCTCAGTTTTCAATGGTTCATAACATATATAAGTTTCAACAAGATCGAAGGACGACGCCTGAGGGATTGTCCTTGTTAGAAGCCAATTATCCAGATATGAAATTATTCTATAAAGAATTATATAGAATGGAATTATTCTATAACGAATATGGAATGATTCTATAAGGAATTATATGAAAGGGAATTATTCTATAAGAAATTATATATATTGAATTATTTTACCGGCAAAGGAACTATGTGATTATATACGACAATTTGAAAAACTAGGAACTTAGAATAGACATAAGAAAACTGATGTAAGAATACTATTGTAAAGGGGAAGGGAAGGGCACTCATGTAAACACCCTCAAAAGGGCATACTCGGAATAAACTACTACTATATTGAATTATTTTATAATTCGATATATATAATTATTAATATTATTAATTAATAAATAATTAATTCAAAAATTAATAATAATAAATAATTAATATTTTATAATTCCTTGTTTTGAATTTTGGAATGGTTCCAGCATGACGTATTTTACGAGTAACAATAGCACCGAAACAGTAAAACGTCGTGGAAATATTGAAACAAACTTAGATACAACATGCTAAACATATAGTCACAGTATTATTTCCAACTGACGAACGAAAACACATTATGTTTACGTACCTTCGGAAGTTTCCTAGTACCGGCAAAAAAACATACCCAGCCACGGCCACAGCGCTCGTCCGACTGACGAGATGGAACGAGTGCGATATACTAGAGTCAGCGAATGAGATAAAGGATGACCTTGTATTGGGTCTCGAACTGTTTGTTATGGAGAGACGGTGGTATTCCATATGAAGGATACTGTCCCATATTTGGTTACTTTCCTCTACTTGTCATCGAAGAGAACACACATTCAGTATGGAGATCACGAACTGCTCGCTGCTTTCCAAAACAAGTTGTTGTGGGGTCTTCTCACTTTAGACATTAAAAAAGGCTATTTCCATGAATTTTTTAAATCGGTTTATATTATAGATATTGATCTAAAAATTGTTACACTTAATAAATACATTTTCGAAGTACATTTAAAAAAAAAACTTATTTATCTAAGTCATTATTTAAAAAACTATTAAAAAAATGTTCTAAAAAAATTGTAGGTCTGCGCTGTTGATGAAATCTCGGAAATGGATCATCCGAAACAAAAAAAATCAAACAGTTTTAGATTCAGTTTTTTTCACCAACATTTTTTCACTAAGTAAATATCAAGATTAAAAAAAATCCTTGATGTGCGCTATAGTTGTAAAGAATATGTGGTTAAATTTGGAAGATTTTATCAGCAAGCCGTCGAAAAACGTTGCTTTGAGAAAAACGCGTTTAAAATTTGCTTGGGTTACATAAATACACGAAAATTTTTTTCTTTTTAATGTATTTCGAAAGTGTTTTTATTAAGTGCAACAACTTTGATATCAATATCTATAATATAAACTTTTCTAGCTAACTTTTTCTAGCGTCTAAAGTGAGAAGACCCCTTAAGATTCTTAATTCAAGGAACACCACTTAAGTGTCCACCTTCGATTTTGTGGAAACTCATATGTGATAAAGCATTGAAAACTATTGGGCACGTATTTATTTTCAACGGCGGAAAAAAGGTTTTAAGGGGGGAAAACACCCCGAAGAAAGGCTTGTCGCGGGGTGATTTTGCAGTTTCACCCACGAGTAGTTCCCCGATCTGAATAAAACAAAAACCAAACTTCTTCTACCAATGTGAAGCGATGAAAAATCCACGATAGAAGTATTCGAAACAAATTAAATTAAGGGGTGAATGCCTTTCACTGAGGGGTGGTTTTCCCCCTTAAAACCGTTTTCCCGCCGATAACAAAAAAATACGTGTCTAATACTTTTCAATCCTTCATCACATACATGAGTTTCAACAAAATCGAAGTTGCGATCAACGTAAGCAAACCCTACTTACCTGGATTTTGCTTACAAGGAACATCCTTCAGGTGACACCCTTCGATTTTGTTGAAATTTGGATATATTATAAAGCACCGAAAAGTAAGCGATACCTATTTTTTTATCGGCGGAAAAACGGATTTAAAGGGTGAAACGCACCCTCAAAAATGGGAAGTTTTTCGTTTTTCGTCGATAACGTTTTAACGGTACGAGATATAAAAAAAATTCAAATTGCAACAATGTTTATTTTTTCGTCTACTATACATTGGATATAAAAACGATAACATTATCAAGGAAAAACGAAAAACACCCCTTTTTTCGAGCGGTGGTTTCACCCCTTAAAACCGTTTTTCCGTCGATACAAAAAAATACGCATCGCTTACTTTTCGGTGCTTTATAACATATCCAAATTTCAACAACATCGAAGAGTGACACCTGAGGGATGTTCCTTGTTAGTATGAAACTAGTGAAATCTTAATTTAGAGCCAACAGAGCGTTTTCTTTGATACAGACTGACGTGATTATTGCGACGATACAAATGCGAATCAGATTGCATGCGTGAATTGAAAGTGGTGGCCATCACTTTGAGCACATTTTATAGCGGTCAATCCTTCTGAACCCCTTTCTTCGTCGCTTCCAGGGCTCGAAAAAATGGAAATATCTTTTTTATCGATATTTTAAATACTAAATATTGATCGATCGTCTTGAAATTTCGCGCGTCAACCTATTTCCGCACTTCCTTGATAACGATGCTGAAAATATTGGTGGTTTCATTTTAAAAAATGGGTGCGACCTCGAAATCTCCGAAGTGCCTCCACCTGGATGAACCTCGTAGCCGTGACTTGATGAGCACCTTCGATCTATGCAACACTTGTAGGAAGATTTTTCTCTCCAGTGCGATACGTCAGGAAGTGTGTATTTCTATCATTAATAGTTGCTCGCTCATCCGGTAGATATGTGTATGTACAAAAGAGCGTGGGATTGCAGGAAACGCGCCCATGGAAATTCCAATGTCACCAAGCACACACGCACACACGCACACACACACACACACACACACACACACACACACACACACACACACACACACACACACACACACACACACACACACACACACACCCTCCCACACACACACCCTCCCACACACACACCCTACCACACACACACCCTCCCACACACACACACAAAAGCTCACACACACACACACACACACACACACACACACACACACACACACACACACACACACACACACACACACACACACACACACACACACACACACACACACACACACACACACACACACACACACACACACACACACACACACACACACACACACACACACACATCCGCATTATTTCTTATGGTGTCCTCGGAGGAAGACTTGCCATTGTCGCCGTTACCATTTTTCCTTCTTTTTTCCATCCTTCCCATTGTTCGAGGAATAGTACGACAGACATACGTGCACTTAGCGACAATATGACATATAATACACACACACACACACACACACACACACACACACACACGCACACACACACACACACACACACACACACACACACACACACACACACACACACACACACACCCGTGCGCGCGCGCGCGCGCGCGCGCGTGTGTGTGTGTGTGTGTGTGTGTGTGTGTGTGTGTGTGTGTGTGTGTGTGTGTGTGTGTGTGTGTGTGTGTGTGTATAAACATATCCTCGTGTGCAATAATTCTTGCGCTCCGCCGGAACGAGAAGAGACCCGCAAACAAAAATCGCGCGCAAATTTATCGATATAATTATTGTCGCGAAATGCATATGTATACGCACACATGTAGCGGCACACCCGCGCGGGGGCCGCACGTCTTGTCGCCTTCTACGCGCAATTTATAGAAACGGCATATGCGCCCGCGTAACGACGGCGTTTCTTCTATATGTAGACGACTACGTAGGGGCGCGTACAGTCGAAACTAATGGAAAAGAAAAAACGAGAGAGCGACAGAAAAGAAACTGGACCGCGTGCATTATAAATTACGAGAGTCGTAATATATTCGCGGGGTTTGTCTTGCCGAGCTCGATTTATGGTGCGTTATATATATATATATATATATATATATATATATATATATATATATATATATATATATATATATATATATATATACACACATATATACACATATACATATATAATATGTATATACATGTGTATATATATATATATACATACATATAATCTGTGGGATATCAGTGGATTATCAACTCGCCGAGAAGAGTCTTATTCGAATGCCTTTGCACGGCTCGCAATAACGGGGAAATTTATACCTACGCGTTCCGGTCGAATATTATTGAATTTTTCCATTCGGTTGCACTTTTCATTTTGGCGATTTTTGTAAAGAGTACAATGTATTTTGACGCACGATTTCAATGCCGTGATCATATCTGCGGATGATGAAGTTGTGGACCAATACGTAGCTACATTGTTTGCGATGTATAAAAATATAGCATTTAATTGTAATTTATATTAATATGTAGATGCATCTATGCATACATATCGACATATGTCTGTGTGTGTGTATGCATATACACAGGGTTACGAATGGATAATCCTGCACCTGTCGATAGGTCAGATTACGTCCTACTACATTCTGCAATTTCAGTTTAGTAAAAGTACTATGGTTTTCGAGGGTCTGGGCTTTATGTAATTAAAAAAAATTCTTTCTCATCGTCATTGCTTTTTTGTTTCAAAGTGAGGGGTAGGCAACTTTGAAAATTAATTTAAAAATAAAATATTGTTTGGAATCGAACCTTTTTATTATTTGCCGTTTGAGGTCACAGTAGCAAAGAATTATCAACAAAGTAAGAATAATTGTTAGACTTGCAGAGTTGTTGACCCCTAATTCGAAAATCTTTGCCGATCATTCTTACCTTATTTGTTGACAATTCTTTGGTACTGTGTCCTCAAACTATAAATAATAAAGGAATTTGATTCCATGTAACAGTTTCTTTTTAATCCATTTTTAAAGTTGCCCACCACTCACTTGGAGAAAAAATATTATGAAAATTACGGGGTTATTTAATAGAGGAAAACATACTACAACCCTGTCACGGGGTTGTGACCAATTACCAGTAGCCCTGTGGTAAATATGAGCTGCTTGACCCGATACGTCATTTTACGTTTTGCGCGCGGGAACTCCATCGAATTTCATTCGTGCAACCTCGAATTTTCTTTATACATATATACGTGTATATATATATATATATATATATATATATATATATATATATATATATATATATATATATATATAAATATATATATATATATATATATATATATACATATATATGCCCAGCGCGTACCAAGCGACTGTAACATCGATGACCACACACGTTGTGCCGGATTGGCCTTGACGCGTTACCCCCACTTGTAGCGCAAAAAAAGGCCTTTTTCATGAATTTTTTTAAAGAAAACTACAAAACTTTTTTAATCGATCAATATACCATCTTAAAGAACACATCTTGAAGAACTTTCAGTAATTTTTTTATTGAAAAATATTACATTGTTTAGTGGCAAATGGCCGTCAATGAAATAATGTTTTTATATACACGGTTTGCGGTGACCAACATTGCGGCGAAGTGGATCATCTGAAAAAAAAATGCGGATGGATTTAGTCAAATATAAGTATAAACTAGTCTTTAATCGAAGGATTTAAAAAAATATTCATTTTTCACAAAATGGCGGACAGTCAAAGTTAATGGTTCGATTTTAACGACAAAAAACGGCCGTTTTTTGGCTATAAAACGGCCATTTTTTTTCGAAAAAAAAAATCGAACGATTAAAGACTACATTTTTATGTATTAAGTAAGCCTGCAAAATTTCAAGAAGATCGGTTCATTAGTGTTCGAGTAATCTTGGTCACCGACTTCAGAAATGCCATTTTGAGAAAAACGCGTTTGAACTATCAATTTCAGTTCTTCAATTCACGGATTCTTCTCTTTCAACGCTCATATCTCAGTCAATTTTGTTCGGATCGACTTGAAATTTTCAGCACATATTCTCAGATACTTATACTTCAAAAAAATGCAATAAAAAAATCGATTTTTTCAAAATCACGAGTGGGGGTAACCCCTTAAAAAGGAAGACCCGAAAACAAAAAAAGTGAGGGACGAAAGAAAGGAAAGAGACTAGGCAATAGACTTCCGATGCGCGAGGCAATAAAGTGCGTCGGGATACGCTGCGTTTCGCGGTCCGCCCGCGTGTCCGACCCTCGTGCGCGTGGGATTTGTATCGTATATAATATATATATACATATAGTATATATACAAAGTATTTCAAATGGATCTTCCACGGATTTACGATTTCGCACGGGAGTGCAGCTCACCCGCGCGCACGGAGTATCGGATTAAAGCCGGAGCGCGCGCACTTGCCCGATATTTCGTACATCTATATAAAGGGTGTCCGAGAAGTGAGGGCCGACAAGAGTGAGGGTAGATTCGGCACGAAATTCCAAGTCGAAAAGTCATCACAAACTTTTCGATCAGACGAAGCGTTGACGAGTTATCGACGATTGAATGTTCCACCAATCGGACGCGCGCGACCGCTCGGAGCGTATGTCTATGGGCGGGGCCGGCGCGCAGGAGTGGGGCGTCTCGAGGTCCAGGCGATACGGGAATTTTTCTATGCTCTCGCGCATGCAGCGTACGCGACGAATTAGAATAGAGTCACCGCTATGGGCAACACACTCAAGGGCGGAAATTTAAGGGGTGCGTCCGAGCGATCGGAAATCTTTCGTGGAATAAAATAGCCCGTACATACGCCCCCCCCCCCCCCCCCCACACACACAAATATATATGTATGCATGTATATATATATATATATATAATTTAAAAAAAATATATATATATAGATTTTTTTTTCGAAATCGAAGAATTCCGAAATGATTCGCCGCCGCGGGACCTCGTAACTCCGGATGATCCGCGATTTGCGCGAGAAACGAGATTAAGCCACGGTATAGGCGTCCAATGCGTAAAACACACTCAAAATCAGGACAACGCGTATGCGTGCTTTCTGTATGCACGCGCGATACGGGAAGAGTGTATAAAATCCGCGAGATCACACTTGAATTTATCATCGTTAGCATTAATTATACCCATGGACGGCAACGGTGCACACAACTGTGGTAAATAACGGAAAAAGAGGAAAACAAATATAATCATCAATTTTTGTTTCCGCGAAAATTTTCTTTAAATATTTTTTTAACAATTTTTCAGAATTTTTTCACTATTATTTTAACAACTTTCTCGACTATAACTGGAAGAATCATCCGCGGTTGAGTCGTTGTGTCTCAAGACCTATCGCATTTTACAACAAATATTAAAAAGAAAAAACAAGTTCAACAGTTTAAACGCTCCTCGTTGTCGGATATCTACAAAGTCAGCTTTCTATACATTTTTGTATATCTACAAGGTGGCAATCCTAAGGCTGCCATGTGTTTTCTATGGGACTTGCCCGTAGATTTTGCGACCGAGAAAAACATGATTTTCAATAAAATCTATCGTATTTTTGTGACAAGTAGTATTTGCCAAAAGGTATTTGAACATTCTAGAAAAAATAATCATAATTCCGTTATGACTACAGCAGAATGAGGATAATTAAATTCCGAATACGGAACACTCTCGAAAAACACTTCTCGTCGATCTCGTCATCGAGAAACAAAACCCTATCAGGGATGCATTTTAAAGTGAGCGAATGGAAGTGAATTCCATAAAGTTCTCTGATATCAGGACTGTGTCTCGTATTCGGAATTTAATTATCTTCGTTCTGCTGAACTCAAAATAAAATTTGTATTTTTTTTTGCACAATACTCAGTTATATATATGAATATATATATATATATTTTCGAACAATATTTTTTTTTTCGAACTGGTCTAGAAAAACCATCGAATGTCAATTTTTTCTTGGTCGCAACATCTCCGCGCCGGACGGCTGAAAAACATGTTCCTCTGCACCTTATAATTGTCACCCTGTATGCGAATGTGCATTTCGGATAGCTTCGGCCGAGGTACGTGTCCCTTCCAATTAGCCACCAATCCCTGCACACGGTCACCCACGTGCTGCAGCATTGAAAAAAAAATATCGGAACCAAATAGCCGCAACGTATCCTTTATACATAGGTACACATATATAGGTATGGACAAAAAAGAGCGTAGAAAAAGAGAGAGAGAGATTGATTGATTGGTTGATTGATTGATTGATTGATTTTTTATGCCCTGGTAACACGTAGAGGCAAAGTATAATGAGTACATTAACAGAGAAAATATAAATAATAGTTATCATAATGAAGTATGATATAATAATATAATATAATATAATAATGATAATAATTATCATAATAAAGTATACTGTAATACAATAATACTATCTAGTAATGTAATGTAACAATAATAACAATAATAATTATTAGAATGAGGTAATATCAATACTAACAGTAGTAAACATAGAAGTTTGGAGTAAAACAGAAAATATAATGTAAAATAAATCATAAGTATATGCCAGAGCTCGGCGTAATTCTATATATACATACGAATACGAATTTATTCACATCGTGAATGTCATGTGAATATAACTACAAATTTATTCATACTTCACTTATTTGTATTTACATGCATGCATACAAATATAATTGTATTCACAAATATTCTGAACATACAAATAAATTCGCAGAACAAAAATTGTAAATATTCACAAAAAATGTGAATATTTACAAAAAATCCTGTGAATTAAAAAAATTCACAACAGAATCTTTGAATGCAAATGTATTCACAAAAAATTGTAAGTACAAAAAAGTTCGCGAAATAAGTTGTGAATTTTTTTCGTATTTAAGACAAATTAAACTCAAATTCACAGTGATTACCTTAAAATTTACACCAAAATACGTAAGAACTGACTCGTGAATTCGATTTTAATTTTCTTCAACTTGAGGAAATTCACAATTCATTTTGTGAATTTTTTCATATTTATAATGCAATATTTGAAAATCACAACTTTTTTTCCAAAACTTTCTTTGCCTCGACCCAACGTTTTCTCTCAAAATACCTAAGGGCTCACTTTTGGTGTAAATTTTAATCCAATCATTGTGAATTTGATTTTAATTTGTCCTAAATACGAAAAAATTCCCAACTTATTTTGTGAATTTTTTTTGTATTTACAATTTTTTGTGAATACATGTGCATTCAAAGATTTTGATGTGATTTTTTTTTAATTCGCGAGAGAGAGAGAGAGAGAGAGAGAGAGAGAGAGAGAGAGAGAAAATATATAATACAATGCAGCAAAAAAGAAAATAAAGACGAAGCTATAATAAAGGAAGAAAACTTCTCAAGCGCGGATCTCCATCAGGATCCCTTCTTCTTTTGCCCCACCCACGCGCGCGCCCAGCTCGCTGGAGGATCGTGTCGAGAGCCTCGACCATAATGGTCCTCGGCACACACGCGGTCTTTCTTGCGAAGAAAAAAAAGTGTGAAAGCCGCGGCTGCGGGGAGGGGGGTGGGGGAGGGGGTGTTCAAGGGAGGCACGTCTTCGCGGAGAGTATACACGTCCTGTGCAGCTTCCGTATAGACAAGAGCATGACTTTCGGACCCCCTGAGAGCAGTGTCGTACGCCGCCCCCCTGACGCACAGGAGTCCAGGCGATTCTGGCCTTCGTCCATTTGGCCCACGCGCTTGCAGATGGGACCCCATCATTGCCTAATACGGGCGATGGATTTTTTCGTCGTCTCTTTGGCGCCCAATGACCGTGAAGTACTTTTTTCAATTTTGAGGGGTCGTCTGACTTTGGACGCTAAAAACAAGGCTCTTTTCATGAATTTTGTCGATAGGGTTGCATTATAGACGTTGATGTAAAAGTTGCTACACTTGAGGATGTTGAGTCCCTATGAAACATGTTAATGTTGATTGTTCAACAAATAGCTTCTCAATCGTTTTAATTAATTTTCGTAAATTAATTTACGAAATTTTACGAAAATTAATACGAAAATTACGTAAATTAATTTACGAAAATTAATTAAAACGATTAAGAAGCTATTTGTACGTAAGAAGCTATTTGTAGCTATTAATACGTAAATTAATACGAAATTAATTTCGTAAATTAATTCAATTAATAATCGTAAATTAATTTAATTAATAATCGTAAATTAATTTTTACACGACCTCCTGAATACTTTATGTGAAAACATACCAAATTTTCAGAATTCTATCATCATTACTTCAACCTTCTTAGGGGTTGAAATAAAAAATGATAAGAAAATTCGGAAAATTTGGTATGAAGTATTTAAGAGGTCGTGTTAAAATTTCACGACGATTAGGAAGCTCGTTATTAAAAAATTAACATTTTGTTAAGAACAATTTTTAAAAGAAATAAAAAAAAATTTATCAATAAACTTCGTTTTGTTTCCGTTGCTTTCAGTATATTGTAGATATTATAAAATTGAGAGGTCAAAAAAAAACTTATTGCAAAGTTACATCAGTTTCCATAAGACAACATTTAATTTGTGAATGTTAATTGTTCAATAACGAGCTTCCTAATTGTCGTGAAGTTTTTACACGACCTCTGAAATACTTCATACAAAAACGTACCAAATTTTCAGAATTTTATTATCATTTGCGATTGGGGACTCAACATCCTTAATAAATACACTTTCGAAATATATTTTTAAAACATTATTTATTTACGTCACTATTTATATGCGAAAATGGTAGTTAAAAAATGTCTAAAAAATTGTAGGTACGCGCTGTTGATGAAATCTCGGAGATGGATCGTTCGAAGCAAAAAATATCAAACGGTTCTAGATTCAGTATGCTTATGGCTATAGCGCATATCATACGAATTTTTGTATATGCAAAAATAACAAAATGGCGGACGTTTTTCGAAAAAAAACGTGTTTTTTCCACCGTTTTTGGCAAAAAAAAATAGTAAATATCAAAATTTTAAAAAAATCCTTGATGCGCGCTATAGCCGTAGTTGTAAAGAATATGTGATTAAAATTTCATAAGGATCGGTTACAGTAGTTTCGTAGATTTCATCAGCAAGCCGTCGAAAAACGATGTTTCGAGAAAGACGCGTTTAAAGTTTACTCGGATTACATAAATCCATTAAAAAATTCTTTTTATGTATTTCAAAAGTATTCATCAAGTGTCACAACTTTTCTATCAATATCTATAACATAAACCTACAAAAAAAATCACAAAAATAGCCGTTTCAGCGTCCAAAGTGAGAAGACCCCTCAAACGTAATACCATCGGACAAAATTATTTGTGGAAAATGCATTTTTTTCCTCCACCTACGTAGTCGTAGCCCGTTGAAAAAAAATTCAATTCAAACATCGCCAGCTCGCCGTCGTAGGATTTAAATAAAAATATCGACCTTCGGCAGATCGAAATTCGATACCACAAAATAGTAAAAACAAAATCGTTCTTTGATAAACCAAACTGACCATCTGATAAATCAATCGACCAAATCAAATCCACGTTTTTTCGGGCATCCGACGTCTGTTCCAAAGTTCACGAAACGAAAGCAGCGTGCCATTTATGTTTGGGTTTGTTTGGGGTTATTTGGGTAAACCCATTTGGTGGATGGATCGCGCGTCGTCCTTTTCGTGCTACTATTCGGATCCGCCATTTTACCGATTACGAGGTTACCATTTCCGGTACACACATATTATAAACGTATCCGAAGAGTATGATGGGCCTGAACCGCCATTGCCAATAATACACAAAGTAAATCCGGTATATATATATATATATATATATACGTTGTATCCTTTACAAATGGGGCCCAGCGGGCCCTCCGTCTCGCCCATTCAATTTTGGCACAGAAAGAGACAAAAAGTCAGTACACGAGTTCACAAGAGCCACGACATATTGAATACCAATAACATATATGTGTATATACATATATATATATACACATATATACATATATATATATATATATATATATATATATATACATACATACATACATACATACATACATACATACATATATATATATATATATAAGGGCGTCACTGAAAGCAAAAAAGCTGCGGCCAATGCGGAACCCGCGTGCGCCCGTTAAGAGACACGAAAAACCAAAATCGGATAGCGATTTAAATGGATTTCGAGTGAATTCGTGTGTCGCAGCGGGGGTCTGCGAAGGGGAGGAATTCCTGTTTTTCATTGTTGCGAACTCAGTGTCCCCGGTGTATATTTCCCGGACTCAGTAGGCTCTTTTTCACTATATATATATATATATATATAGAAATACGTATATATATATATATATACATATAAGTGTGTATATATATATATGTGTGTGTGTGTGTGTGTGTGTGTAGGATGACTGTATATAATTTGGGGAATTTTCTACGAAGGCGTGAAAAAAAGGCTCGTGCCCTTCGCCACTCGACCGACAATGAAATGTAAGCGATCAGCTGTTCCACTTGAGAAAAGTGCTTCCGTGGTGTAGCTCATATACGTATATATATGGCCCGGATCATCGTTCAGTAAAAGACGTCCGGGGACACACGAATTCTTAAACTTCGTTGTATTTTACTTCCAAAGCCTGTAAATCTACGTGAAAATCAGGGGGCTTTAAAATATAAGAAAACTATCGGGGAAAAAGAAATTTTATTTTTCGGAGATTATTGGTTCGAGAATGATCGAGATTCAATATTTTTTTACGATGTGAGTATTGGGATGACGAGGTCGGGATTACGCACGAGATTGATACATGATCTTTCCGAGGTTGAGTTTTTTTTTAATTAAAAAATATTGATGAGCAACGACGTTATTATTGTTTGAAGAAAGGGCCGCTGTCGCTGCATGGCCAGGTGTAGGTGGCTCCGGCAACCAGGCTCAGAAATGAAGAATAAAAAATGTACTCTAGTATAATAATGAAAATTGAAATCGACTGGATAATTTTCGGGATATATATATATATATATATATATATATATATATGGATGGTGGACCATTTAATATGACCACGTCAACTATGTCCATTGCCTTTAAGGCGTTACCCCCACTTGTAGCGCAAAAAAAGGCCTTTTTCATGATTTTTTTTAAAGAAAACTACAAAACTTTTCTAATCGATCAATATACCATCTTAAAGAACACATCTTGAAGAACTTTCAGTAATTTTTTTATTGAAAAATATTACATTGTTTAGTGGCAAATGGCCGTCAATGAAATAATGTTTTTATATACACGGTTTGCGGTGACCAACATTGCGGCGAAGTGGATCATCTGAAAAAAAAATGCGGATGGATTTAGTCAAATATAAGTATAAACTAGTCTTTAATCGAAGGATTTAAAAAAATATTCAGTTTTCACAAAATGGCGGACAGTCAAAGTTAATGGTTCGATTTTAACGAAAAAAAACGGCCGTTTTTTGGCTATAAAACGGCCATTTTTTTTCGAAAAAGAAAATCGAACGATTAAAGACTACATTTTTATGTATTAAATAAGCCTGCAAAATTTCAAGATGATCGGTTCATCAGTGTTCGAGTAATCTTGGTCACCGACTTCAGAAATGCCATTTTGAGAAAAACGCGTTCAAAGGCAGACTAGCCGGTCGTTTACACAACGGATTCTTCTCTTTCAACGCTCATATCTCAGTCAATTTTGTTCGGATCGACTTGAAATTTTCAGGACATATTCTCAGATACTTATACTTCAAAAAAATGCAATGAAAAAAATCGATTTTTTCAAAATCGCAAGTGCGGCTAACCCCTTAACGTAACGAAAGTGTAACGAAAATGCATGATGAAAATCATGATGACAAATCATTTCAAGGTTATGATATCATAGGTCGTTGGATTCGTCTGAATATCAGCTACAACGTTTTAATTTAAAAAAAAACATTTTTCCATTTGAAAAACCATAGATGACCTTGAGAACGCAAAAACTATGACCTTGAAAAAATCAACATTGTACCCCCGTATCAGCCCTTCGAAATCAATCAAATTACTTCCTGACATTTTCTTCGTCACTCTAAAGATGGCGGAGATATTTGGGGTGGTCACGTTAAATGGGCTACCCTGTATATATATATATATATATATATATATATATATATATATATATATATATCGATACCCTACGGTCCCAAAGAAATGACCACGACCCCCCTTACTTCTTTTACATCGAATACTGTGGCTTCGAGCATTTTGTGTGTTAACGCGCAGGCGACTTACAAATAGCTACCTCCATTATTTTGTCGTTGAATTTTTTCCTCAGTTCCGCAACCGCTCGACCCGTCGAGTCTCGGAATAAGGGAAAGGGCACGCAAGAAAATGGCCCCCTCTCTCTCTCTTTCTCTCTCTGGTTTTCGAGACGTTCGCGCACCGCGTGAAACGTAGTGGACCACTTTGTCAAGTTGTCACCTGGGTTATATTCTGCGACCCGCTGCGCGCCGGCACCTCCGTATCGAGGGACCAAAGCTGTAGTCGGTAAAGATCGAAAGAGCGCGAACCCTCTCTCGCTGCGTGGTCCGGAAAGTCCGCACACGCCTGGTCTTTGTAGATATATATATATATATATATATATAGATATAAATATCTATCTATCTCTATATATATATATATATATATATATATATATATATATATATATATATATATATATATATATATATATATATATATATATATATATATATATATATATATGCGGGGGTGTATCTTTCAGGTGCTGTTTTTCGCAACCCAAAAGGCGACCGTCCCTGTGGAGAAAGTCCTTTCAGGCGCAAAAGGAAAGCGTTTTCTACGTGAGTGCAGGGGTGAAATCGATGCATGAAAATTTTTTAGGATTCTCATTTAGCGATCTACAACAAACTTTCAATATACGATTTTCGATAGGTGAGAGACACCTTATATCGGATACTTTTGTTTGAAATTGAAAAAAAAAGTGAGCCATTTCCAAGGCCTTCAAATATGACGATTTCGTGATCCACATGTCAAACGCAAAAAAATGCTAATAATTATTTTACACATTACATTAAAATATTTTGAGTTATATTATTTTTGACAAAAAATGACAGAAATCGTAGGTTTCAAAAGGGTTGTGTATAACGAGATGTCCGATATGAGGGCCCATAGTCCATTTTTCTTATATCTGATATATTTTTATATAAAATAAATATTTTTAATATATTTTTATATAATTTCATATATATATTTTTATATATATTTTTATTTAGATATTTTTTTATATAAAATAAAACAAAGCGTTTATTGCTTTAACTTCGTTGAAATTATGTTATCGTTATTATTTTCAAGCAACAAGTCGTTACGAGTTAATTTTTGATTGGGTAGGAACATTTTGGCACAAACGGATATCCATTATTAGGCTCGATTAAGTATCCGATGGTAAGATTTGACATGGCCGAATACGAATGGTAACATTTTTCTACGTGTTCCTATTTTTCGCAACCCTTGTATATTTATCGAGTAGAATTTATTCTGTTATTTTTGTTATTCTGTTTTATTTTACATAATTTTTAAATACATTTAAATACATTTTTATACATTTTAAATTATAATTTAAATTATACATTTAATTTTATACATTTAAAATGTATTTAAATACATTTTAATACATTTTAAAAATAACAGACATAAATCATTTGGACTTACACCTCGTTGAGAACAACACTTTTTAACGGAAAAAATACTTTTTCACGGCGGCGAAAAGTAACATCGGTTCACCGTTGTGCCACTTTTGCTGCTAGGCAACCATTAGTTTTGCAGTGACGACATCTTGGGACTAGTTATTAGTGTATAGAATAAAAAATATATGTCTCTGTAGGAAAACTCTAGATCGTCCACTGTCCGACATATGGTGCTTTTTCCTTAACCTCTTCGTTGGCATTGACGCAATAGCGCGTCAAATAATTCCGTGTCCTGTGTGGCGTTGACGCAATTGTGCGTCAACCTTTATTGCCCTATTTAACTTGCTCTGATTTGAAATCGGAGCCTCGCCCGGGGGTTTTCGGGCTCGCTGAATCCAAATTTCAAGTCAAAATTTGGAAATTCAAAATGGCCGCACCAATATGGCGAACAAAAATCAAAAACTTTACTCGATTTAGATGAAAATTGGTACTCCGGGATTTCTGAGGTCGATTATTACGAATCTGAACTTTAAATTTGAAAATTCAAAATGGCGGACCGAAATTGAAAATTTTACTCGATTTAGATAAAAATTGGTACTCTGGGATTTTTGAGGTCGCTTGTTACGAATCTGAACACAAAATTAAAAAAAAATTGAATGGCGGATCTAATATGGCGGACGAAAGTGCAAAAAACATCTCGATTTGGATAAATCTCGGTACTCGGGGGTTTTCGGGGACACTGAGTGTGATGCTGAATTCAAAATGAAGGAATTTTTCATGCTGAATTCAATAACATGGAGCATAATATAATAAATGGGTGGAAATATATGAAGCTTGAGTACCGAGTTTCATTTCAATCAATCTGTATTATTTGTATTCTCTTTCGCCATATTTGTTCGTCATTGTGAATTCCTGAATTTTGAGTTCAGATTCGTAATCAGCACCCTTAAAAACTCCACAGTACACGTTTTCGGGATAAAAAAATGTTCCTGTCATTTTGGGCACTTTTTGTTGAATTCTCTCTACCAACGGTGGGGTTAACAATGAAAATAAGAAATTGAAAAGAATTTTCGTTGCATTCGTTGCACGAAAATTATATGCAGTTGCATGCAACGGTGTCCGGTCAATGATAATTTTATGATTAAATAACGTTTAAGGAGGTACGATGATTTCTGCGAACCCAACTTTCGGATTTGAAATTTTTATATGATTTTGACGAATACTTTATGCGCCTATTGCCAAAATTTGAGCTATTTTGATCGTTTAGTTGTTTCGCAATAAAACTGCAAAGTCGAGCACTTTGAGTTATCGAAGCACGTCGCCTTATGGAGACGGTCAACCGGAAGTGCGGTGATCGTGGTTTTTCTGCCCACGTATCCAACCAAACCCGTTGGAAAACGGAAATTCGATAGATTAGATATAACAGATGTTGTTAAAAATAAGAAAATCAATCTTCACCGTGTAGTCAAACATTACAAGAAAATTCCAATTTCCGGTTGAAAATGGTCAGAACGACGAAATAGCACCCACAGACTTAGCAACGTCGCGAGTAACAGCTGATGCGTTTGGCGAACATAACCTAGCTTTGTTTTGAAATTAATTTGAATAGAAGCCGCCACAAAATATCCAAACAACAATTTATGGAGTTTTATCATTTATCACGTATCAACAATATGTATAATTATATTCTGCCTATCGTGTTAATTCCGCTGAGGTAATTCAAGCCTATTTTAACGCGTCACCCCCACTTGTAGCGCAAAAAAAAAGGCCTTTTTCATGAATTTTTTTAAAGAAAACGACAAAACTTTTTTAATCGATCAATATACCATCTTAAAGAACACATCTTGAAGAACTTTCAGTAATTTTTTTATTGAAAAATATTACATTGTTTAGTGGCAAATGGCCGTCAATGAAATAATGTTTTTATATACACGGTTTGCGGTGACCAACATTGCGGCGAAGTGGATCATCTGAAAAAAAAATGCGGATGGATTTAGTCAAATATAAGTATAAACTAGTCTTTAATCGAAGGATTTTAAAAAATATTCATTTTTCACAAAATGGCGGACAGTCAAAGTTAATGGTTCGATTTTAACGAAAAAAAACGGCCGTTTTTTGGATATAAAACGGCCATTTTTTTTCGAAAAAAAAATCGAACGATTAAAGACTACATTTTTATGTATTAAATAAGCCTGCAAAATTTCAAGAAGATCGGTTCATCAGTGTTCGAGTAATCTTGGCCACCGACTTCAGAAATGCCATTTTGAGAAAAACGCGTTTAAAGGCAGACCAGCCGGTCGTTTACACAACGGATTCTTCTCTTTCAACGCTCAGATCTCAGTCAATTTTGTTCGGATCGACTTGAAATTTTCAGGACATATTCTCAGATACTTATACTTCAAAAAAATGCAATAAAAAAATCGATTTTTTCAAAATCGCGAGTGGGGGTAACCCCTTAACGCGCGATTGATGCGAAAAGAATGCAGGGCCCGCAGAGAGAGGTGAAACCCGACAGTTTTTCACCAAAAGATTAGCAGCTCGAGGTCAGCTGGAAGTGGACGGATTGGCGGCTCCTTAGATAGGTCCAAATTGAGACGAGGCATATAAATCGGTAGCTCGTCGAGAAGAGACTTTTTTCTTTTGCCTTGTGGGAGAACGCACGATCGACAGGTTTGACTTTCATCTCGCGATGCACGGCAAACGCGAGGCAAGCATCTCATTTACGCCGTGATCCATAATCGGGATTCATTCATCCGGCTTTTCAATGCCTCCTGCATACCGCATCGACCACAAAACTTTGACTTTGTTATAATCCACTTTGCGCTTTTCTCGCTTCGCCAGCCATGCTTCTCTCGAGTGGTGTGTATTACCGTATTATGCGAAAGCGAATATATGTATATATATACACACATACACACATATATATATATATACAAACATATATATATATATATATATATATATATATATATATATATATATATATATATATATATATATATATATATACCCGTACCTATAAATACGTAGCTAGTGACACCGATCGCAGGCCTTACCTGCGGAAAGGACGACCGAAAAATCCTCTTCGAGAGCAGAGGCAGGAAAACGCTTTCGTCTTCAATGGACACACACGCAAGCCCACAGAGACGAAAAATGACGGAGAGGAGATGGTAAAAGAAAGCAAGTATCAATTTCAATGGAAGGCATGACCGTGGGCCCATGGAGAGTGACACTGGTGGGACCCCGTAAGGCCCCGCGAGACTCTCGAAACATAATGTTCGGGCGCACGCCCTTAAGGGCATGTATACACCCATGTATATATATAAAGGAGAAGCAGAAGGTACGAATTGAGCGCAGAGAAGAGGACGATCGTTTACAGGTATATATATATATATATATTGCCGCAAGACCCCCCGTTGTCTCGGCCATTCGGCTTTGAAAGTCATACCTTCGGACCCTTTTCTCGAGAGACGAGAATATGAGTGTGGAAAGAGGGAATAAGAGTATATATATATATATATATATGTACATACAACGGCGAGGACACGAAAAGCCGAAACTGAAACCACTCGAAAAAGATACATCCTTTACAGCACTGAATAGGTGTACGTAGTAAGGGTGGGGAGAGGGAGAGAGGTTGATGATGATAAAATGATGATAAAATTCTGAAAATTTTGTATGTTTTTGTACGAAGTATTTCAGAGGTCGTGTAAAAATTTCACGACAATTAGGAAGCTCGTTATTGAACAATTAACATTCACAAATTAAATGTTGTTTTATGGAAACTGATGTAACTTTGCAATAAGTTTTTTTTTTGACCTCTCAATTTTATAATATCTACAATATACTGAAAGCAACGGAAACGAAACGAAGTTTATTGATAAATTCTTTTTTATTTCTTTTAAAAATTGTTCTTAACAAAATGTTAATTTTTTAATAACGAGCTTCCTAATCGTCGTGAAATTTTAACACGACCTCTTAAATACTTCATACAAAAACATACCAAATTTTCCGAATTTTCTTATCATTTTTTATTTCAACCCTTAAGGAGGTTGAAGTAATGATGATAGAATTCTGAAAATTTGGTATGTTTTTACATGAAGTATTCAGGAGGTCGTGTAAAAATTTCATGACGATTAAGAAGCTATTTATTGAACAATTAACATTAACATGTTTCATAGGGACTCAACATCCTTAAAAGGGACAGGATTTAACGAAATCACGTAGATTTTTGCTAATAAATTTCCCTGCCCCGATTTTGTAATTTAAATTTTTCTGTTTTTTTCTGTTGGCCCGAGCTGGAGAGAAACCTCAAAGCTTTTCGCAAATAAACTGATACGATCGAATAGATTGATATTGCCATCTCAATTATATATATATATATATATGAACCTTGAGCGAACATCAAAGACTATTATATAAGAGAAAGGGCAATATATTATCATCAATAATATAGTAACACAAATGGTAGCAATGATAAAAGCAGAAAAGCAAAAAAGATAATTCATAATAACAATAGTAGAAGTAAGATAGTACTATTAATACTAGTAACAATAATAATAATGGTAATGAAGTAAGGTGTAAGGTGTGGTAAGAGAGAGAGAGAGAGAGAGCTGCCTGCGAAAAATATCAAAGAGACCGTACGAGGTAGATTCGAATTCGCCGGGACCATGAGAAGGTGACCGGACTGGTTGATTCCTCAAACGTATACGATATATACACACACACACATACATATATATACACACATGTGTATATACATGAAAGCAACATCACATAAGGGATGATCGAGGGACGCGTATGAAATATCCATATTGGTTATATACCATGTGCGAACATTCGGCTGTCGCTGGTATGGTCGTTGGTTAACCACATACGTCACCTTCGCATATCGAACAATAGGGCTTCGCCCATAAGGGAGTTACATAATGTATAGCATTGGTAACATAATAGAATCCGAAAAGTCCATACGGCCACACGTATGTATAGTCATATATATATATATATGTATATGTGTATATATATATATATATATATATATATATGAGTGCAAAACCGCGCACATATATATATATATATATATATATATATATATATATATATATATATATATGAGTGCAAAACCGCGCACACACACTCTCCTGTGTATGCAGGAACTTTCCAACCCCAACTCTAAACGCACAAGTTTCTATCTCTGCATCCGCGTATATATGGACGCCATTGCAGTCTACCGGAAGCTCCAAGCTCCCTCTCTGTTACACAGTGCCGGTACGTACCAATGTATACGCTGGATTCAATTTCGATGGGACCGCAGTTCAGTGTGGGAGGGCTAGGCGGTGGTTTTCAATCAATCGAAGGTGGCCGATTTTTGTGGCCGATTTTTGTGGCCGATTTTTCTGGCCGATTTTTGTGGCCGATTTTTCTGGCCGATTTTTGTGGCCGATTTTAGATTTTATTGCGGGGACGGAGTGTCGATTTGTGAGGATGGGTCTTTTCTTGCGAAATTCTCGATTTAAATATAGGGTTGATGCCGATTTACGGGGTGGTGCCGATTTGCGTGGGGGATATGATGCCAATTTATAGATAGGGGCAATTTATGTTTGAGAATATGTCGATTTGTGCGGCAATGCCGATTTATAAGACGATGCCGATTTATTGGGCGATGCCGATTTATGACGACAAGACGATGATACCGATTGCTTAATACGACGCTGCCGATTTATTACCATGAGGCGTTTATGGGGATTTGTTAACATTCATCGGCCGATGCCGATTTGGGTGGGGGATATGATGCCGATTTGCAGATAGAGTCGATTTGTCTTTGATGATTTTTCATTTGAGAGGCAATGGAGATTTACCCGACGATGCTGATTTATTGCGAAAACGATGCCGATTTATTAACAAGACGATGCCGATCACTTGAGAAGACGATGCCGACTTAACAACGAGATGATACCGATTTCTAAGGCAATGGTGATTTGTATACAAGATGATGCCAATTTATATAATGGTGCCGATTTATTAGCAAGACGATGCCGATTTATTATCAAGGAGACATTGATTTTTAAGGCAAGGCCGATTCGTATATACGAAAATGTCCATTCATAAGGCAATGGCGACTTGTATCTATACAAGACGATGCTGAATTATTGAGACAATGCCGATTTGTATACAAGACGGTACCGATTCCCAAGACGGTGCCGATTCATATGCACGAAAATGTCAATGTATAAAACAATCTTGAGAGCGACATTTTTTTGTTGTTTTTTTCATATTTGATCAACGGAATCCTCAATTGTTTTATAGATAAACATTCTTTTCATTGTTCACAATATTGATTCCTGCCATCTTCGGTTGGACATCCATCCGAGGCAAGATTTTTCATTGCAGAGGGTTAAAAAAATGGCTCGCGAGATCTGCACGACCATCGTCATCAGATTGGACGGAGATGGAATCCTCCATATTGGAGTTTGTAACAATATCGAAGGGGAGCGAAAATGTTGCGGTGTGACTCGCGACCAGCCGTGCACGTATATGTGCCCGCACAAAGTATCGTACGGTGCGAATGGTCCGTCGCAAAGGGCGTGATACTTTCAGGCACTCCTCAACCCTCGAGGTCTGCCAACCCCTCGGCCCTTTCGTTTACGAACCTCCGACCTCTCTCTCCTCGCGGCCTCAACTTTTTTCACCCAGCACCTACACTTTTGACGTTTTTCGAAAAAAACAAATTCGAAAAAAAAAGTATAACTTAATAATTGATTTTTCACTTTAAAGAATCGAATAACCGTTTAATTAAAAGAGTAATCACTAAATCGACGGCACCTCGGGCATTCGTTTGTTCACTTTCCAGCCTGTGGCTCCTCGAGCGAGAATTATCCCGCTGGATTTTTGTCCCCTATCGATTCTCGTTTAGACGATAATCATTGGGAAGAACGGTGGACTTCGACATTTCGACTTCCTTCCTGGAGAGCCTGCAGGAGTGTCTCATCTTCCCTCGTCATCGTTTCCTCTCAGCGGAACCCCTCGATTCGGGTTCGCTGTCACCCTTCGTGTTCATTTACCGAACACGCCCCTACGATCGGCGCCTGCGCGCGCCCGGTACAAATAGGGGTACAACGATCCGAGGGTTGCGCTACGGCGATACACACACACACACACACACACACACACACACACACACACACACACACACACACACACGCACGCACGCACACACACACACACACACACACACACACCACACACACACACACACACACACACACACACACACACACACACACACACACACACACACACACACACACACACACACACACACACACACACACACACACACACACACACACACACACACACACACATGTATATATTCGTATAAATACGTATGTGTACATATCCACCTCCATATAAATATATACCAAGAAACGACATTTCAAAGCCATTACATCTATGCAATGCTGAGTTTGGGGACAATTGGCTACTGTGGAGACGGTCCTCGAAATCAAATATCTTTGAAATCACTTTTTTCCACACACACATACATACATATATATATATATATATATATATGTTGCTGTGGAGTTTTCTTCTAGCACAGAGAGAGAGATAGAGAGGGAGAGATGGTGACCGCGAAGGGACATCCTCTCTGTGACCACGTTGGCAGTCGTATACCTCTCAGCGGGGGATCCTCTCTCTCTCTCTCTCTCTCTCTCTCTCTCTCCATGTCTCCTCTAAATATCCGCTTGACCAGCTGCTCGCCGCAAAGCGAGCCAAACGACGAGGAGCCTCATCTCGTCTCGGTATGTACACGATTGGACACACGAAAAAAGGTGTAAACCTCGAAAATCCCTCGTTCGCACATAAACCATGATGTGTATATGGAATTGAAAAGTCTGGGACCACATACTTGAGAGGTTCTTTCTTTCTCTCTCTCTCTCTCTCTCTCTCTCTCTCTCTCTCTCTCTCTCTCTCTCTCTCTCTCTCTCTCTCTCTCTCTCTCTCTCTCTCTAAATTACTTACATTACTCTATATCTCCGATATTTTATTTAATATTTTACTTTATATACTTTTACCTCGAATATATTGTTCTCTATATAGATTAGTGCCACTATACCGCATATTTCCTTGTTTATTTCTATTTTTATTTTTGTTTATTTCTTGTTACTACTACCATTATTATCATGATTATATCCACCATTGTTACTATCATTATTGTTATTATTATTATTATTATTCATTTTATAACCATTTACATTATGTTTATTCTTACATTTCATTAAACGATTTTCAACGAGCTGTACACACCAGGTATAATATTGCGTCAAGGTTCCAAACCAAGGCATAAATATATATATATATCAATCCATCAATCAATCAATCTCTCTCTCTCTCTCTCTCTCTCTCTCTCTCTCTCTCTCTCTCTCTCTCTCTCTCTCTCTCTCTCTCTCTCTCTCTCTCTCTCTCTCTCTCTCCCTGTCTCTCATTTAAGAGGGAATGATACCTTATCGCGTTCGGTATGGTAGAACGATTATAGATTCCCACGAATCTCTGAAACGGCTCTTCAGATCCCGTCGAAACTTTGCCAAACGACGTCAAATAGATAGACGAACGGCTGTCTTCTCCTTAAATTTTCCGAATTTGAGAAAAAAAATGTAGATTGGGTTATCGTAAGCCAATCTACATTCTTTTTCTCAGAATCAGAAAATTTGAGAAGAAGGGAGCCATTCATCTATCTATTTGACGTCGTTTGGCAAAGTTTCGACGGGATCTGAAGAGCCGTTTCAGAGATTCGTGGGAATCTATAATCGTTCTGCCATACCGACCGCGATAAGGTATCATTCCCTCTTAAATAAAGTTCATTTGAAAACGTTCAAATGAAGTTTTGCATGGTTATGATTTTCCTGATTCTTGTGTTTACCTTCGCTCCCACTCTCCCTACGACGGTGACCGTCGAGTACCCGCAGAGTAGCATCATTTTGGGGGTGCTTGCGTGATGCTGCGCGGCTGCATTAAAATCCAATGTGCGTCCACGGAGAACCGTACGCCCGATCGACAGTGTGTAACGTGTCGCCGGGGCGAATTTAGATTTATCGATGTTTCGTGGTTGAAAAGTTCTCGCGCCCCCTGTGCGCTAGCCTCTTCGACCCATTGAAGAGTCACCCTCGTGCGACGAGATACACTTCGTTATTTTACGATGTTCCGCCTGCTGGGTACTCGAGAAATACCGGTAATGTATTTATCGGTATTCGCGAGCCCGGGTAAACGCGTTGAAAATTGAAGAGGGTAGGAGAGACGTCGTGCTGATGTTCTGGGAAAAGTGCATCGAGGGATTGGCACGCTGGAAATGGTCAATGGATCCTGCTCGCTCTTATGATGCAGAGTGCCGATTTGCTCGTCGACATCCGATTTTGCCGTTTTTTCGTCACAGTTTTCCTCCGTCAGAAAGGCTCGGCGGGCGAAGAGAGGAAAGGGCAAAGTGGATTGTAGGAAAGTCAAAGTTTTGCGGTCAATGCGGTACTTTTGGAACTTGACTTGGAAAAGAAGGATGAATGATTTTGAAAAGAATGATGAATGATGAGATGACATATTTTCTTTGGTAGAAATCATTTTAGCAGGTCAGGGAATACCAAATCAAGATAAACAACTGTACAGGTAGTACTCTCAATTGAACATTTTTCATTTTTTGAATTTATGATATATTATATACCTTTCGTAGACATACCATTCAATATGGTAAAAATCACTATTTTTCAATAGTGTAAGGTAATATCCATTTTATGAAAACCTACTATATTATATAGCATTGACAATCAACGTATGCTTGAAAGATTGTTGGTTGCGGTTAACGTATGAGCATAGTTGACACAATTGCTCAAATATCATAAGCAGTACTATATTTTTGGCAGTAACCATGGACTATAAAATATTATTGTCCCCTCAGGGTAATATAAAATATGGTTGACATATGGTTGAAGTTACTATACATTTCTCTCAGTTTATGTCTTACGGAATATCAGGGTCTGATGGCCATAGGAGTAGAGGTGTGATGGCCAGTTACCCAGCATTATGTTTTCGGTTTTCTCTTTGGTTTTATGTGTTGATTCGTAAGTCTTTATTCATTTGGCCATATCTAGAACACATATAATCGAAACCAGTATAGTTTTTGTGTACCCAAAATTGGCACACTATCCACTGAAGCCGGTCTTCGATGAGACGAGTTTCATGATAATTTTCGCCGCAACATTTTTCCTCATTGTTCTTATATCGTCTTTGTAAGGTCTTCCCAGGTATTTCCTAGGTCTTAGTGGCGGCACGAACCGACAATTTATCATTTTTTACAGCATTGATAGCTGCTTTTAAGGATGTTGAGTACCTATGAAACATGTTAATGTTAATTGTTCAATAAATTGCTTCTTAATCGTCATGAGATTTTTACACGACCTCCTGAATACTTCATGTAAAAACATACCAAATTTTCAGAATTCTATCATCATTACTTCAACCTCCTTAAGGGTTGAAATAAAAAATGATAAGAAAATTCGGAAAATTTGGTATGTTTTTGTATGAAGTATTTAAGAGGTCGTGTTAAAATTTCACGACGATTAGGAAGCTCGTTAGTAAAAAATTAACATTTTGTTAAGAACAATTTTTAAAAGAAATAAAAAAAAATTTATCAATAAACTTCGTTTTGTTTCCGTTGCTTTCAGTATATTGTAGATATTATAAAATTGAGAGGTTAACAAAAAAACTTATTGCAAAGTTACATCAGTTTCCATAAAACAACATTTAATTTGGGAATGTTAATTGTTCAATAACGAGCTTCCTAATTGTCGTGAAATTTTTACACGACCTCTGAAATACTTCATACAAAAACATACCAAATTTTCAGAATTTTTATCATCATTTGCGATTTGGGACTCAACATCCTTAATGATTCTTGAGTCCAGTTCCCTTCTAGAGCAACTGCTTTTGTTTTGTACTTATTAGGCATCTTAAAAAAATGCGGAAAAAATGTATTACTTGAACACACTGCAACTAATACTATGGCCATCAAGTAGAAACAATAATAAATGCGAAATTTTGAGGTTATAGCAAAGCACTGTTCGTGAACTATTCTAAAAATACAAAAGTAACCATTACTTTTACGAAATAACATCATGACAATGTGCAACATGAAACCTTCAAAACAATCTAGCAGTCGATAGAATAATTAAAACGGATTTTACTTACTTAACATTTTTTTGCCAAACATTTGCTTTTACACTTACACCTGGAATGTTGAAACTCTATGAAATGAAACAATTTCAAAGCTTTGAAAAAAAAGATGGAATTTTCCAAAAAAATGGGTACATTTTGCGATACAAAATACTTTTGTTTATTTTCGAAAACATTTGGGTTCATGTTTTAGATAATAAGGTGAGAATGATTTTATACCATATTTCATCAAAATCGGTCGGTTTGTTTTGCAGCTATACGTCACGCCAGTTTTGAAAGTGCAGTTTAAAAGGTCATGCCATACTGCCGCCTTTTTTGAAAATGAATGGTTCAAAAAATACCACGTACCAGCCAAAAGTAGTAATACAACGTACCCCAAGTCTAAAAAACAACGAAGAAATTTTTCCTTAAAAAAAATCATGAAAATCAGCAATTTTTTCCCCGTCGAAAGGTCGTCTAAAAATCAACCTCGAAATACCAGCGCTCGAGGAGGCCTTGCTTCCTCGACCTGATAAAACGCCGATTTGTCTCACGTATCACAGCCATCATCAGACCGCCTAATAGTCCAATAAAAGAGACGAACCCCAGCACTTTTTAGCGTAGAATATGAATTTTTGGCTGAAAGTAAGATGGTTGCATACTGAAAGTAACCCCAGTGAAATGTTGCCCCTCAACTCGCCCCAACCCTAAGAAATAGGGGTTGAAAACTTCAAAAACGCCGTATCTCGATAATTACTAGCCCAATAAAAAAATGTTTCAAACAAAAGTTGTTTGGAATAATAAAATACGTATAAAGTTATCTGACGTCCGATCCCCTATCTTTGAAAATAGCGGCACAAAAACACGATAGCACCACTGACCCAGACAAGGGCGCAGCGGTATGTCTACTCCGCTCGCACACGCATCAACCCTGAATTTTCGAATCGTTTTTGTGCCGCTATTTTCAAAGATAGAGGGTTGGACGCCGGATAACTTTTCACGAATTTTATTATTCCAAACAACTTTTGTTCGAAACATTTTTCGATCGGGCTATTAATTATCGAGATACGGCGATTTTTGAGTTTTCAACTCCTTAGGATTGAGGCGAGGTGAGTGGCAACATTTTATTGAGCTCACTTTCAGAATGAAACCATCTACCTTCAGTCGAAAATTCATATTCTACGCTTAAAAGTGGTGGGTTTTCGTCTCTTTTACTGGTCTATAATCCGGATCTCGCCCTGCTGGAATATGTCATCGCGCTCACCAAAAAAACCCCCCCAAACCCAACATTCTGCTGGAAAACCGTTGTGTGGTTCGTGACGAATTGAAAATCCGGGTAACTGGTTGTCGACGCAGTCGTCGTCGGTGAAGCACATGAACACATCGATCAAATACTCGCCTCGCTATACGCGTCCATACGTACACGCGTTTACATGTGAGCACGTACCCCAAAGAAGGGTTGCAAGGGTGCCCGTTTCACCCCGCATCCTTCTCACCCCCTTTGCCCCACAAATTATCCTCGTATGGCCCACGATGCCTTCCTTACCAGTGTCCCGGCAGGCTGGTGGTGCAGAGGCGGTGGAAAACCGCATCCGCACCCCAAGAGGATTGATAATACCACAGGGGTAGGGGGTGCGCGGGTTTAGCGTTCCGCGTCATTAGACACGTTGCACAGTTCATCCTACACAACGGGGGGGATCGCAAGACTATACCGGTTCAAAAGTAATATTAATCCCTGACGCTTGTAATTCCGGGAATTTCCTCTCCGCCGCAGCTATCAAATTCAATTTGGGGGTGGAAAAAAGCCAATTTCTTCTGGAGCAAGAGACCAAGAGGGAGAGGAAGAGCCAGGGCGAGGCAGTTTGTGCATTCTTCATCGAAATTTTCTTCCCTAACGAGCTCTTCCGTAATTGCCCTCAACGCACTTTCAACCCTCTCGCCCCTTGCAACCCTTCCGCCGAATTGGAACTTTTCACACCTCCCCATTGCAAAAAAAACCACCCCAACAGGTCTTAATCTTCAACAACATATTTTTCGAATTTCCATAAAAGATGAAAGGGGTTGCAAAAAATTATTCAACCCTTAAGGGAGGTTTCTACTTTGTTGGGCCAAAGAATGTTCGATTTTTCATCAATTTTTTCGCGAAAAATATGAAATATGGAATGTCGAAATTTGGTATGTTTACTAAGCGGTCTCTATCGAACATAATGAATTTGATTAAGTTTGACGAAACATGATACTAGGAGTGGGAGGAGTACGTCGGGGCGCCGTCGATGATATTTTTCGCTCGCGGGAGTTGCAAATCCTGAACAGGTGAAGCGAAAGAATCAAATATTTTTTTACTTTGTACAATATATTGTGTACGAGTCGAACTAGGATAAAGAAAAATTGAAAATCAAAAGATAGTGAGCGGGTGAAGGAGAAATTTAGTTTTTTACCAAAAGTTTTTGCAGTTTTTCGTTCACAAAATGAAAACGTTCGAATATTTTTGCATAATTCTAGTTCGACTAATGAAGGCGCTTGTTGTACACGTGGCTGCCAAATTTCATAAAGATTTCTCATCTAGGGCGTGTGGATGCATTTACGCAAGCTTTGATCTTTAAACTTTAAAGTTAAACTGAAGTTCATGGGTGAATAAAATGAAAAAAACTCATACCTACATCAATAATTTATTTTATATGCCACGATCGTAGAGTACACCTTCCTTAAGGGGCTCAGGTATATATTTAATATTTATTGTAATTTAAATTTTAAAATATTTATTTTAAACAGATAATTTATTTAATAAAGATGTCAACGTTCTCTACAAAATGAACCGACGTCGATGTAAAGAAATCAATTTATTTTTATTGTTATTAGATGTACAATTCCGCCTCCAACATTTTTTTCCAAAATTTGAGGCTATTGATGCGCTTCACCCGCAGTTTTCTTCGAATGGAATCAGAAAATCAAACCTTCTCGCAAATTACGAGAATTTGGTTCGAAAATTGACATTTTCGATCGACAATAAATTTACGATGCAAACACAAATTCACCGATGTGGTGCTGTCGTTATATTGACAGATGTCCAAGCTTACTGTGCGACATTTTTCATCTGCCTATTTCGACCAGCACTTACCGCTGCAGCCATCTATCGAAAAACGGCGAAAGCAAAGTTGTGCACCTACTGTTACAAGTGTCATCAGTTTTTCGATGTTTTTCAAATATCAGCCGCCATTTTTGAAATTCTTCTGTTTTTCTTTCAAAAATGTTAGGGTATGTGGAGGAACACCCCCCGAAGAGAATGGCGTTTGGGAATTGCCGAAAACATCAACCGGCCACTCGAAATCGTGGCACTGAGATTGCAGTGCATGAGACGCGTGGTTTTCTTTACCCGTCCACATCTGCCCCAAATATTTGTATTTTCGAAGTGTCAACCACTGAATTTAATAGCCAAAAGTCCAATAAAAACATTGCAAAAAAGAAGATGTATCTACGTCGCTTCGGTTCTTCACAAATGCCACTTGAATCTTATCCCATTTTCGCTGCCTAGTCTCCTCAAAGCCTTGCATCTTTCCGATACACCAAAACAAAAACTAAAAAATCGGCCCAACAAAATATAAACCTCCCTCCAATTCGTCCATTCGACTTCCGTTTATTCCATTTTTGTCGCTCTCCATCGTCCATTGACCCCGAATCCACCGATCGCAGAATCGTCTCGCACGTTGAACCCTCACGGTTTTCTTCTTTGTCCATTCGACGGAAAAGACGGAAGTGGAGGACGCGCCGCCGGAAGGCGTTTGCGACGGGAGCCAGGTCCAGACGAGCCCCGTCGCCGGCGCAACGACGGGAATCGTCACCAACGTTACCACGGGGCTGATGGAGTGCGGTGGTTGCGGCGAACGTGTCCGAGAGCGAACGGTACTGTGCGTAGGTGGCAGAAGTTGGCACTCGAGGTGTCTCAGATGTTGCGCTTGCGCTCGACCGCTACACGACCAGCACTCGTGTTTTCTACGGGGCATGAGACTCTACTGCAGGCACGACTACGCACTGTGAGTTTCTCTCGGTTCCTTTAAGGGTGCAAGGGGGGGGGGTGACCATTCGATCAATCGGAATTGTCGTCATTGTTGTTGCTGCTATTATTATTGTTACTGTTTTTGTAGACGTTATACAATTATTATTAACATTATTATCATCATTGTTGTTTTATTATCCTTGTTGTTGCACACGATATCAAATTACCATATTTTTATCATCATGCTCGTTGTTGTTGTTGTTATTCTTGTTGTTTCACACGTTAAAAATTACCATTATTGTTATTTTGACACACTTTCGGCAGTATTATTATTATCGTCGCCATCATCGTCATTGTTGTTGCTGCTATTGTTATTGTTACTGTTTTTTTAGACGTTGTACAATTATTATTAACATTATTATCATCATTGTTGTTTTATTATCCTTGTTGTTGCACACGATATCAAATTACCATCTTTTTATTATCATGATCGTTGTTGTTGTTGTCGTTTTTGTTGTTGTTGTTGTCATTCTTGTTGTTTCACACGTTGAAAATTACCATTATTGTTATTTTCATCACCATGTTGTTGTTGTTGTTGTCATCATCGTTGTCGTTACTCATTATTGTTATCATTGGTATCGGTGTTGTCATCATCATTGTCGTTGTTATAGATGTTGGTGCATGCGTTAAAAAAATATCATTATTATTGTTTTCATCATCATCGACTACGATGATGATGATCTTTTCATCATCATCGACTACCCAAACAATTATGTTGTTGTTGTTGCTGTTGTTGAACATTGTCGTTATCAATATTATTGTTGTTGTTGATGTTGTTGTGATAGATGTTCGTGCACACGTCTAAAAAGTACCAATATTATGTTTTTCATCATCATCATTGTTGTTGTTGTCGTTATCGTTTTCATCATCGTTGTTGTTGTTGTCGTTATCGTTACCATCGTTGTTTTTGTTGTTGTTGTAGTTGTTGTTGTTGTTGTTGTTGTTGTTGTTATCACCATCATTGTTGTTGCACATTACTATTATTATTATTACGATTATTATTATTATTATTATTATTATTATTATTATTATTATTATTATTATTATTATTATTATTATTATTATTGTTATTATTATTATTATTATTATTATTATTATTATTATTATTATTAGCGTTGTTGTCATCAGCATTGTTGTTATTGTTGATGTTATTGTTATAGATGTTGGTGCACACGTTAAAAAATTACCATTATTATTACTTTTCATCATCGTGAAAGTTGTTATCAATATTATTGTTGTTGTTGTTGATGTTGTTGTGATAGATGTTCGTGCACACGTATAAAGAGTACCAATATTATTATTTTTATCGTCATCGCCGTTGTTGTTGTTGTCGTTATCATCATCGCTGTTGTTGCACATTGTTGTTAGAATTATTATTATTGTTGTCATCATCATTGTTGGTATTGTTGATGTTGTTGTTATAGATGTTGGTGCACAGGTAAAAAAATTAGTATTTTTATTATTTTTCATCATCGTTAAATTTGTTAGTAATCTTGTTGTTGCATACCTTTTAAAATTACTATTATTATTAATATTATTAATGTTTTTGAAAAATCGTTGTTATTATCACTATTAATGTTGTTGTTGCGCGCATTGAAAAATCATCATCATTATAAATAATAATTATTATTATCATCGTCATTATTGTTGTCATTTTTTCATTGCTATTATAAATCTCGCTGTTGTGCACGTTCGAAAAGTATTTTTATGTTTATCATTATCATCATCATCATCACGACCGTTATTATTGTTAATTATTATTCTCGTCGTCGTCGTCGTCGTCGTCGTCGTCGTTGACGTCGTTGTGGTGTATGTCGTTGTTGCTATTATTATTGTTATTAGAAGATCGAAACACTTTTGCCTACTTGTGTACCGAGCACTTTTTCACGATGAGTCACTCGAAAATGAAACTTCGCAAAGGGCCCAATCATCATTATGATTATTATTATTATTATTCAATATGAATATTACATTTTTGATGTTAAAAAAATAATCCGATATTCTTAGTATAATTGTCATTATCATTGCTTTTGCAGTCTGAAGCAATCGATCAACGGAACCCATATTAATAATTGGAACAACGATACCCTTGTTCGATCCGTACGAAAGATACTCGATAATATTTATTTAAGGATGTGTGAGGTTGTAACGTGATTTTTCAATTTTTTCCGATGTACTGTCTGTCTCACTCACTCTCTCTCTCTCTCTCTCTCTCTCTCTCTCTCTCTCTCGCTCTCTCCATCTATCTCTCGACCTCTCGACCTCCCCATTCACCTACACGCAAAATCCCCTCAAAATTCCAAACTCGTCGACGCGAATGAGACACGGGCCCTTATTTTCCTCGTCTCACGCATCCGTCCCGAAGACACAGAGAATCGGCCCTGTCGCGATTTTTATTTCTACGACTCTCCGTAACCGCCGCAGGCCGCCACGCTACACTGGAAAAGTGACTCGTCGATATTTCGTTGCATCCGCGCGGGCGACGTTTCGAGCGAGGCGAAAACATCGAAGAAGAGAAAAAGAATAAGAGAGAGAGAGAGAGAGAGAGAGAGAGAGAGAGAGAGAGAGAGAGAGAGAGGGAGGAATAGAGATGAGAAAGATGCTGTATAGTGTTCAACGTGTTTATCCAACTGTCAATCAGATTGGCCGAGTCGGCGGCTCTTAGTCACGAATATATATATATATATATATATATATGGTGGCTCTGCAGCGATAGAATACCAACCCACCTAATAAGTCGCGTATCTCAACATCCGATCACGAGACATTATATATATATATATATATATATATATATATATATATATATATATATATATATATAAGCAGCATCTCTTGATATGGGGAAAGGATACTTTGAAGCCGTTATATCAACGCAATATTGGCTATCAGTACATCTGGCTCTTTTGAGGACGGTCCTCAAATTTTCGTTCAAACGAATCGTTAATTTTTGGCCACAGTATGCACTTGGAAACGACCTTTGATACAAATATGCTTACATTAGTCCAACAGTGACCCTGAGACAGTGGGCTTTACATAATTTTGGATATGGGGACAATTGGCTACTGCGGGGACGATCCTCGAAGTCGAATGTCTTCAGAATCACCCTTACCCGTGTACAGTGGGTAAAAAAGTATTTGTACATTTCACACGAAACTGTTGCCGTGCCAGTCACACCTCGAAAAAATTACGTAAAAGTCATCGGGGGCGAAATTCACCCCTAAATTTTGCGATGTGATAAATTATTGAAAAACTCAAAAACAAAAATAACGCAATGTACTTTCAACTTTTTTCTACACGACCATATCGATTATTTTCAAAAAGTGTGATTGTGAATCTTTTCCGAAAATATCTGAAAGGTATTCCAGGTCGAAAAAGGCCCGGGTCGGCTGGGGTACGTTTCACCCGGTGTGACCATTAAGGGTTGAAACGGCTCCATTTGTTTGTTCGTGTTTTTACAAGATTTTCGGGAACAACTATTTTTGTAAAGTTAATAGAGCGTTTAAGGATGTTGAGTCCCAAATTGCAAATGATGATAAAATTCTGAAAATTTGGTATGTTTTTGTATGAAGTATTTCAGAGGTCGTGTAAAAATTTCACGACAATTAGGAAGCTCCTTATTGAACAATTAACATTCACAAATTAAATGTTGTCTTATGGAAACTGATGTAACTTTGCGATAAGTTTTTTTTTGACCTCTCAATTTTATAATATCTACAATATACTGAAAGCAACGGAAACAAAACGAAGTTTATTGATAATTTTTTTTTTATTTCTTTTAAAAATTGTTCTTAACAAAATGTTAATTTTTTAATAACGAGCTTCCTAATCGTCGTGAAATTTTAACACGACCTCTTAAATACTTCATACAAAAACATACCAAATTTTCAGAATTTTCTTATCATTTTTTATTTCTACCCTTAAGGAGGTTGAAGTAATGATGATAGAATTCTGAAAATTTGGTATGTTTTTACATGAAGTATTCAGGAGGTCGTGTAAAATTTTTATGACGATTAAGAAGCTATTTATTGAACAATTAACATTAACATGTTTCGTAGGGACTCAACATCCTTAATTACTTTCGTAGGATAATTTGAAAAAGACGACGTCTGCAAATATTCTTATTATCCACTGTATACATGTTTAAATGGCAAGTATCGACCTTGTTCTAAAATTCCTAGTCTTGTAAAAAGAAAAACAATTCACGTCGCATGATTTCTGTACCGATACGCTAAAAAAGAGGACGTCAAACATCAGGCACGAAAAATGTACTGTAGAAGCAAATCCTGAAACTCCGAAGTGTTAAGACTACGTATAGGAAGTACTCTCGAGTCGAAGGCCTGACTTTCACATCCACCCAGCCAGATATATATAACGCACAGACCGCGATAAATAATAATACGTCACGAGTATCGATGATCGCATTGATCGCCTGTGCGGGAGGTCCTCAGGAATCTGCTACGTAATTTTTGTAGTCGTGCCTCTCCTCCACTCGCTCTTCCTGACCAGTCGATTCCGCTCGTTCTTTTTTCTTTCTTTCTGATGCTTCCACACACATACACACACACACACACACACACATATATATATGTGAGTGTGTGTGTGTGTGGGTACTGTATCCAAAAGGACGTAGTATTATCACGACAGCATATTTCTTGATCCCCATACGATAAGGATAAAACAATTCGTGTGCCTTGTTCGCTTGCCTTTGATGACATTCAAATCTCCGAAAAGTCCATCCGGTAGGATATGGAGAGGACGAAACGGAAGATTATGATGAACGTAGTAATCCTCACGCATGCTGCTCGGGGTAGGTGTGGCCATGCTCAGCATATATTATATTTATGTACATATTTAAATGTATATACGTTAGTATAGAATATATATATATATATATATTGATGTAGAATTAATTTTACAGTATACAGTATAATATTAATTTCGAATATAGATCAATTTTAATATATATTAATATGAAATATTCCACTATTTTTTCCAGCTGAAACCTTTTTGTTGAGAAATCCAAAATCACTTTATAGATAAAAAATTTTAAAGATCATTCCGATCCTTGGAGGTAATGAGTCGAAAAATATATTTTACAAACTTATTTTCCATTCGAAAAGATTGCACACAGTTGTCATATTTTCGACGAGAAATTCGGAAAACGTTGCGCGTCCCGGGAGTAATAGGGTTTTCATTGAATATTGCAATTACGTGCCTGCAGCCTAAGCTACGGAATTCTGTCCTAATGGGTGCTCCGACACGTACCTACTCGTGATCATATTTTCCTTTTTTTTCGGCCCATACTGAATTGCTGGACTTTGCCCAATTATAATACGTGCACACGTGCGAGCCAATTTATCTCCCTCCTTTTCTATATATATATGTATATAAAAGCTTCTTGTTCAGGACTTATCTTTTTTGTCTCCTCCTTATCCTGCGCACCCTTTTGCTATATGGACCTACCTTTCGTTTTTCGGAGATTCCTGAAGCTCCTGACAAGAGAATCCAAAAGATCCTTCGAGCCACGCGCCTACCTCGGTGGGCTCGGGCCGCGCGATCTTTTCGGGCGACCGAAAAAATTTCTTCCTCGTCCTCGCGACTACGTTTGCTGCTTAGTTAGTAGCACGATTGAAAGAGAAATCATTCCGACAGGGACGCTCACGCCCGCGTAAAAATCTCTCCATTCGTTCGTGCACGAGACAAAAATGCGTTACGACTACACAATGTACACTTCGTTATTTATTTAATCGCGAAGGGCTCGTTGTTTAGTAGTGAGCTTTTATAGCGCATAAGCAGCTTTGAGGTTATGCTGAGCACGAGGAGAGCGGACAGGAGGTTGGAGAACTGTGTAGTGTCCACGCGATGTACGGGGTGGATCAATAACTATTAGCACCTTGGATGTCTTCGAAACTATAAGGTTCGCAGAAAGATTTGCTGAAATGAAATTGCACAGTACGAAAGGGGCCATCCGATAGCGATAATATTTTTTTTGCAGGTGGAGGTACTTCGGACACTTGCAGGTTGACCTCGAAATTGGCTTCGTACCTGCGATTTAAAAAAAAAAACAGAAATTATCAAAGTGTAGGTTATGACAAACGCGTTAAATTTTTTCTCAGACTTTTTTCTCCAAAGTCGATATTTATAGGAGTTTTTCTATTGGGTCACCCAGTATATGTGTGTACGTTTTTTTGGGCATATCCAGGTATTTACATTTAATGCACTATATCTGTCGCTCCTACCGATAATATCGCTATCTTGCTCCTTCTGAAGACGAATGAAAGAGAGCGAGAGAGAGAGAGAGAGAGAGAGAGAGAGAGAGAGAGAGAGAGAGAGAGTTAGAGTTAGAGTTAGAGTTAAAGTTAGAGTTAGAGTTAGAGTTAGAGTTAGAGTTAGAGTTAGAGTTAGAGTTAGAGTTAGAGTTAGAGTTAGAGTTAGAGTTAGAGTTAGAGTTAGAGTTAGAGTTAGAGTTAGAGTTAGAGTTAGAGTTAGAGTTAGAGTTAGAGTTAGAGTTAGAGTTAGAGTTAGAGTTAGACTTAGACTTAGACTTAGACTTAGACTTAGACTTAGACTTAGACTTAGACTTAGACTTAGACTTAGAGTTAGAGTTAGAGTTAGAGTTAGAGTTAGAGTTAGAGTTAGAGTTAGAGTTAGAGTTAGAGTCAGAGAGAGAGAGAGAGAGAGAGAGAGAGAGAGAGAGAGAGAAATACATTAAATCGTGAATAAGCGTTGGCCAAAAGATGCGCAACGATATCTCGTGTGTCGAACGAACGCAAGAAATAAAGAAGAAGGATCGCGATTGGGGAAGGGGGCGAAGAAAAAAGGAGCCCGGTGAGGACGAGATGAGGAGGAAAAAGGAAAAGCAAAAAGACGCAAAGTCGACTGTATTAGCAAAGGGAAATAAGAATCGAAAATGCGTCCGTCGTCGATGAGGGGGAGGAGAGCTTGGCCGGATCGAGAAATCGGGATGCACTTTCCGTGTTCATGAATATGATAATGGGCTAATGGTCGGCTAGTCGTTGTTTAATTACTGGAGCCGCGCGCGAGTCTCTCGGACCACGGCCCACCACGACCACTGTTCGAGCTTCTCCTTTTTTTCCTTTGCTTTTCTTGATTCTCTTTCCTCTCTATTTACATTGCAGTTTCGGATGTGGCTCAAGCTTGTTACGCTCCCTGCAACTCGATCCGATACCTAGATTGTATCGCCTTTATTAGCCTCCGTTCATCTCCATTCCTTGGTCATAAAGTTATCGGGACTGTACGAGGGCGCGATAGCTACGTAGCCGAGTGTTAGGCTAGATCAGTTTCGCAAAAAAGGACGATCGAGGACTCGACGTGTACTCGAGATTCGGCTACTCTCCGATAGCCCGTCGTGATCTTATCATTAGAGAAAGAAGCATGAGGAATTGAGTAGGATTGTGATCGACCCTAGTGAAAGTGTTTTTCACCGAGTATTCGATGAAGAGGCTGTCATGGAAATGCCGAAGGGCCCAAGCGCCACTGTCCGATTACGAAAGGAAAATCCCATTTTCTCAGCTGTCCAGTTGACGGGGGTTCAGATGAAATTGAGTGCAGGCGAATTCTCGTAGCGTTTATTTTTACACGGCAAAGCTTCGGGAAGAAAAGCTTTAGCCGTTTTCACGACAACTTGGTTCAAATGGAAAGACAGACAGACGCTCCTAAAGTCATTGAGCATTAGGATGAAATAGGTGCAAGATGGCAAGATCACTTACCATCCAGTTTTGTCCCAAGTTGCTGAATCTTCGTAGAAACTAGGATTCGTAGGATAGAATCAACATGGAAAGATCACGTGCCATCCAGTTCTATCCAAAGTTCCTGTATCTGCCTAGAACCTAGCATCACTAGGATAGATCTCAGATGGTCTGACCACTTAGCATCCAGTTTTGTCCAAAGTTGCTGCATCTTCTTAGAAACTAGAAGATGGCAAGATCACTTACCATCCAGTTTTGTCCAAAGTTGCTAAATCGTCTTAGAAACTAGAAGATGGCAAGATCATTTACTCAGGACTTCAAGATCGCAGAATCACTTACCATCCAGTTTTTTCCAAAGTTCCTGTCTCTGCCTAGAACCTAGCGTCACTAGGATAGATCTCAGATGATAATACCACTTACCATCCAGGTTTGTCCAAATTTGCTGTATCTTCTAAGAAACTAGGACTTCTAGGATAGATCCCAGATGGAAAGATCACTTGCCATTCAGTTTTATCTAAAGTTCCTGTATCTTCCTAGAATGTAGGGTTGCTAGGATAGATCCAAGATGGCAAGATCACTTATCATCCAGTTTCATCCAAAGTTCCTGTGTCTGCCTAGAACCTGGCACTCGTAGGATAGATCCAAGCTGGCGAGATCACTTACCATCCAGTTTTGTCCAAAGTTCCTGTATCTTCCTGCAACCTAGGATTCCGCGAGTAAATGCAATATCACAAGATCACTTACCATCCAGTTCTGTCCAAACTTCCTGTATCTGCCTAAAACCTAACATTCCTAGGATAGATCTCAGATAGCAAGACCACTTACTATCCAGTTTCGTCTAACACTGCTGCATTTTCCTATAAACTAGGTTTTCTAGAACAGATTCAAGATCGAAAGAACACTTACCATCCAGTTTTGTACAAAGTTCCTGTATCTTCCGAGAATTTAGGGTTGCTTGAATAGATCCAAGATGGCAAGAACACTTACGATCCAGTTTTATCCAAAGTTCCTGCATCTTCCTACACCCTAGGATTCCGCGAAGACATGCAAAATCGCAAGATCACTTACCATCCGGTTTTGTCCAAACTTGCTGTATCTGCCTAGAACCTAGTATTACTGGGATAGATCTCCGATGGTAAAACCACTTACCATCCAGTTTTAGCCAAAGTTCCTGTATCTTCCTAGAATTTAGGATTGCTAAGATAGATCCAAGATGGCAAGATCACTTACCATTCAGTTTCATCCAAAGTTCCTGTGTCTGCCTAGAACCTAGCACTCCTTGGATACATTCAAGCTGGCAGAATCACTTACCATCCAGTTTTGTCCAAAGTTCCTGTATCTTCCTACAGCATCAAAGCATCCAATTGCATAAATGCACATCTGTATACCTCGTCATTAGCTTTGGTTAACATGCTTCAGAAATCAGTCAGGTAGCGAAAGAACATCAGCGTAGCCTGGCAAAAACCGGAAACATCGTTGACCGATATCCTTGATCAATATGTTGACAGCGCGTTCGGTGCGAAATGCGCAAAGTGCGGACGAAGCGTGAGCGCCGGCGATTGGGTGAGACGTGCGAGGGAGAGGGTCTATCACTTGGCGTGTTTCGCTTGCGACGCCTGCTCGAGACAGCTATCAACCGGGGAACAGTTCGCCCTGCTCGACGCCCGATTGTTATGCAAGGCTCACTATCTGGACGTCGTCGAGGGCAACAACACCTCGTCCGATGGTGAGATATCACGTTTACCGAAACGTCGATTAATCCGTCCTGTGATACACAAACGCACACACACACACACACACACATACAGCCGTGCGAGAAACTCCGCGAGACCAGACGCGTGTATAACGAACGATCGATGACCGTCGAGAATTCCCTCGAGGTTCAATTTGACCCTTCGTTGAGCGCATCTCAATCGCCACACGAGTATCGTTTACTCGTCGACTAATTTCATTTGCCGATAAGCAGGGTCGGGCGTTTCGCTTCCTTCAGTCCTAGATGCTGCTGAACGCTCCAATGACATCGCCTCCAAGGGCGATGATTATGAAATTCTAAAAGATGCACGTATCGGATGTCGAATAAGCATTGGCTCGATGATTTTCCGATGGTGAACGAAACCACTCGGGATCCGAAGGATCAATGTCCTCCAGACCTGATCACCGAAACGCTCGATCCTCCTCGAACGCAAAATCGGATGCCACATGTGGAGATCGCAGATCGATCACGATCACGGCCACCGATCTCTAAGAACATGCCACTCAATTTCACATCCTCAGTGACGCACTTCAGAGACTCTTTACCTTTTTCTTTTTGGGGTTGTGCTGGATTTGATTATTAGCAAAGAACTGATGACGATCGATCGATGCTCGGCTCTTTACCCCCAGAAGGTGGTGATTCGGAGAGCGGCCACAAGGGTGGCAACAAGGCGAAGAGGGTCAGGACGACCTTCACCGAGGAGCAGTTGTCGGTGTTACAGGCGAACTTCCAACTGGACAGCAACCCCGATGGCCAGGATCTCGAGAGGATAGCTCACGTGACTGGCCTCAGCAAGAGGGTCACACAAGTTTGGTTCCAAAACTCCCGGGCCAGACAGAAAAAACACTTGCACACCGGCAAGATGAAGGGACAGCATCATGGTAATGATCGCGAAACCATATCGGCCACCCAATGATCCCACTTCCATTCGGGGATCGTTGTTTTGGCAAATTGTTTTAAAAGAATTTTACACCGTGAACGCAGCTCATCAATCGCCAACGAACTCAAACCCATCGACGGGCGACTTTGGCAGACACATCAACCTGCATCTCACCTATTCCTTTCAACATCAACAGCAACATCAGCAGCCCCAACATCAGGTGCAACTCAGTCCCGCGGTCTGCAAGAGCCCAACTCCGTCCATGTATCACAATCATGGTGAGTTATTGCCTTTCCTGACGAATCGTCGTGCCCTGAAGTGTCTTCGGCTTCCGTAATCAATGGACCACCTGCATTTGCTAGTTTTGGCTGGAAACTTTTGGAATTCGTTCGTTTTTTTATTGGAATCTCGTACATCCATCTTTCTCTGCTCCAAACAAGATGGCTGCCTCTCATCCATCTTCCTCTGTTTTAAACAAGATGGCGTCTTTGTCTCCAACTTTTTTTAAGGGGCTACGTCTATCCAGAGGCCCGAAAAAATTGCCAAATTCCGTTTCCTTCTTCTGGGGAACGGTTGGTGAAATAAAACGCATTTTTTTCAACACAAGGTACATATATTAAGGGGCCTTCTCACTTCAGACGCTAGAAAGGCTACTTTCATGATTTTTTTTGATACGTTTATATTTTAGATATTGATACAAAAGTTGTTACACTTGATAAATACACTTTCGAAATACGTTAAAAAAAAAATTATTTGTTCAGTCACGATTTATAGACGAAAATGGTGGTTAAAAAAATGTCCTAAAAAAATGGTAGGTCTGCGCTGTTGATGAAATCTCGGAGATTGATCGTCCGAGACAGAAAAATAAAACGGTTTTAGATTCAGTACGTTAATGGCTATAGCGCATATCATACGATTTTTGATATATGCAAAAATAACAAAATGGCCAACATTTAAAAAAAAAACGCGTTTTTTCACTGTTTTTGGCAAAAAAGAAATAGTAAATATCAAAATTTGAAGAAAATACGTGACATACGCTATAGCTATGGTTGTAAAAAATATGACGTTAAAATTTCATAAAGATTGATTCTGTAGTTTCGAAGACTTTATGAATAAGCCGTCGAAAAACGATTTTTTCAAGAAAAACGCGTTTAAAGTTTGTTTGGGTTACATAAATGCATAAAAACAATTTTTTCAACGTACTTCGAAAGTGCATTTGTTGAGTGTAATCACTTTTATATCGATATCCACAATATAAACCGATCGAAAAAAATTCATGAAAATAGCCTTTTTAGCGTCTAAAGTGAGAAGACCGTTTAAGGCCCTTAAAAAAAATCTTAAACGGTCCATCCGAAATCTAAAAACCAAACGGGTTGTTCAAGCTAACGATAAATACAAGTCGTTGACGATCGTCGATTTTGTTGTTTTTTTTGCATTTTTGGAGATTTTTTTTTTTCAAACGCACTTAAAATATGCCTTCTTTTTTACCAACCTTTTCACCGTGAAAAAAATTGGAATTTGGCAATTTGTTCTGGGAAAAAAATATAGATGAAAAATTGCAATATGATAATTGTCCAGGGTCCGAGCAGTCGATGGACGAATTGTCCCAGGATTCGGTGATGCTCACGATGTCGAACGAGGTCTAAAAAAAAAAACAAAATCATCCGCATGGAGCCTCTCGGCCGGCTCCGGATTCTCGCCTGCGCTCCAAACTTCTCCTCTACTCTGTAAATAATAAATAAATATTACAATATAGACGAAATTAATGAAGCGAGAAAAAAAAAATGAAACGACAGCCATTGAGATTCGTTCGTCGACGTACCGATGCTTCGCGAATTTCTCGAAACATTCGCGATTAAAACTACTCACTATAGCAAGCACGTAAGACACTCGGATGTTGCTCGAGTACCCAAAAGTGTCGCAAAATCCTCCCTGTATCCTCTCCTTTCTTTCTCGCTCAGCGAGACTGTGTAATTATCCACGATCGTTCGCGACACGCTCCCAGAATCGATAATGACCTCGAGGCACCCTTCGACCCTTCATGGAGCACCCCAATTTTCCTCCCCAAAAAATTTAAAAAGAAAAATCTCCCTTCCCCGCCGTAACAAATGCTCGGTAAAAATACGAATTTCACAAGTTTTTCCAAACCCCATCGATTTCGTTATTCGCTACGAAAACAAAAGAAATCCGATTTAAAAAAAAGCGATAATATTATTAAATGAAAAAAAAAAAAATCACAATAAAATCCTGGGAAAAAAGAGCACACGTTAGGCTGTAAATTTTTAGAACTGAAGTAGGTAACTTTCGCTCGATTCGATCGTGCAACCCTTGTCTATCAATTAACTCGTCATATATGTAAAATGCACAAACACGATATATATTATATTTCAACCTGTAAATATTGTAAACAAATTAGTTATGTAACTGAACGAAAAAAAAAAGAAAGCAAAAATACAAAAATACGTACCTTTCAAATGGGTGAAAAAAAAGACGAAAAATTATCCTTTTCCCTCGTTCTTTTGTTGGCAGCAGCTGGATTAAGACAACCAACGCAGTACGCAGTGCATGAGGGAATGGGTGGGTGAAAGCAACGAGTCATTGCAATTAACAGTGAAAGAACCTTCTTTTTTTTTATTATCATTTATAACAGTACGGTACTTGTCGATATTTGCGGACGAAAAGGAAAACATTATTTTCGTACAGAAAACGTTGACAACCAGACACTCGTTGCATACTCTCGTGGTCGCCCGAAAGCACAATCGGGCGATTTTTAATTATGTTCGGGTTTAATTATCATGATGGTAATATTAAATCGGAAATGCGGTTCGGTCATATATATACATATATATTACGTTCCGAAGTTTTTCGATCATTCTTCAAGGCTGGTTAAATACTCTAAAATTAGCCGAATTTTTTTTTTTCAAAAATGCACAATACTATAAAATCCTTTCGAAAAATTCGAAATTCATCGAAAAACTTCGTAAATTGATATATATATTTATACACACACACACTTTTACATTTTACGTTTCGAAGTTTTTCGATAATTCTTCAAGGCTGGTTAGAAACTCTAAAATTATCCGATTTTTTTTTTTTGAAAATTTGGAAAATTGCACATTAATAAAAAAACCTTTCGAAAAGTTCGAAATTCATCGAAAAACTTCGAAAATCTGCAAAAGTTCTTTTGAATTCCACAATAATATTAAATTCTTGGTAAAATTTCGATATTCTTTGAAAATCCTCAGAAATTCTTACGATGCCACGATAATGAGAAATTTTGCAAAAAAACTTTCAAATTCTTCAAATGTTCCTCCTTTCTTTCATATATATATATATATATATATATATATATATATATATATATATATATTAGGTATAGTAAAAAGAAAACCATTATTCTTGCATGAAATTGGTGGCAAAAATAATGGATCTTTTTTTACTACACCTAATAATATATATATATATATATATATATATATATATATATATATATATATACAGACACTCGCTCTTTTCATATAATTCGGTTCACTTTCACACGTCACAGGAGACACAGCAATCACATAATATCAACAGGCGTCAATCACATTGACTCCGATATCAATAAAAATAATAATATTAATAATAATAGGAATTATCAGTGGAAAAAAGTGAAAAAATTGCTGGGAATAAATAAAGGCGCAAGGGCGCGCGATGCGACGATATAGCTCGGACTATTTTCTCTATTTACAATTCATTATCCCACGCGACGATCTCTCCTCAGGCATTTTTTGTCCTTTTATCCGTTTCGTTTTTCTTATTCGATCGATGCACGTATCAGGCGCACTGATGGTGCATACGTACAACATTAATACTCGAGAGTCACGACGAAAGGCTACAGCGATATCGTCTCTCTCTCTGTTTCTCTCTCTCTCACACACACACATACGCACACACGTTCAAATCTTTTGGAACGACTTTCTCTAGTTCGTTCGCCATATCACGAAATTTTTATCTATTTACACTAAGATCAAACGAGCATAAAACAAAAAAAAACAAGAGGAACGAAAAAATCCTACGAGTTGCCCGAGGAAATATTTTGAGGCCAAGTCGTTTCGAACTTTTTAGTAAATTATTTTCGTTCGCGCGGATTCAAAAGCACTCAAGTCGAATTTTTCGCAAATATTTACAGACTGGACATGTTTTTGGGATAAATTATCCCAAATTCCTTCGAACTTTATGTAAAATTGTGCCGAAATTTTTTAAATCTTGCAAAGCGCCTGAAACTCCTTCGGGAACCATGACAATTTTTGGACAATCTCCGAAGCTCGTTGAGCGTACGAAAAAATTGTTGGACATTCGGAAATCCTTGGAGAGTCCGATAATTGTTCGAAATGGTGAGGAAGGATTCGAGCACTTCTCGAAGGGTATTTAAACCGCGCCGAAGGAACAAACTCACCGGGCATCATTGTTCGCAGTCACTTCGACTCGTCGTATTGTTTTCACGTATTTACGTAAAGTATTTTCACTGGTTTCGCACCGCGGTAGGCGAACCTTTTTTCGCACAATAATGTGTCTCGCGTCGTCCTCGATCCTCCGGTATTGTGTCGTTCGCGTAGTTCGGTCGGATGTGCGATCATAAATTATGTCGTCTGGTGGCAAAACTGGATCTGAAGGTGGTGGGTCGGGGTCGTCGGGGTCATCGGTGTCAGGGGCGTTAACGGCGTCATCGGACTTCCGGGACTCTCGCTACCCGCGCTACCCGCGCCCTGATAGCTCCCCAAATACGTCCCCACCATGCTCACCGCCCCCGGATACATTTGCTCGCCCGGATGATGCTGCAAGGGTGGCGAATGGTGCACTGCAAACGAAAGCACGCGTATGGGATACTGATCGCGGCTGCACGAGGAACAGACCGAATTTATCGAAGAGAACAAAAAAGAGAAAAGAACGTTACCAGGCTCGCCAAAAAATAATTCCAGACGAAAAGTTACCAGATGCTAACAAAAATTCCAACGAGAACGAAAAGTTACCAGGTGACGAGAAAAAAATCGATCGAGCGCAAAAAGTTACCAGATGCGTACGAAAAATTCCAACTGGAACGAAAAGTCACCAGATGCTAGAGGGAAAATTCGAACGAGTGGAAAAGGCTACCAGATGCCAGAGAAAAAATTTCGAACGAGGATAAAAAGTTACCAAACGCTATAAAGAGTGTCGGGCGACTGCAAAAAGTTACCAGATGCTAGTGAGAATTTTTTTAACGAGGACAAAATGTTACCAGATGCTAGAGAAAAATTCAACCGAGTGCAAAAAGTTAGCAGATGCGTACGAAAGATTCCAACGGGAACGAAAAGTCACCAGATGCTAGAGGAAAAATTCGAAGGAGGGCAAAAAGTTACCAAATGCTAAAAAAAATGTCGGACGGCTGCAAAAAGTTACCAGATGCTAGTGAGAAAAATTCTAACGAGGACAAAAAGTTACCAAATGCTGAAAAAATGTCGGACGGCTGCAAAAAGTTACCAGATGCTAGTGAGAAAAATTCTAACGGGGACAAAAAGTTACCAGGCGACAAAAAAAAATCAACCGAGTGCAAAAAGTTACCAGATGCGTAAAAAAAATTCCAACGGAAACGAAAACTCACCAGATGCTAGAGGAAAAATTCGAAGGAGGGCAAAAAGTTACCAAATGCTGAAAAAATGTCGGACGGCTGCAAAAAGTTACCAGATGCTAGTGAGAAAAATTCTAACGAGGACAAAAAGTTACCAGGTGACAAAAAAATCAACCGAGTGCAAAAAGTTACCAGATGCTTTAAAAAAATCCAACGGAAACGAAAACTCACCAGATGCTAGAGGAAAAATTCGAAGGAGGGCAAAAAGCTACCAGATGCCAGGGAAAAACATTTCGAACGAGGGCAAAAAGTCACCACGTGACAAACAAAATTCAACCGAGTGCAAAAAGTTACCAGATGCGTACAAAAAATTCCAACGTGAACGAAAAGTTACCCGATGCTAGAGAAAAAATTCGAACGAGTTCGAAAAGCTACCAGATGGCAGAGAAAATTTCGAACGAGGACAAAAAGTTACCAAATGCTAAAAAAATGTCGGACGGCTGCAAAAAGTTACCAGATGCTAGTGAGAAAAATTCTAACGGGGACAAAAAGTTACCAGGCGACAAAAAAAATCAACCGAGTGCAAAAAGTTACCAGATGCGTAAAAAAAATTTCAACGGGAACGCAAAGTCACCATATGCTAGAGGAAAAATTCGAAGGAGGGCAGAAAGTTACCAGATGCCGGGAAAAAAATTTCGAACGAGGGCAAAAAGTCACCAGGTGCTAGCAAAAAATTCAAACGACGACAAAAAGTTACCAGATGTCATTTCGAACGAGTGCAATCAGTTACCAGATGGCAGTATTTTTTTTTGAACAAGTGCAAAGAGTACTAAATGCGTAAAAAAATCCATCAGGACCGAAAATAACCAGATGCTAGAGAAAAAATTCGAACGAGTGCAAAAAACTACCAGATGCCAAAGAAAATTTTCGATTCTGGGGAATAAAATCGCACGAGTGAAGAAAGTCACTAGATTCTTAAAAAATAACTCATACAAGTACAGAAAATTACTAGATTTTCAAAAAATAATTCCTACCAGTAAAATAAATCCTTCACCCTCGAAGAATGATTCGCACGAGTGCATAAAATCACTAGATTCGTTGAAAATAGTTCGTACGAGTACAGAAAATTACTAGATTTTCCAAAAGTAATGCCTATGAGTAAAAAAAATTCTACATCGCACAAAATTATTTCGGACGAGTAATGAAAATCACCAGACTCTTATAAAAAACATTCACACGACTACATAAAATTACTAGACTCTTCAAAACTCCTTCCTACGAATATGAAAAAATCCAAAAAATTCCCCGACGATAATCACTACGAGTAAAAAAAATCCAGATCCTTGTCAAATAATTCGAACGACTGCAAAAAATTGACGAATTCTTCACAAGTAATTCGCACGAATACAGAAAATGTTGAGACCCTTCAAAAAAAATCCCACGGGTGCAGAAAATTGCGGAATTGAAACGAAAAAAATTCGCTCACGTATGAAAAATCGCTAAATCCTTTAAAAATCACTTCATCCGGAATTCTTCAAGAACTTCAACAACACCGTCCAAATGTCTTGCAGGCGAGTGAATCAAACTTCCAATGCTCGATCAACTAATGTCCACGCAGGACGAGTAAAAATGTAGACACACGAAAAAAAAAAGAATTTTTTTTTTTAATCTATAAATGCGGAATAAAATATTCACTCACTTTGGGTTTTGATTTTGCCGCTGTGCTTCTTCTGTCTCGCTCGTGAATTTTGAAACCAGACTTGGGTGACGCGCTTGCTGAGGCCGGTCACGTGTGCTATCCTCTCGAGATCCTGCCCATCAGGATTGCTGTCCAATTGAAAATTCGCCTGCAGTACGGACAATTGTTCCTCGGTGAAGGTCGTCCTGACCCTCTTCGTCTTGCTCCCTTTTCCACCGTGCTCCGAGTCGCAGTCCTCCGACGACGAGGTGTTGTTGCCTTCGACGACGTCGAGATAATGAGCTTTGCACAGTAATCTCGCGTCCAAGAGGGCAAACTGTTCGCCCGTCGATAATTGACGGGAACAGGCGTCACAAGCGAAACAAGCGAGATGATAGACGCGCTCTCGCGCTCGTCTCACCCAGTCACCGGCCCCCACGCTCCTACCGCATTTCGCGCATTTTGCCCCGAACGTTCTGTCGACAAATAAAGCACGATTTTTCTCTTAAGGGGTTACGTGGGTCGGAAAATTTCGAAAAATGCATTTTTTTTTTCAAATTTCCTTATCTAATAGTACAATATGCCTACGAAGTTTTAAGGGGCTACCCCCACTTGCGATTTTGAAAAAATCGATTTTTTTTATTGCATTTTTTTGAAGTATAAGTATCTGAGAATATGTCCTGAAAATTTCAAGTCGATCCGAACAAAATTGACTGAGATATGAGCGTTGAAAGAGAAGAATATTTTCTTCGTGTAAACTGAAATTGAAACTTTAAACGCGTTTTTCTCAAAATGGCATTTCTGAAGTCGGTGACCAAGATTACTCGAACACTAATGAACCGATCTTCTTGAAATTTTGCAGGCTTATTTAATACATAAAAATGTAGTCTTTAATCGTTCGATTTTTTTTTTCGAAAAAAAATGGCCGTTTTATAGCCAAAAAACGGCCGTTTTTTTCGTTAAAATCGAACCATTAACTTTGACTGTCCGCCATTTTGTGAAAAATGAATATTTTTTAAAATCCTTCGATTAAAGACTAGTTTATACTTATATTTGACTAAATCCATCCGCATTTTTTTTTCAGATGATCCACTTCGCCGCAATGTTGGTCACCGCAAACCGTGTATATAAAAACATTATTTCATTGACGGCCATTTGCCACTAAACAATGTAATATTTTTCAATAAAAAAATTACTGAAAGTTCTTCAAGATGTGTTCTTTAAGATGGTATATTGATCGATTAAAAAAGTTTTGTAGTTTTCTTTAAACAAAATTCATGAAAAAGGCCTTTTTTTTGCGCTACAAGTGGGTAACGCCTTAAGTCAATCGGAGTAAAAGTCTTGGAGAGAGAGAGAGAGCCTTTGGGAATTCCCCCCGTTGGGAAAGACCGGCCGGGAGCGACGCAGGTATATCGCATTTTTCTCAAAACACTATTTTTGACGTCGGGGGACACGATTTCTCAAAAACTAATGAACCGATCTTATTGAAATTTTGCACACTTCTTGAAAATAGCATTGACTGGTCGCAGAGTTGGGCGTAATTCTAGTTACAAATACGAATACGAATTTATTCACATCGTGATTTCCATGTGAATATAAATACAAATTTATTCATACTTCACGTAAAATACGAATTGTAATTTTAAATACGGATACAAATACAATTTTATTCACAAATATTCTGAACATACAAATAAATTCACGGAAAAAATTGTGAATATTCACAAAAAATGTGAATATTTACAAAAAAACACCCGTGAATGACAAAAAAATTCACATCATCTGTGAATGCAAATGTATTCACAAAAAATTGTAAATACAAAAAAATTCACAAAATAAGTTTTTTGTATTTAAGACAAATTAAAATCAAATTTTAATATAATTGTCGTGAATTCGATTTTAATTTTCTTCAACTTGAGGAAATTCACAGCTCATTTTGTGAATTTTTTCGTATTTATAAAGTAATATGTGAAACACAACTTTTTTTGCAAAAATTTCTTTGCTTCGACGCAATGTTTTCTCTAAAAAATACGTAAGAACTCACTTTGCTGTAAATTTTAATTTAATCATTCTGAATTTGATTTTAATGTGTCTTAAATACGAAAAAATTCACAACTTATTTTGTGAATTTTTTTGTATTTACAGTTTTTTGTGAATACACTTGCATTCACAGATTTTCATGTGAATTTTTTTTAATTCACAGGATTTTTTGAAAATATTCACATTTTTTGTGAATATTCACAATTTTTTCTGTGAATTTATTTGTATGTTCAGAATATTTGTGAATACAATAGTATTTGTATTCGTATTTACAATAAGTGAAGTATGAATAAATTTGTATTTATATTCACATGAAAATCACGATGTGAATAAATTCGTACTCAGATTTATAAATAGAATTACGCCCAACTCTGGAATAGTGATTGAGCGAAGGTTTTTTTTTCCGATTACAACTAATTTCATAAGGCTATAGGTAGTGTAAATTGTACCAAAAATTAAACTATTATGCATACGACTCTGCCAAAAATTCAAATTTCAATTTTTTTAAATCCTTCGTTCGATCACGAACTACACTTATCTACTAACAGAAAAAAGTTGGCTTTTCAATTTCAGATGAAGCTATCGTGAGTTATCCTGACCACCACCAGGACACTTTTTTAGGGGTCTCCGAAAACCAGGTCCCACCGGCTGGAGTTCCCTAATTTTTGGATTAATTTTTTTTTAAATATTGTTGAAACGTTTCTCTTTTATGTGCCTAACATTTTGAATAAAATAAGTTGTATATTATCTTTTTTTTGAATGGAGAAAATATGCTTTTTTTATTCCAAACCCACGTAACCCCTTAATTGACGAGTTCCATCAGCGGCGTGAAGAAATCAGTCGATATTATAATAAACGTGCACACTTGTTTTTAACAAAATAAAGGTTTCTCGTTAAGTTTCCAATTTGATTTAAATTTATTCGTTTATTTGGGGATGTTACGATATTTGTAGCCGCAAATTCTCACCACGCAGCTTCCATATTTGGTCCAAAATACAACATTCTTCGTGAGTGGTAAAAATTGTAATTCAACCCTTGGGACAGTCATGGGGGATGACTGAAAGCTTAAGGGGGTAAACCTTGAAGTGGAAAATAAAAATTTGTTTTCCTTAAAAGGAACCTTAAAGCCTGATTGCGTTTGTTTTACACCCAAAGCATAAAGTTCAGAGATATTAAAAGTTAAAACATCAAAAGTTGATTATTAACCTAAAATTGAAAAATTCAAAGTTAAATTGTTTTCAAACCCAAGTTAAAACGTGCTAAGCTAAGATACTTTTAAAAAAATAATGTTTTGCCAAAAAAATCCTCGAAGTTTAATTAGGTTTGCACGCCTTACATTCGTACTGCCCGTTTTCCATCAAAATATATTGTTTACATTCAAAATGAGCCATGAAATAAAATAAAATCATAAAATAAGCAATGGAACAAAAATCAGTAAATTAATTTAATTAAATAATATTTATTTATACAAACCCCTGATTGGTGGGAAACGAAAAACAAAATGTATACACGAATTATGTCTCATCGGTTATACTTATAACCTTTTTTTGATCTCGTTTTACATACGAAAAAAAAAAATCTCATCAACATTTCGTTATTATATTGTGTTATAAAAAAAAAAACAGTTTTTCACGTATAGCTGAGTAACTTTTCCACGTATTTTTAATTTTCACTCAATTTTTGCAATTATCTTTGTTACTGCGTGCACCGATAGCCAATAATGTGCTGTTCGATGCGGCGAGAAGAGCAAAGAAACAGAATAAAGAAGAGGCGAAGAAAGTTTCCGCGGGATATCGTCGTACCGAAAGGATCAGGAGAGCGCGAGGGGCGCGGGTGCGGATTTCATTCATGAACTGTGCCCGGAACACGAGAACGAATCCGGACACGTTGGCTTCATTAACATACTACATTACTACCGGACCAAGCTCCCGTCTCACTGTTGGAATATCGAGAGAAACGTTAACCGTGTGCGAATGTCTGGGTGTTGTTCAATCCGGACAGGAAATAACATTAGAGAGAAACGAGAGTGCGGACAACTTCGATCGAGGCCAATTCGCTCGCCAATTCTTCTTCGTGCGACCGCGCGTCAATCAGAATTCAGATAGCCGTCGTCAAATTATAATAAATTCGATTAAAACTAGTTGAAAAATTAATAAATAAGAAACAATGCATTTTTTAAATACAATTCAAATTGGAATTAATTTAAAAATAAATTCAACGGAAACGATAAATGTTTTTTAATGAATTTAATATTCGAATTAATTGTTAAAAAAACAATACATTTTTTTTCGGTAAATCTAAATTAAAATTAATGTAACACAATGACTAAAAACACGATCAATTCAAATTCAATAAAAAAAACAATCAATTCAAAAGCAAACGATAAATGTTTTCTCTTTGTAAAATTCATGTTCAAAGTAATTTTGAGAATTAATTGAAAAAAAAAACAATAAATGTTTTTTTTGGTAAATCGAAATTGAAATTAATTGTAAATAGTGAATTTAAAAGGAAACAATAATGTTTTTTTTCTTATTCTTAACCGCCATATTAAAATTAATTTTAAAAATGTATGAAGAATAATAAACGTTTTTGAAAATGTGGATTTGAATTTCCATCAAATTAAAGAAATTGATAAAAAAACAGTCAGCTTTTTTTGAAAACCTAACTCATTTCAATAAATGTTTTTCCTCAAATGCCTTCTCATGAGTGGACTTTTCAATTGTCTTTTAAATTTCTCCCTAAATTTTTGTGGCGAAAAAAAGTTCGATTAATCGCTTTGCTGCAGAAAACCAAAGTATATCGAACCCTTGATAAAATTGTTCGTTAATATTGAAAATTCGTCCTTTTATTATCCATTTCGATACACCGAGAGGACGTGCATACGCGAATGTCACTTGATGGAGAGAGAATGATTGATTGATGGTTTATTATATGCCTTGGCATAACCTTCAGGCAACTAGGTACAAGTAAAATAAAAATAAACGAATAAAGTATATAAAACTGTAAAAACACCCTTCAAAGTCGATCAAATAAAAAAAGTGACAAATAAAGTATACAAAGACTACTAGCATCTAAAAAGAAACAATAACCTCGCAATCACAAATGGCATGGCTTACTATTTACGTAGTAATATAATTTAAAAAATTTAAATAGAAATAAAAAATATAAGAGCGGAAAAGTGATACAGTCCAAAAAAAATATACAACAGCAAAAATAACAAAATAAAAAATAACGCGATGTTAAAACATAAGTAAAAGAAAATTAAATTTAAATTAAGAAATTTAAAAAAGAAAACTCGGGAGCAATGTAATATGAACAGAGAGGGAGGGAGAGAGAGGGTGAGAGGGAGAGAGAGAGAGGGAGGGAGGGAGAAAGAGATTTTTCACGTATAAGGATAGCGCACACTCGGTATTATATCTCGGAAAAAGGAAGCAAAGGGCGAAAGACTTAGGGAATAATAAGCGTCGAAGAGGTATCAACGGAGCAGAATCGATGCTATCAGCGTTTCGATATTACTATGTACGGGCGCAGTGGGTATTCCACCGTCTATCGCAGTGTGCATCAGTTGCAGTGTCATTGCCGCCCTTGCATCTTCACATATATATAGAGAAAGGACATTTTGAAGGAGTTACACCTATGCAATGTTGGCTTTCAGGACACCTGGCTCTTTTGAGGACGGTCCTCATATTTTCGTTCAAACGAATCGTTAGTTCTGGGCCACAGGGCGCTCCTTGAATTGACCTTTGTATAAATACGCTCACATTTATCCAAAGGTGGTTTTCAAGACATTGGGCTTTACACGATTTTGCGAATGGGGACAATTGGCTACTTCGAGGACGGTCCTCAAAGTCTTATGTCTTCAAAATCACCTTTGCCTGATGCGTATATACGAATGAGGACAATTGGCGACTTTGAGGACAGTCCTCAAAGTATTATGTCTTCAAAATCACCTTTGCCGGATGCGTATATACGAATGAGGACAATTGGCTACTTTGAGGACGGTCCTCAAAGTCTTATGTCTTCAAAATCACCTTTGCCTGATGCGTATATACGAATGAGGACAATTGGCTACTTTGAGGACGGTCCTCAAAGTCTTATGTCTTCAAAATCACCTTTGCCTGATGCGTATATACGTATGACAATTGGCTACTTTGAGGACGGTCCTCAAAGTCTTATGTCTTCAAAATCACCTTTGCCTGATGCGTATATACGAATGAGGACAATTGGCGACTTTGAGGACAGTCCTCAAAGTATTATGTCTTCAAAATCACCTTTGCCGGATGCGTATATACGAATGAGGACAATTGGCTACTTTGAGGACGGTCCTCAAAGTCTTATGTCTTCACAATCACCTTTGCCTGATGCGTATATACGAATGAGGACAATTGGCTACTTTGAGGACGGTCCTCAAAGTCTTATGTCTTCAAAATCACCTTTGCCTGATGCGTATATACGAATGAGGACAATTGGCTACTTTGAGGACGGTCCTCAAAGTCTTATGTCTTCAAAATCACCTTTGCCTGATATATATATATAGATATATATATATCGATTACCATATCGTCGACTATATATCGATTATGGTAATGGTTCGTCGCGAGGACACGCCTAGGAGCCTGCCTCCGGTATACGAGGACACATCCTCGCGTGTCCCGAGGCCCTCGAGATACCTTTTCTACACGATATAAAGAAGGTAAAGAAAGAACAAAAAAAAAAAAAAGTGCACGGTCGTTCCTGCACCCTGCAACTGAAATACCGATCGGCTTTGCCGCGGCAGAGGATGACTCGGTGCTCATCCGGATCTTCCTCTTCATCTTTCACGTACACATATATATGTACGTGGACAAGAAATATGTATATATATATATATATATATGTTTATTTCTGTCTCTTAAGCTCTCCTCTCTCTCTCTCTCTCTCTCTCTCTCTCTCTCTCTCTCTCTCTCTCTCTCTCTCTCTCTCTCTCTCTCTCCATCTGTCATGCTATCCAAAAGTCTTCTCGGAGGTTGGTTTGCATAAATACTCAAATCTCAAAAACGATCGAGACACGTTTTTGTATTCCGCAACTTGCCTGTCATGTATCTCTGTTCAGATCGGTGTTCCTACGGCGTAATAGCTCGAACATTATCGTGCCGATGAACACTTTTTTTAACACCGACAATCAAAAGAAGAGTTTTTGGAAATAATGAATGCACTTAATTAATGTAAACAGTGAATGTATTAGAAAGTTAACGAAAGTAGTTGAATTATTGAGATAAATGAATAGAAGAATTGAATTACATAAATGCATTGAATTATTGGGATAATTGAATAGAATAATTCAATCAAATAAATGAATTGAAGAATTTGATTGAATTATTGGGATTAATAATTCAATTTGCGTAAATTAATTGACTAAATTAATTGAACTGAAATAATTGAATTATTCGTCGAAAAGTATTAATCCGTCAATTTTTTGACGCTCATACGATGAAAAGAGCTTGCTTTGAAATTCAATTCAATCTTTGATTCTTAACTTTTTCTCTCAAATCTTATAACATGTATTATGCATAAAACAATCATCTTTTCTCGCAATCACAATCAAGCGTTTGTTTGTTTTTTTTTCACAATAATTCATTAGATCAGACAGTTTTTGCGGATGATCGACGCACTAAATTAATGTAAATAATTGATGTATCAGAAAGTTGTTGCAAAAGAACTGAATAATTGAATAGAATAATTGAATTCGACAAATCAATTGTATCAAATAAATACATTGAATTGAAATAATTGAATTATTCGTCAAAAAAGTTGTCACGCATTAATTCTTTTTTCCTCCTTTTTATGCATGAAATTTTATTCAATTTTTCTTTTCAATTTTTCAATTCCATTGGAACAATTAATCATTTTTTCAGGATAAATAAATAAGAGAGTGAAATTCATCTCAAATGAGAAAATCTAATGGAAGCACAGAGAAAGAGAGAGGGAGAGAGAGAGAGAGAGAGAGAGAGAGATACACGGCAAAGTGCATCGCGAGTATGCACATGCGCTCGAAACACGACGGATCGTGCGCGTGGTATATAGTATCGATAAATCTCAAGAGGGAGGGGGGGGGGGGTGCCGGGGCACGAGGAAGAGGCGAATATACAAGGGGGAGGCTCGTATATATAGTTGAGTTCTCCGGTGATCGTGCGCGCGGCTACCAATCCCGCCCCGCCCTAATTTATTCATTTGTTCTTTCACAAGTGGAGAGAATCTCTTTCGGAGGCTGCGCGCAGGCACCGCGAGGAGTCCGCTATAAGTCACTCGAGGATTAAGTCGAGCGCGCGGAGGATTGTCCAGCTGTTGTGGGATCGGTGGCTGTTATACAGGATTCGATCTCTGATCATGTATACACATACACACATATATATGGGGAAAAGATATTTCGAAGCCGTTATGTGTATGTAATGTTGACTATGAGGACATCTCTGGTTCTTTTGAGGACGGTCCTTAAATTTATGTTCACACGAATCGTTGGTTTTGGAGCATAGGTCGATCCTTGAAATGATCTTCATGTAAATATGGTTACACATATCCAAATGTGATTTTCGAGAGATTGGGCTTTACGTAATGTTGAATATGAGGACTATGGCTACTTTGAGGACAGTCCTCGAGATGGATATCTTCAAAATCGCCTTTGGAGATATATGTATATATATATATATATTTTTTTTATTATTATTATATATATGTGTGTGTGTGTGTGTGTGTGTGTGTATGTGTGTGTATATGTATATATATAAACATATACATATGCATATGCACATTTGTGTTGTTACAGTGTCCAATAATTCTTGAAACCATGATCGATATACGCGACCGCTCTTGCATAGTGCTGTGTCTCAAGAATATTAGCGAACAATCGTGTATCGAATGAATGTCAATATTTTATGAATACTCATTTATCGTGTACTTCCCCGAGTAAGATTCTATGGGAATAATAATATGAATAATGAGATGATAAAAATGAATGAAGAAGATTGGATAACTTCATGATGTCTTCGATTCAATGAGATTCATTTATTTTTTAATAGTTTTTAAGATTTATGAATTATTCGGAAAAAATGGTTCATTGATTATTGCAGACTTACTTTTGAGCTCGATTTACCAAGTTCTCAAATAAAACGGGCGATTCGTTGATTATTTTTTAAAATAAATGTGCTATTAATGAACAATGAATGAATAATAATAAATCATAATTATGAATTATAATTATCATCAATCGATAATAATGAATAATAATGATTTCAATAACAATCTATGTGAATAATTATATGAGTATTAACAATTTGGAATTAACAATAGTTGTATCAAAATAATAATAATCGATATTATGTCGATAGCAATATTAACAATAGAAATATTAATGATTTCAATAAATCATCAAGAATAATTTAGCATCAATAATGAATCTTTGCTCATAATGGATAACAAAATATTTGTCTCTTCTAAAATAATTGATGTATCGAAAAGTTGTTGCAAAATAATTGGATTATTGGGATAATTGAATGGGATAAATTAATTGAATTGAGTAATTCAAACAAATTAATCAATTGAATTGGACAATTGTGTTCAATTATCAATCAATGTACATCTTTCCAAGGTGCATACCTCGTTGGACTTTTACAATCTTGAATTGAATAAATTAATTGAATTGAATCGATTAATTAAATAGTTTAACCAAATATTTTTTTCTTATTTATCGATTTACAGTTCGTCAATCCTGGACCTCGCAATAATTAAATAATAATAATAGAGCTGAATCGAATAAAGAATACAATTGAAATAATTGAATTTTCGGCGAAAAAATGTTGTCAACCCTTAGCTATTTTGGAGAAAAAGCTTGAATACAATCTTGAATTGAATAAATTAATTGAATTGAATCGATTTATTAAATAGTTTAACCGAATATTTTTTTTCTTATTTATCGATTTACAGTTCGTCAATCCTGGACCTCGCAATAATTAAATAATAATAATAGAGCTGAATCGAATAAAGAATACAATTGAAATAATTGAATTTTCGGCGAAAAAATCTTGTCAACCCTTAGCTATTTTGGAGAAAAAAACCACCATTTCGTTAGTTATCGCAGAGAAAAAAATTGCTCCAACTGAATTTAGGAAATCGGCATAATTTCATCATTATTTCGAAAGGAATGAAATCCGATGATTTTTCTCGATCTATCGGGTCTCCGTATCAGCCTTGAAATGGCGAGTGAATGGAAAAGTGCACGTAGGAATAAATGCAGGCGCGTCTATACGAGAGAGGGAAGGGGGGTTCACAGAAAAGCCGCGAGGGAATGATATCACAGCTGTATTAATGTCGAAGGCCTATATACTCGGGCGATCCCTCATTACGAGGCGAATTCCTCCGGTCTGCGCTCGGCTCGTAAATGCCCGGCATCACTGACTCTCGTGCATTTATGAACATGTTTTTTTTTTTTTTTTTTTCTTTTTTTCGTCTCCTCATCCCTTTTTACCACCCCGTTTCGTTTTGTCTCCCGTGACTCGGCAGCCACGCGTTGCACACGTCGCAACGTCCAACGTATGAGTTACGCGCGCGATAAATCCACCCGCACACGCGTGCGCGGAGAGATGCGTTTTTTTTTTCCGTCAGGACTCCAATTTTTCTCGCGTTTCGATCGAGAATTTCAAAATTCTACGGTCACCCGTGCACCGCTCGTGATAACGGTCCGTGCAAAAACGAACCCAAACAGACGAACAAAAAGTGGGGAAAAAAAAAACACGAACAAAAATCCCCATGACAGTAGTTGAACGTATTTTTTTATTTTTTTCAAGTACAAGGTCATGGCATGGTACGATAGCAATTTTTTTAAGGGAAGAATCCCCATGTATTTACTGACGATATTTTTTTTTAATTTCAAGCACAGAGTCCTGAAGTTTTGCACAGGAATTTTTTTAAGGCATAAATCCCCTTGGCGTAAATTTATATATTTTTTATTTTGAATTTTTTTTTTTTATGCACCAGTTCCTGAAACAGTTGGGCTTTAAGTTCAATTTTTAAGTTCAATTTTTTTGAGGGAAAAATCCCCATGTCGTTACTGATGATATTTTTCTAAATTTTAAGCACCGAGTCCTGAAATTGTGCACAGGAATATTTTTTTTAGGCCTTAGGCCACAGTAACGGGTATAAAATCATGTGCGAATTTAACAATTTTTTTTCGTATGGAAAAGTGATTCACTCGTAAAATTAATTACACATCTATTTAGTACGAATATCAAGCTGTTGGAAAATATTTTTTTTTTTCGATGTACAAAATGGCCGACTACTCGAAACTTCTCGAAACAGCTTTTTCGAATTGGCGTGACAAATAACTTCAACAATTTTCACTCGATTTGCTTCAAATTTAAAAGTTATGTTTCTAATCGCATTTCGCAGAGAAGTACGTACGAAGGTTCTGATTAATCGAAAACTTTTCATTTTATGAGCAGTTCATGAGCAGTTACAACCAAATTTTTTACTGAAAATTCATTTCTTAAGTTCAAATACCTACAACTTTTGAATAAAACAATATTTTTTAAATTCCGTACGTACTTCTCCAGGTATTCTAATGTAGAATGACGAGAATTTTTGTTTTTTGTTCTAAGTAAAAAATTGTGGATGCTAAACGTCATGCCGCGGAGCGCCTAAAAAAAGATAACAAAAGAAAATATTAGTAGTCCGCCATTTTGTACATCGAAAAAAAAAATATATATATATATACATCGAATTTTATATTATACGATATACATCGACATTATACAAAGATATACATCGAAAAAATATATATATATACATTTTTTCTAAAAGCTTGATATTCATACTAAATAGATGTATAATTAATTTTACGAGTGAATCACTTTTTCGTACGAAAAAAAAATTTTCAATTCGCACATGATTTTATGCCCGTTATTGTGGCCTTAAGGAAAAATCCTCATGGCGTAAGTGAAAATATTTAAAAAAAAAAATTCGAGCACCAAGTCCTGAAGGTGCGCGCAGGAAAATTGGAACGAAGGAACGCTTACGATAAACAACCGAGAATGACACGCAACGATTACGATTTCGGGCAAACGTCACGGTTCCTCTCGTTTATCCTCCTTGTTTTTTTTTGGTCCTTTTTATTCGTCTCTTCCTTTTTGCAAGTCACGCCAGTTCCCGGTTTTCCGTAATCCTCCCGTTTCATTCAAGGATCCGAGGATCAGAGTGACGAAGAAAAGAACTGATGAAATCTTCGAAAGGTTTCCCCCGGAGGACATGACATTGTAATAAGGTCTGGGATAGAGGAAGATTCAGTAGCGCGCCAGGAGACATATATATATATATATATATATATATAGTAAAAGAAGCGTCAGGTAGCTAGAACCAGGATAGATATCACTTATGGCATCTGTCACGTGTTACACTAGACCTCCTTGAATCCCCGAGGATGAACAAATGATTTTTTCTCCCTCCATAAAGGGTGTCCTGTTATGAATGGATAATCCTGCAACTGTCGATAGGTCAGATCATGTCCTACTGTATGCTGGAATTCCAGCTTAGTAAAAGTCCCACGGTTTTCGAGATTTTGGGCCTTATGTTATTTTTTGCAAAAAAAAATCATCTGTTTGTGGTTTTTCGCATGCCATTTCTACAAATGATACGAGTCAACAATGACTAACCACACTTTCAAACTAATTGGCACGATACGCGTAGTACATTTTTTTTACACCGCAGGCTATCAAAGTCAGATGTTCGAATTGGTTTGTATGAAAGTTCTGCATAAGAACTTTTTTCATATAGTTTCCTTAACATTTAAGATTCAAAAGAAGACTTTTCTAGATAAACCTAGATACCAAGAATATTTTTCAAAAAACCGGGTCAAAAGTAGTTATCATTTGCAGAAATGGCATGCGAAAAACCAAAAGCGGATGATTTTTATCTCGAAAACCATGGGATTTTACTAAACTGAAATTCCAGCATTTGGTAGGACATCGTCTGACCTATCGACAGTTGAAGATTATCCATTCATGACAGGACACCCTATGTGTGTGTGTATATATATAAATATATACGTGCCAATCTGACAGTGAGAAAAGTCAGACGCCCCCGAGCGCGATGTAGGAAAAAACGTCTTTAAGGGGTTACCCCCACTTGCGATTTTGAAAAAATCGATTTTTTTTATTGCATTTTTTTGAAGTATAAGATCTGAGAATATGTCCTCAAAATTTCAAGGGGATCCGAACAAAATTGACTGAGATATGAGCGTTGAAAGAGAAGAATCCGTGAATTGAAGAACTGAAATTGAAACTTCAAACGCGTTTTTCTCAAAATGGCATTTCTGAAGTCGGTGACCAAGATTACTCGAACACTAATGAACCGATCTTCTTGAAATTTTGCAGGCTTATTTAATACATAAAAATGTAGTCTTTAATCGTTCGATTTTTTTTTTCGAAAAAAAAATGGCCGTTTTATAGCCAAAAAACGGCCGTTTTTTTCGTTAAAATCGAACCATTAACTTTGACTGTCCGCCATTTTGTGAAAAATGAATATTTTTTAAAATCCTTCGATTAAAGTCTAGTTTATACTTATATTTGACTAAATCCATCCGCATTTTTTTTCAGATGATCCACTTCGCCGTAATGTTGGTCGCCGCAAACCGTGTATATAAAGACATTATTTCATTGACGGCCATTTGCCACTAAACAATGTAATATTTTTCAATAAAAACATTACTGAAAGTTCTTCAAGGTGTGTTCTTTAAGATATTGATGTATATTGATTGATTAAAAAAGTTTTGTAGTTTTCTTTAAAAAAATTCATGAAAAAGGCCTTTTTTGCGCTACAACTGGGGGTAACGCGTTAAAAGCTCCTCACGCGTTTTATCGACTGCCTCATTCGTCCTGTACAATATTCCCTAGCACGCTGGTCGCTTCTAACAGCCTGAGAGTGTGGGGAATCTTTGGAACGTGGAGTAAAGAATGCCTCTAAAATATAAAATAACCCTAGGACGGAGAGTACACAATGTCCCTGGAATATCGGATATCCCTAGAATATTCCTGGAATTGAGAAGTCTGCGGTATACAGGATATTGAATGTCTCGAGAATGTGAAATTCCCCTAGAGTACAGAATGCCAGGGAAATACAAAATATCCCTAGGAAGGAGAATATATATATATATATACAAAAATTCCCTGGAAGATCGTATATCCCTAGGATATCCCTGAAATAAGAACGTCGCCGGAATATAGGATATGGAGTGCCTCGAGAATCTAAAATTTCCCTAGAATGCAGACTACATAATGGAATATATGGAATATATCATGTTACTAAATCATTATATATTTCATATATATATATAATGTAACTAGAATATCCCCAGAACGTATAGAATCCCTAGAATATATATACTTATATCCCTATAATACGCCCAGAACACGAAACGTCCCCAGAATCGCCCAGGAACACAGAACGTCGGTGGAATATCGCTGGAATATTTCTGGAACGCAGAACGCCAAACATCTCTGGAATACGAAATATCCCTAGCACACGAAATATTTCTAGATTTATCCCTAGACTCCCTAGAATAATAATCCCTAGAATATCCCTAGATCATAGAACGTCTCTAGAATAGCCCTGCATGGCGGAGCGTCCGTATAATATTTCTAGAATATAGAATACTCCTACAATAGGGAATATCAAACGTCTCCGGAATATAGAATATCCCTAGAATACAAAATATTCCTAGATTCGAGAATATCCCCGGGATACATATAACCCATAGAATATCCCTAGGGCATAGAGTGTCCCTGGAAGAAACCGGGACATAAAACATCTCTAGAATATTCCTAGGATACTTCTAGGAATAAGTACTCCTTATATAGGGAATATAAACCATCTCCAGAACATTCCTAGGATATAGAATAAGCACTACTTATATAGGGAATATAAAACATCCCTGCAATATAGAATATCCCTAGAATACGAAATATTTCGATATTTTAGGATATCCCTAGGATGCGTATGTCAACCCTAGAATAACCCTAGACCATAGGCTGTCCCTGGAATGGCCCCGGAAAACAGAATACCCCCAGCATATTCCTCGAATATAGAATACTCCTACAATAGGGAATATCAAAAAATCCTTGAAATATAGAATATCCCTAGAACCAAAAAGATTTCTAGATTCGAATATATCCCCAGAATATAAAAGAAATATCCTAGACCACGGACAACTTCCCGAGAATTCGGAGTTTTCGTCCTGACCCAACAAGGGACACTTCCATAAGCTGGCGCTAAGTCTAAAAGACGTTAACAGCAATTGCGAATATGTATTGACACAATAGTGCGCGATTCGAAGGCGGGAAAATGTATGCAACCATTCGCTGGGATTAATACTCGTGTAAAAAAATGGTAACTGGATCATTGCTCCATCACTTTTGGCGCCGTGCTCCAGTGAAAAAAGCGAAAAAGAAACGATCCAAGAACGCGCTATTTCGAAGATCTTCGTTTCACCGTTTCCGGTTAGGTATTATTCTTTCGTTTTTTTTTGTTTTCGTCCGAAAGGCTACCTGTTCGTACAGCCGGCGGGTCGGTCTTTAGGGAGTGAAAAATGAGAAGATAAAAACGTTTCCGACTTACAGTGCATAGTCATGCCTGCAGTAGAGCCTCATGCCCCGTAGGAAGCACGAGTGTTGGTCGTGAAGGGGCCGCGAACACGCGCAACACTTTAGGCAACCGGAGTGCCAACTTCGTCCACCGACGCACAGCACCGTGCGCTCCCTTACGCTCTCCCCGCAACCTCCGCAATCCATGTCCATACCATCGTTGCTCTGATCACTGTGGCTGCTGCTTATGCTGTTGTTGTTGTTGCTGTTGATGGCAACGATGTTCTTCTTGATGCTGGCGATGTTGTTGTTCGAGCAGAGCAAAACGTCGCTCGGCTCGCTCTCCGCCTCAATCTCGGTCTGGAAAATCGGCAGAAGTAAAAACAATCGTAAGACCACTGGTGACGACTTTAGCGCTGTCATTCCTAATTACAGTTTGTCATAATTTTAATTTAATTTTAGGTCTGTTTAATTCAATTTAATTCAGTTTAGTATGGTTTAATTTAATTTAATTTAATTTCAATTTAATTTTAGGTCTGTCCAGGGTATTTGGAACGAGAGCCGATACTAAAAGAGTGCCTGGGTTTGTTCGGAGTTGTCTAGGCGTCTGCGAGCGATCCCAATATAGTAGAACATTGTTCGGATTTGATTCCGTTTTTTTTTGCTTGCTTGGGTTTGTTTCAGTAGTTTAGTGACTGTTTGTTGGTTTGCATTTTGAGTTTGAGTTCGTTTGGTACACGGTTTGAGTTTGTTTTGTTTGTTTAGTTCGTTTAGTTTGTTTAGTTTGTTCAGTTCGTTTAGTTCGTTTAGTTTGTTTAGTTTCTTTAGTTTCTTTAGTTCGTTTAGTTCGTTTACTTCGTTTAGTTTGTTTAGGTTGTTTAGTTTGTTTAGTTTGTTTAGTTCGTTTAGTTTATTTAGTTTGTGTAGTTGGTTTAGTTTGTTTAGTGTGTTTAGTTTGTTTAGTTTTTTTAGTTTGTTTAGTTTGTTTAGTTTGTTTAGTTTGTTTAATTTGTTTAGTTTGTTTAGTTTGTTTAGTTTGTTTAGTTTGTTTAGTTTGTTTAGTTTGTCTAGTTTGTTTAGTTTGTTTAGTCTGTCTAGTTTGTTTAGGTTGTTTAGTTTGTTTAGTTTGCTTAGTTTGTTTGGTGTTTTTCACTGTTTGAGTTTGTTTAGTAGACTGTTTGAATTCGGGTTTGCACCAGTTCGTTTAGATTTGTTGTGTTCTCTGAATTTATTTGGATCTACTTGACTCTGCTTGGGGTTGTTCAGGCATTTGGAACGAGAACCGATACTGAAAGAGCGTTTAGGTTTGTCTAGGCAACTGCAAGAAGTGGCAACTATAGTGGAACATTGTTTGGGTTTTTTTCGTGTTTTGTACTTGTTTGGGACTCAGCTTCTTTAGCTTGTTTGGTATTGTTTGAGTTTGTTTAGGTTTGTTTGGAATTGTTTGGGTTTGTTGGGATTATTTGGGTTTGTTGGGATTATTTGGGATTGTTTGGGTTTGTTTAGGTTCGGCCTAGGTCGTTTATATTTGTTTTGGTCTGTTTGGGTGTAATAAAGCTTGCTTGGGTCTCCGTGGGTTTGATTTAGTTTTTTGTAGCCTGTCTGGCTTTGTTTGTGTTTGCCGGAGTTTCTTTAGGTTTGCTTGGGTATGTTTAGGTATGTTTGGACTTGGTTGAGTTTTCTCGGCTCAGTTTGGATCTCTTTTTGGTTTGATTTTACTTTACGTAGGTTTGTTTGGGTTTGCTTTAGTTCGTTTAGGTCTATTTGCGTTTGCTCGGGCATTTTTGGTTTTGATTGGTTCTGTTTGGGTTTGTTTTCAGTTTTGATGGGTTTGTTTGCGTTCGCTTGCGTTTGTTTATACTTGTTTGAGTTTGTTTGCGGTCGCTTGGGTAACTTTTTTGTTTGATTTAGTACCCGAGTCGAAATTTAGACCCTCCTTTGAATGCTCGAGAACCTATTTCCTTTGTAACACACAGACCGTCGCCCTCCTTTGACTCCCCTTGACCTATATGGAGAAATTTGCACCGTTGGCGACCCTTCTTTAGCCCTACTGAACCTTCTATTCAACCTCCTGAGCCTCCTTTAGGCCTATGGGCTCGGCTTGCGTGAACCAACACAACCTCGTTTTGGCCTAAAGTCCTATCTGTACCCTGCAGAACCTCCTTTGAATTCAAAGCAGAAGGAAAATGAAAGATTGGATCCAAAGGAGGTTCTGTAGGGTCAAGCTATATTTGAAAAATAAATTATATGTGTGAATTAAAAATATGATGTTTGATTATTTATTATAAGATTGATTTATTAATTAGATGAACGGAATATGAAAAACTATAGTTTTAATACGTTTGTACTATAGTTATAGTACAAATATAGTATACGTTAATATAATCTAATAAAGTACGCTGGTACTACATTTGTTTGTGTGTTATTCACGTTTACCATATTTCTATATTTGCACTATAGTATAGTACAAATATAGTATACGTTAGTAGTCCAGTAAAGTACGCTGGTACTAGATTTGTTTGTGTGTTTTCAAGTTTATTTCATTATTATAAATAAATGATATATAGTTTATCTGAAAATATTTTTTAATTATAATTATCCCTTCTTTGGAATATCGGTGAACTGCGGATGGGAGAGAAGGGGGGGGCGGAGGGCTGCATATTAAAGTAGGCTTAAAGGAGGGTAAGTAGGGTCAGAAGAGGTTTAAAGGAGGGCTAGGAGGCTCTGCGAGGCACCGGTGAAAGGAGTCTAAAGAAGAGGGTCTGTTTAAAAGTTTAAAAGTTTAAAAGAGGGTCTGTAGGTTTGCGTAAGCATTAAATCAGGCTCACTAGGGTTTAAAGGAGGTTCAGATGAACCTACTAAACCTCCTCTGAGTGAAAAAGTCCAATTTCTGCCACTTTTGGAGGTTCAGTAGATTCTGATATACATGTTTTTGAGATTTCCATTTGAATCTCTTGAACCTCCATTGAATGACAAATTGGGATCGAAAAGAGGTTTAAAGGAGGGTCTAAATTTCGACTCGGGTATTCTTAGGTTCATTTGGGCTTGTTCGGGTATCTGCGGCATGGGTAGAAGAGTGTTCGAAGCTGATAGTCAAGTGTAAAACTTTTGAATAACTATCAGGTACGAATGTTGCTATTTCAGCTACCAAATTGTCACCTTCTGGCCCAAAATTATGTGACGCGAAACTTGTGAGAGCAAGTTTCCCCAAATCAATGTTTTTCGAATCAATTGCCGGCCTGATTTGAACCAAATTTCAGATAAACTCACTGAAAATTTCAACAATATCTTCCCAACAACATTGTCCAAGGAAAAACCTAGAGAATTCTTGATTCGCCGGATATTCCTGTCGGCATTGCTTTTCTTACTCACAATCACCGTGATCAGCAATGAGAAAAGACAACGAGAAAAATTGAAACGCTCCGTTCGCATTCGAATTATTTTCGAAACTTCAATACTTGATATCACTTTTATATATAAGTTTTAAAATTCACAAGAAAACACACGAAACTCATTGGTATTGGTGTATATATATATATATATATATATATATATATATATATATATATATATATATATATATATATATATATATATATATATATATATATATATATACATGTTTTTAAGCTGAACGAAGAAATTTCTGACGTTTTTTCACAACTCAAAATTTAATTATAAAAAAAAGAAGAAAAATTGCAATGCATAAGTTAAGTTTGCCTCATTTTCAAAGTCGCCAAAAATAATAATGGACCCGAAAATATAATGAGTCAAAATATAAATTTTGTAATGAAATTTTATTCGAGCCGATTCATTGAGAATGACTTGAACAATTTTGTTTTTCAATTTTGTCGAAAAAAGAAAGAAAGAATCATGAAGCTCTATTCATCCTGTTACACACTTGTTAAAACATCAAGACCACATTTGGGAAATTGGCGGGAACATGGCGAACGTCGTGTTCTTACAGCGAGCTTTCTGTCACTCATCCTCGAGTAGGTCAGTGCAGGTGAACGTGATGACAATTCAAACATTTGCCTGGAACAAAGTTTCTTGCGAATATTTTTCTCATTTTTTTTTCATCGTACTCGGCGTTTAAAGCAGATACGAAGCATGGAGCACTTGTTAAAACATCGAAACTATACGTGTGCTTAGGTACAAAATTACAATAAGCTCGTTTCAGGTAATTTACCGTCGCAGGGAAATTACACGAGTCGCGTGGCGTCGAGGGTGATTGTCAGAATGATCCGTCGAAACACGCGCGGTAGATCGAATTCTTATTGATCGGAAAAGCCATTCATAATTCTTAGAATGATATATATATCTCTATAGATTATTTTATATTCTGTATATGATTTAATTATTTAGATTTTAAATTAGTTTTATTAATCCTTTGATTAGTTCTTTATCGTATCATAAATGATTAATTATTGATCTAGAATTTTTAAATAATTTTGTTCGTCCATATATGCTATATAGAGTAAATTATTTAATTGATTTTGTATTGCTTCTTTTAATATATTGCTGTTTTACTAATTTACTTTTTGGAAAATTCAAAATTTATCCATAGAAATGCGAGAAATTGTTTGATCCATTAGATGAGTCTCCTTAATTTTCAGTCACCAAATAAAATTGACATTTTTTTAATCGTGGAAATTCTTCTTGTACCTTGTATAGACACTTTGAACTTCACGAGGAAACGCATGAAAGTCATTTGTACGAGTATACATTTGTTTGTTGCGGTTTATATCCAAACATATACATATATATATTTTTTTAAGGTGGACAAGTAATATTGACTTTTTTTGTAGTTCGAAATTTATTAATAAAAATGCGCGAAGAAATTGAATGAATAAAGGAAGTGTGCCGAATTTTCAGTCACCAAAGATAACTGAAACTATTATTCATGAAAATCTTCCTTGTACTGTTATATATAAATTGTGAAATTCACAAGAAAAAGCACGAAACTCATTAGTACGTGTATATATTTATTTTGTGTATATATGTGTGTGTGTGTTTTTTTTTCAAGCTGAACAAGGGAATTTCTGACTTTCTTCGAAACTCCAAATTTGTGTATAAAAAATAAAAGAAAAATTTTCACGCATATATTAAGTTTGCCTTATTTTCAAAGCCCCCCAAAACAATAAAAACTATTTTATTCGTGGGAATCTTTCTTGCACTAAATAAAAATATCGAACATCACAAGGAAAAATATGAATTTCATTTGTGCGGGTACATATTTGTGTATATACATTAGAGTGGTGCAAAAAAAAATATTTTTTTTCTTTCGCGGTACTCAACGGAAAATGTTACTACGTTATGAAAAAGTAATTCATACAAAATTTGAGAGCTCTAAACATTTTTTTAGGAAGTACTTGAAGGAATTAATTTTTTTTCGATTTTTCGTTAATTTTTTTTCTTCATTTGTGTTCTTACTCCAAAAGAACATATTACTCCACAAAAAATCGCATACTCGTTAGACGTTCAGTGATGTAAACACCGTGTTCTTGTTCATCCAGTGGTTGATATAATTTTCACAACCGAATTACACATATTGATTCTCAATCTGCAAATACAAATTATTTATGGTAAAAAGAAATATTTAAATAAAAATTGTTAATTGTTACAGAGAAATCTAAGAACAATTTTGATACGAAAAAAAAGTCTGCCTCATTTTCAGTCCCCAAAAATGATAAAAACTATTTTATTAATAGAAAACTGTTATCTATACTATAAATGTCGAACTCCACGAGAAAAAGCACGAAGTTAATTTGTACTCCTATATATATCTATATATATATATTCATACATGTATATATTATCCAGTTTTATTCGGGCTAGGCACACGGTATTTAATTTGACAGCTGTTCGTAAACGTAACATTATCATTTGTCTGCCATTATAAATTTGTCGCCATCTTTCGTCAATGTATAAAAAAGATAAGAATGTGTCAAGCCAAACAGATCTCCGATTAGGATCGCTCTTTCATGTATTCTGGACGAGATAAGAGTCGGGGCGAATCCTATCGCGAATCTGTCCAAGTATATTGTCAAGTTGGACATTTTCATCCGCCAAATTTTGGTTTCACTGGATCCCGGGGAATCTCCGAGTGAAATAGAAAAATGATGGAGATGCTGGACTCTTTTTTCTGTCGTTACGCTTTTCTGCATCGCCCATACCTGCAGACATGGCCGTTCCCGCGTATGTATACCTGTAAACCCATAGTTTATGGTAGTGAAGAGACGGTGAAGAGGTTAAAAGAGAAATGCGGAGCTTTTTCTCGCGCAGAATAGCCGAAAGGTTTTAATTTATGACGGGTAGGAATGTGGAACTCCTATGGAGTGTGTGTGTATATAGATATATCGTATACCCGACGGTCCTGTCGGACGCAACCGTCGGATCTCGACGAAACCGACGAGTTTCGTCGTACAGTTTTTCGTAAATTTTAGGCGCCGACATTGACAGCGATGTGATGCTGCGGAAAAAATGCATAAATGATACCGATCTCTTACCGATCTCATACCGATCTTATGCCGACCTCTTGGTGATCTCTAACTGATCCTATACCCGGTCACTTACCGATTTCAGACCGATCGCGAACCGATTTCATGCCGATCTCTTACCGATTTCATACCGATCTCTTACCGATCTTATGCCAAACTCTTGCTGATCTCTCACTGATCTTATACCTGATCGCTTAACGATTTGGTGCCGATCTCTTACCGATTTCATGCGGATTTTATGCCGATCTCTCACTGATCTTAGGCCCGATCGCTTGCCGATCTCTTACTCGATTGCTTACCGATCTCGTGCCGATCTTATGCCGATTTCTCGCTGATCTTATACCCGATCGCTTATCGATTTCATACCGATCTCTTACCGATCTCATACCGATCTTATAACAAAATTTTGCTGATCTCTCACTGATCTCATCGGACGGATTTCATGCGGATTTTATGCCGATCTCTCACTGATATTAGGCCCGATCGCTTACCGATCTCTTACTCGATTCCTTACCGATCTCGTGCCGATCTTATGCCGATTTCTCGCTGATCTTATACCCGATCGCTTATCGATTTCATACCGATCTCTTACCGATCTCATACCGATCTTATAACAAAATTTTGCTGATCTCTCACTGATCTCATCGGACGGATTTCATGCGGATTTTATGCCGATCTCTCACTGATATTAGGCCCGATCGCTTACCGATCTCTTACTCGATTCCTTACCGATCTCGTGCCGATCTTATGCCGATTTCTCACTGATCTTATACCCGATCGCTTATCGATTTCATACCGATCTCTTACCGATCTCATACCGATCTTATAACAAAATTTTGCTGATCTCTCACTGATCTCACGGCCGATCGCTTACTGATTTCGTGCCAATCTCTTGCCGGTCTCTTGCCGATCTCTTACCGATCTTCGATAGCTACTAAATTCACGTAAATGTGAAGATGATAAGAACACCATGTTCCCGAATCCGTCGCATGCCATAAATTCCTACGCAATTATTTTTTCATCGTTATTATCCTGCTCGAACCTTTGATTATTTGATTTGACCTTGAAGGATAAATTTTTTCATCGTTATTATCCTGCTCGAACCTTTGATTATTTGATTTGAGTTTGAAGGATAATTTACGAGTCCATTCGGAAAAACGCCACAACAAATCCACGCATATACAACGAAGCCGACGAGAAACCATTTTGGGCCCGTCCGTCCGAGTAATTCCTGTCTCGGAATGCAATCAACAGGTAACAAGGACGAATAATGACGGCAATTCTTTATTCGTCAAGACGCGAGTGTCGGTCCTCGAGTGGCCATATGCGAGTGAGAAAAACACGAGGCTCGGGTGATGAGCCGCACACCGCGGTGAATATTGAGGAGCGAAGGAGACGGAGCGAGAAAAACGATCGCGAGCCGCGCACGCGAGTTAGCCGACAGGGTGAGAAATAATGTTGGCCACGAAGGGTCAAACGATCTTGCACGCACCTTAGACTACCGGTCATCGCGTTTTTACATGCCACTAGGGAGCTTTTTCCCGTTTCGTCTCACGCGCATCTTAAGGATGTTGAGTCCCAAATCGCAAATGATGATAAAATTCGGAAAATTTTGTATGTTTTTGTATGAAGTATTTCAGAGGTCGTGTAAAACCATCACGACAATTAGGAAGCTCGTTATTGAACAATTAACATTCACAAATTAAATGTTGTTTTATGGAAACTGATGTAACTTTGCAATAAGTTTTTTTTTGATCTCTCAATTTTATAACATCTACAATATACTGAAAGCAACGGAAACAAAACGAAGTTTATTGATAAATTTTTTTTTATTTCTTTTAAAAATTGTTCTTAACAAAATGTTAATTTTTTAATAACGAGCTTCCTAATCGTCGTGAAATTTTAACACGACCTCTTAAATACTTCATACAAAAACATACCAAATTTTCAGAATTTTCTTATCATTTTTTATTTCAACCCTTAAGGAGGTTGAAGTAATGATGATAGAATTCTGAAAATTTGGTATGTTTTTACATGAAGTATTCAGGAGGTCGTGTAAAAATTTCATGACGATTAAGAAGCTATTTATTGAACAATTAACATTAACATATTTCATAGGGACTCAACGTCCTTAAGGGAAATATCTCTCAAGTCGATTTTCATATGAATTTATATATATAAGCCATTTTTATTTTGTTCCGTTTTACATGCGATGTTTCTTTCGCAAATATGTTTTAGATACATATAGGTAGAACATTTTTGTAATATTGCATTATATATATATATATATATATATATATATATATAGATATATGTATATGTTGTAATGTTACTAACATTTTATAAAGAGTATCCAAAAAAATATTCAAAATATATAAATGAATAGGAAAAAAACTATATGTGCAAAATTAAAAACACACGTCTAACGTACATATATGTATGGAATTTTTGCAATACCGCGTTAAATATACATATATATATATATAATGGAATATGACAAAAAATTTTAACAAAAATTCGAAATATATATGCAAAATTAAAGACGCGTCTTTTAGATATATGTATAGAACTTTTGTGATAATGGATTATAAATATAAATATAAATATATATATATATATATTCATAATGCAATGAGTCTAAATTTGTATATAGTTTTTTAAAAAAGTATTGAAAAAATATAAATAAATCGAAAAAATATGTATGCTACATTAAGAACGCACGCCTCACATACATATACGTATGGAATTCTTGTAACATTGCATTATATATATATATATATGTTTAATGCAATATTACAAAAATTATATATAACGTCGCAATAAAAAAATTCAAAATATATAAAGGACTATAAAAAAATACATGTGCAAAATTAAAGAGGCGTGTCTTTCATGCATATGTGTATAGAATTTTTGTATTATTGCATTATACATATATATGTATGTACATTTATAATGCAATATTCAAAAAAATGTATGTCAGGTCTCAAAAAAAGTATTGAAAGACATAAATGGATTTAAAAAACATCTATATGTGCAAAATTTAAAAAGCACATCACACAAACAAAAATATTACAAAAGTGTCGAGGAGTTTCGTAAAAATATTTTCAATAAGAAAAATATATATGCGAAATAATAAAGGCCCATACATATATGTATGAAATTTTACACTCAGTGAAAACAATTGCCCATACAAACTTTTACACCCCATTTCATCCCCTTAGGACTAAATTTAAAAAAAATTCTTTCTTTAGCGACCTCCTACATCTCCTAAGAAACAAATCTCCCAAATGTCATGTTTCCGTTATGTCTTTAGCGGCTTAGGCTATGCGTTGTCTATATGCAAGTCACCCAGTCAGTCACAAAACTGCTTTATTCTGTACAAAAATTCTGCATAAAATCTCGACAAGCAAAAAAATTTGATGAAAAAGAATCGCATCATATAAAATATATACACATATAACGCTGATACTAAAATACGATATAAAATCTATCACAAATTCGATCCGAAAAAACGGCAGTATATAAAATAGTTCGTATCGGCCAGCGCGTGACATAAATTTTTTTTTCCTCTCCTCAAATCCGATCGCGCGACATAAATTTCGCAAGCTTCGAAAGAAAAAGCTCGCCTCTCCCCTGCTATTTACCTCCAAGCGGATTTCTCGCTCGTTCCGTCGGTTATGCACCGGGCGGGATTTTTGCCTTTTCCCCAATCGTCATCTGCACAACTCATAGAGCCATAAAAATGACCGATAAATTTGCCGATACGATTGAAACGTCACGACCCGCGCAAGGCCCCGCGTAAACATCGTCGATACAAAAATCACGGCTCACCTTCATTATTTTCAATATCCCAAAATAAAATCCAACCGATCAGCCGCGTGTCACGAGAAATCTTCCATAATCCATATTCCTCTCGATCGGCCGATCCTCCCGGAACGCTCCAACGGAATTCTTTCACAAAAACCGCCCTCCAATTCGGACCAAAACAACAAAAACGTCCCCTAGCTCCTGCGACACTCGGCCGATTTTATTTCCGCTTCTTGCCGCACCCCGGCCCAATTTTTCGCCGCGCCGATAAATTAACGGAATCGCGATTATTATAGTCGTCGCGAAGCACAATTTTTCGTCGTCTCCAGGTCGATCTTACAATTGGTCCCGCGACCGACTATCAATCATTTTTTTATCCACACCAATAACAAATTCAGCTACATATATAAATATATATATATACATATATATTGAAGGAGCCAACCGGAGAGTAATGTGCCGATCGGATCGTGGCCCGGATGAGACTGGAGACCACGATTCTTGCCCCTACCACAAATCTACCGTCGAAGAGTTCGATCTCTCTCTCCCTCTCTGGCTCTTTCGTTCCCCCGCACTCGCCGCGAATCCAACACCAGCACGCTCAACACTCATGTATTTACTTACCTCTCTCTCTCCCTCTATATATATATATATATATATATATATATATATATATATATATTTATTATATATATTATATATTATTATATTTATTAATATATATATATATATATATATATATATATATATATATATATATATATGTAAATATGTGTATATATAGGCGAGAATTTTCCTCTCGTCGCCGAAGTTCCTTTTTGGTCCGAGGAGGGGGGGGGGGGGGAGGATGCGCCGCCGCGAACCTACCCCTCGGTCGCCCCTCCGACCTTTCTCGTCGTTCGGCCACTCCAAGCCGCCGTTTAAGGGGACGAGAAGTTATCGCGCGCCTATTCGGAGGCTGGATCGAAAAAGCGCATCGGGGGATGGGATTTCGTCGCGGGGACATCCCGTCGAGTGCTTTAAGTGGAGGGGGAAGTTCGGTTGGCAAAAGACCGCGAGTGTGTTCGGTGATATACATGTGTATGTATATATGAGAAAAAGGGAGTTTGGGGACATTTGACTTCGAGGACCGTCCTCAAAGTAGCCAGATGTCCCGATAGTCGACGTTGCATAGATATGACGGCCTCGAAATGTTCTTTCGTCGTGCGTATTCGTCGGAGAGCCCGGCCACAGGATCCTTCAGGGGGATCATCACAATCCGAGAACGCTCCGCCTCCGGTTCACGCCCCGCGATCGCCATCCCGCGTTGCCCCTCCGGAGAAGGTGAATTCGATGCACCTCCGTGCTCGCGTGCGCCCGTGCATACGATCGCGTGCACGCGGCTGAGAGAGGGAGAGAGAGGGGGAGAGAGAGAGGGGGGAGAGAGAGGGAGAGAGAGAGAGAGAGAGAGAGAGAGAGAAGATTCGTACGGATTCCCCGACTGCAGCCAAAAGTTGGCGCATTTTTGTCCCGCACTCGTTATGAGGGAATTAAAGAAAAAGAATTATCGATCGACAATTTTTTTTTTTTTTTTTTTTTTTTCGAACATTTTTAGTAATTTTTGGAAAAAATCTTCGGTTGAACGAGGAGGGCGAAAAGCGACGATGAGGAAAGAGGAGGAAGAATGAGAGGAACGAGGGACGGGGATGAAGAGGATGAGGTGAAGGAGAGAGAGAAAAAAAGAATCGCTGCCGCGAGAAAGAGACGGAGTGAGGTAAGAGACATAGAAAAACGGGATGAGGGATCGAACGAGGGTTCACAATGGCAAAAGGCTTAACGTTTCGTTGAAAGAGATGATTGATCATCGTTTTCGTATATATATAAACATACATACACGTATGTGTATATACGTACGTATATGTGCATATATGTGTATGCACGAACTCCTTCGCGATACTCGAATCGCCGTAATACACCGTATAGTACGCGATTATAATATATCGACGCGAATAAATATCGAATACATGTATTTATGCCAAATGTCCCGACGAAATGCGCGCGCGTACGAAATAATAAAATAAAAATACGACAGCGACAGGAAGGGAAAAGAGGGAAAAAAAACACACACACACACACACACGAGTGGTGAACGTTGGGAACGATATTTAAGAGTAAATTTGAGACGTTCTTGGGGGCAGAGATGATAATGTAGGAATGATTTATTCGAGCCGCATTTTTACGTCGAACAACGAATATCTCGAAATTAAGGGAGCTTTCCAGTGTGACAGCCCGAAAAATCGCTGTTTTTCGCGATTTTTTTTTTTAAAGAAAAAATAATCCCATCGGTCTGGCTTTTTTTTTGTATATTAATTGGGTATTGAAGAATACAAAACAATTTTTTAAAGATCGATTTATTAATTAATTAATATCTATAAAAATGATGAAACAATTGTTGCAGAAAATGCACTTGGATGTGGTGTCCACGTTGGGGGTCACAATTTTGATCTGAAACAAAAAACACAAAAACATTATTGATCGGTATATAATTGGCTTTCGTGCTATGGAGGCTTTTTTTTTTTTTTTTGCAAAAATGGCGCCGGTTTGAACAAAAAGTATCGATTTTAGCATTTTTTTTGGCAGTTTTTTGTACAAAAAAATAGGAAGATGTCAAAAAAAAAAAAAGCTTCCATAGCACGATAAACAATGACGTTAAGAATATTGTGTAAAAAATTCAACTCGATAGCTTTAAAACTCTGCCCTCCAAGTTGGACACCGTTTTGAAAAATGCTGTTTCGAGAAAAACGCGTTCAAAGTTTCGCTGTAGCTGTAGCGCTCCGTTGCCTTCTTCCAAGAAATGCTGTACAGTAACCGAAATAATCTGAATTTCGGCATGAAAATTTCAGGGAATATTCGGAAGAGTGTATACTATTCGATAAAGCAAAAAAAAATCGATTTTTTGAAAATTTCACACTGGAAAGCTCCCTTAATTCGAAAGAATAGTGCTCGGATGAGGTTCGAGCTGGTGGTGGTGAGAGATCGACCCGCACTTTTGGGGTACTTGATTTTATTTGTTCGCGAAAAGATTCTTTTTTTTCCGATCAACCTCAAACCTCGCGAGCGCGTAACCGGGTGAATAAAAAGTGAATTATTCGGGCGGGGAATCGTCGATGCTGATGAAAGTTTTTTTTTACGTTGGGTACTTGAGGAAGAGGTCCACTTTCGAAAGGAAAATCGCATTTTCTGAGGTGTCCAATCGACGGGGATCCGGATGAAACTGACAAGAAACGTCAGTCGAGTGTGGGCCTTCGACTTTGTTGAAATTTATGCGGGCTGTTTGGCGCATGGACTGACACACTTTTTGGGGTGATAGGGCGGATCATTTGCTCATTTTTTCACCCTTATATAATTTTTTTCGGTTTTTTTTTTACCTGAAAGTTCGCCTTTGAATGGTCATCATTTTTTTATTTGTGGTTGTAATAGCACCAAATAACTTTTGTTGTATTCTGCAATGTATGTTTAAGGGGCCGTACACAAATTACGTGACACAAAATTTCCCAAATATTGACCCCCCCCCCCATGTATCAGAACCGTAACGCCTGGCCTGACCCCCCCCCCCCCCCTATTCCATTGCGTAACGGGTGCTTTGTCGTCAATAATTGCGTTTTTATTTTTCAAATAAATAACTAATTATGAAAGGATTGGGCTTATGCTCATTTTATGAAGTATATATTCATCTAGTTTTACATCAATTTTTATGAATTTTTTTTTTTAATTAACTCTCATTTGGCGACGAAAAAAAATTCTCTTCATTGTCCCATCGATATCTGTATGAAAGGTTATCTGTAAATAAAAAGTCAACAATTTATCGATATCTATACAAATGTAGCTATCGTTATGCGTAGCCGTTTTTTTTATTTTGGTTTTTTTTACAAAATGCCAACAGTTTGGACATTTTTTTCTATCTTCAAGGCCCTTTTTGTACTCAGGCAATCTTTAAAAATAGTAATGATCAAAATTTAAAAAATCGGCTACGTACAACTTTAGTCACTGCGGTTACAAAAATGTTTTTAAAAAATTGAAAATCGGTTGATAAGTTTTTGAGTATTCGCTGCGATAAGGTCGAAAAAAGTAGTTTCGAGAAAATCGCGATCAAAGTTTTCGTTCCGTTTTTCTTGATATACAGTTATGTTTTTTTTTCTAGAATATTGATACTTACATTAAAGTATCAAGTCGCGGGCGATATGACGGTTTTTCATCTTCGTTATATTTCTCAAAATAATAAGAGCTTGCACTTCATCTACTGTGAACAATGGGTTTAAAATTTTTTTAAACTTGAACATGCAGAAATTTGATGTTTCTGGCAATTCTAAAATCGTGACGTAACGCAAACCTCGACACCCCCCCCCCCCCCCTCCTCATGCGTACGTAGACCGTAACTTTAAGCCGACCCCCCCCCCCCCCCAACTTGCGTTACGTAATTTATGTACGCCTCCTATAACGAAGGTAGTCCAAAAAAACACAAGATTTTTGTACATTTGTACAAAGTACCACTGTGGCAGGTAAATTTTTTTTTGCATTTTTGCTATGTATATATATTCAAGAATATGTGAAAAAAAGATTCACTTTAACTGATTAAAAATTGACGAAGTTACAGACGATTTAGTGAGAGCAGGCAACGCATACTCAAACTTTCAATTGCAATTATAATTGTCCGATTTTCAATTTAAAATAAACGAAATGTCCGTTATTGCCATAGCCATTGTTGGAAGTATCCTATTTTTATTGGAATTTTGTATTTTTTAAGCTCCCGAATATAACAAAAAATTTCCCTAAAATTACACTTTTTTCAACACCCAACATTTTATGATTTTTTTTCTTCAAAAAACGTCTACATCCTGGAAGAACTACATTTATAAAGATTACGAGATTTATTTGTTTTTATTTTTCAGACCAACCATTGCCAAGTTATCGATCCGGCCGTTGGACCACACTTTTTATACGAGGCTCTATTGTTACCTCAATAACGTTGTTCATTTTTAATTTATAAAAAGAAAAATTTACACCAAATAAGTTCAATGTATGTTTAATAACGTACCTTTTTCCAGATCCCAAAAAAATTATCTAGTAGATATTAAATTAGTTATTAAATCTAGTAGATATCACATTACTTATTGAATCTAGTAGATATCAAAATAGTTATTAAATCTAGTAGTTACAACAAGAAAAAATTGGCACAGTTGACCTACTTTTGACCTGTCACAGTGGTGGCCTCCCTTAAATTGTAAATTCGCTTTGTGAAGCATGACCTACATATACATATATTTATGTATATATATATATATATATATATACACACACACATTTATAGTTGATTTGAAGTTAAGCTGCCGATTAATTTAGAATTAAACGTCCGCGGGCTATGGTCGGCGATGAATTCGAGCTTTCGACATTACTCACACGATCTTTTCTCACGAATTCCCTCCTATATATTCTCGGGAAAAGAAAAATAAAGGAGATGAAAAAGAAAATGTATATAGAAGAGCGCACGGGCATAAATATCACTGGGGCACAATGAATGGACGATGTAAACACGCTTTTGAAATTTGTGTGACCAGTCCATTTTTCGGGTCGGAAATATATATATATATATATATATATATATATATGCACCCGGACGACTGACCACGATGCTCCAAAACTATTTTTCTAATTCAAAAGTCATATACATATATATATATATATATATTGATATATATATATATATATCAATTTATTTATTTATTTATTTATTTATTTATATACACTACCAGCCAAAAGTTTCCCAACACTTTAGATAATTGCAAAATCTTTGATCACTGGATAATTGCCAAATAATGTTAGAATAATATGGTTTATTTCATTTATTATTTTACGAAGATATTGTATAGCACTGTGTGATTAATTACATTCTTCTAAAATAATTTAGCGATGATGTGAAGTGTCCGGAAACTTTTGGCTGGTAGTATATCTATTAGGGTGGTTAAAAAAACATCGATTTTTTTTCTCAACGGAAGTTAGGAGTATGGTGAGAAAAAAAAATTTCGCAAAATTTGAGGGTTCTAAACAATTTTTTCGTTAGTGCTCAAACGCCTTTTTAATTTTTTTTCCTCATGATTAACGAAGTATTAATTTTTTTTTATCTCGATGCAGTAAATGTCAGTGCGTGATCCAATGTAAGTCTTGATTTAATTTTTTCTGTGATATTAAACAATTTTCATTTAAATATTTTTTTTACCACTAACAATTTGTATTTGCAGATTAAGAATCAATATGTGTAATGCGGTTGTGAAAATTATATCAACCACTTGATGAACAAGAACACGGTGTTTACATCACTGAACGTCTAGCAAGTATGCGTGTTTTTTTTTGAGTAATATGTTGTTGTGGAGTAAGAAAACAAATGACGCAAAAAAATTGAAAAAAAATTGAAAAAAAAAAATTAAGAGTCGTTTGAGCACTAGCTAAAAAAATGTTTAAACCTCTCAAATCTTGTACGAAGTACTTTTTCATAACCTAGTATCATTTTCCGTTGAGAACCGAGAGAAAAAAATTAATTTTTTTTTTTGAACCACCCTAATATGTGTATATATATATCCTGCGATTGTCGATGGTTCAGATCATGTTCTACTATATTGGTTTGTATGAAAATTGCCCATAAGATCTTTTTTGATAAAGTTTCCTGAAAATTTATTGTTAAATAAATTCTTTTCTAGATAAAACTAATAACCAAGAGTATTTTTTGTAAACTGGGTCTAAAGAAGTTACCATTTGAAGTTACCATGCGGAAAATTAAAAGCAGATTATTTCTTTCTCGACAAACGTGGGACTTTGACTGAACTGAAATTCCAACATACAGTAAGACATGGGATGACTTATCGACAGATGCAGAATTATCCATCCATAAGAGAACACCCTGTATATGCACAAGACTAGAGAAAATTCGCAAGAGCTCGTAGACACTCGTATGACGTCATGAACCCTTTCGAAATTTATTTCTCATCCTGTATCCTATAGCTGGACTACAAAATTCATCGAGACACCCACACATCTGGACATTTATTCCTAAATGTCATTGTCCCGCGTCCTAAACCATTCTCCATGTGTTTTTTATCAAAATTGCAAAGTCAAAAAGCTGACCTAAAGAAAAAGCTTCTTCCATGAGAAAGCAAAAAGTGAAAATGCAAAAAAAGTCAGGGCCAAAACGATGCTGCACAAGAATAATTTGTTTTCAATTTGGTTCTCTATTTTATCCATGTCCTTATTCAATTCGACGAATGTTTATTTTTTTAAATCAATATATCCATCTATCATTATTCCGTAACTAGTAATTGTCAATTATTCTTCATAATTACCAGTAAGACTACGATAAAAGATAATCAATACAATTTCTATTATTACTCCGTTCCGAATAATTACCAATATACGAATTTTGAAAACGCAGTTTTGGACATTTTCACGCAATGCCGATTTTCTACTTTGGACATCGAAGATGCGAAAATATTGAAAAAAAAAAACAAGATAATCGAAAACAAAACTCAGAAAAATGCAAGAAAAAACTATGAAAATTCGTATTGCTGGTAATTATTGATCGTAATCAATAATTACGAAGTCCAATAATTACAATTAATACAAGAAAAAACTATTATAATTCATATTACTGGTAATTATTGATAGTAATCAATAATTACCAGCAATATTAATTTTTATCGTTTTTTCTTGCATTTTTTGAGTTTTTTTTTCGATTATCTTGTTTTTTTATTCAATCTTTTCGTATCTTCGATGACCAAAGCAGTAAATCGGCTTTGCGTGAAAATTTCCAATATTCGCTTTAATATTCAGCGTCGCTCGGAAACGTCCGAACGCAGCAGCGGCGACGACGTCGACTCGCACGCCGCAGTTTTGTGGTAATATATATCGCCTCGCGCGCGGGTGAGCGTATAAGAACGGCATTGTCAGTGGAAACCGAGCGACAGATCGGACACAATGAGCCAAGAATTTTTATGACTGAAAGTATCGAAAGAGAGTGAGAGAGAGAGAGAGGGGGGGAGGTATATTCGAAAAAAGGGAAAAAGAAGGTACGTCGAGGACTGAGGAAAACCAAATGGACCGAGCGTGACCACGCGGTCTCCGACACAGATCCACCCACCCCTTTTTTCACGAGGCGAAGCCACTACTAAAATACTTTATATATACATATGTATATATTTACCTGCCCACGTTATATATTATCGTACCTTTTTATTTTGATGATTTTTGAGACTCTCTCTCTCTCTCTCTCCCTCTCCCTCCCTTGGCCCTACGTTTACAGATATATATATATATATATATTTTTATATTTATATATATATATATATATATATATATATATATATATATATATATATATATATATATATATATATATATATATATATATATAATGACTACTGTATCGCATTTGCACGAGGGCCCAGGGAAACTGCGGAAAACCTGGGTCGATACAGGCGGCTATATTTGGCTGAGTTTAAGGATATTGAGTCCCAAATCGCAAATGATGATAAAATTCTGAAAATTTGGTATGTTTTTGGATGAAGTATTTCAGAGGTCGTGTAAAAATTTCACAACAATTAGGAAGCTCGTTATTGAACAATTAACATTCACAAATTAAATGTTGTTTTATGGAAACTGATGTAACTTTGCAATAAGTTTTTTTTTGACCTCTCAATTTTATAATATCTACAATATACTGAAAGCAACGGAAACAAAACGAAGTTTATTGATAAATTTTTTTTTATTTCTTTTAAAAATTGTTCTTAACAAAATGTTAATTTTTTAATAACGAGCTTCCTAATCGTCGTGAAATTTTAAGACGACCCCTTAAATATTTCATACAAAAACATACCAAATTTTCCGAATTTTCTTATCATTTTTTATTTCAACCCTTAAGGAGGTTGAAGTAATGATGATAGAATTCTGAAAATTTGGTATGTTTTTACATGAAGTATTCAGGAGGTCGTGTAAAAATTTCATGACGATTAAGAAGCTATTTATTGAACAATTAACATTCACATGTTTCGTAGGGAGTCAACATCTTTAAAGACTCAGCCAGGGACAACATCCTTAAAGCCGCCTATATCGGTCCAAGTTTTCCGCAGTTTCCCGGGGCTCTCGTGCAAATGCGATACAGTAGTGCATTGGGAAAGAGTGGCTGCGGTCAACACTCTGGGGGGGGGGGGGGGGGAACTCTGGAAGGAATGTAGGGAACTCTGGAAGAATTGTGAATGTCGGAAGGAATGGAAGGAATAAAGGAGGGGATGGTAAAAGGGGAAGGACCCCGTACCTCTGAGGGATAGATATTTTAAAAAAGTTAAAAATGATGTTCTAACTTGAAAATTATGAACTTTATCAAAAAAAAATTCCAACAAAATTTGCTGGTTTTGAGCTGACAAATTTTTTGGTGATACAAAAAAGGTACGTTTCTATTTGAAAAAAACCTGTCGGTCATTTTAACGCCGCTATTTTGAATTTTGGATCGACAAAATTTTTTATTTCAAACGTCCCTCTTTGACCCCTAAAACTTTTGTTATACTCAATATTTGATCCGAGCAATATTTTCCGAGAATAATCAGGTGTAAGATTAAAATGGGACACCCGGTATATGTGCGTGTGTGTGGATTTGTACCATCGACTCGAGGACGAAGAATAGGATGAAGCACCTGTTTGTATTTTTCTACGGGTTGCCGGCACATAAATCATTTTGGGAATGGACCAACGCCTTTTATCACATACGATCTTTTCCAATCCTCTCTCTTTCTCTCTCTCTCTCTCTCTCTCTCTCTTTCTCTCTCTCTCTCTCTCTCTCTTTCTCTTAAGGGCTGAATTTTTCCCCTACATAATTTAATAGTTACTTTACTTTATTTGACTTATTTTTTTGTTGTTATACTTTTCTTTATCCATTTATTTTGTTACACTTCTCTTTATTTTCTGGTCATCAAAAAAAGAGGATCTTCATAATTTTATTACTAACATGTGGCACGAGGCGAAAGGTCAAAATGGAAAATTCCCTTAAGCAGATTTTGAGACTTCGCGGACATTTTTTATTTCCTTTTTCTGTTTTATGATTAGAGGGAATTGACAAGCTACATTTGAAACGAGGGCTGCTGGCCACGTGAGCGCCATGTAAAATGTATTTTACAAATCCTCAGCCCTCTCCCCCACCCTTTGTACATTCGTTTTCTTTTTTTTTCTTCCTGCTTCTTTTGGGACGCCGGAAAATTGGATTTTGGTTTGAGGGAAGGGTATGCGTCCCTCTCCTTAGATGTAAGAAAAATTTGTATTAGATTCATAAGGAACTTCGGAGGGGTGGAACATCTTCACTCGTCGTTACAGCACAAATTAATAGTTCAGTAAAAGAGACGAAAACCTAACACGTTTAGCGTAAAGTTAGATTTTCGCATACTGAAAGTAACATCAATGCGATTTTCCACCTCGCCCCGACTCTACGAAATAGGGGATGAAAACTTAAAAAACGCCGTATCTCGATAATAAATAGCCCGATCGAAAAATGTTTCAAACAAAAGTTGTTTGGAATAATAAACTACGTACAAAATTATCTGACGTCCAACCGACTATCTTTGGAAATAGTGGCACAAAAACCATTAGAAAATTCGGGGTTGATGCTTGTCTGGATTAGTGGTTTTCCAGCATTTTTGTGCCGCTATTTTCAAAGATAGGGGATTCGACGTCAGCAAACTTTATAAGTATTTCATTATTCCGAACAACTTTTGTTCGAAACATTTTTCAATCGGGCTGTTAATTATCGAGATACGGCGATTTTTAAGTTTTCAACCCCTATTTCTTAGAGTGATGGCGAGGCGCAAAATTGGGGTTACTTTCAGTATGCAACCATCTAGCCTCGTAAGGAACGGTTGCAAGGTCGAACTCTCCGACCTCAACGAAATTTGGCATGTTTGTAGAATGGGTTTGTAGAATAGGCAAAACGTATTTTTTTAAGCCTGCCGGAACCAATTTTTAAGGGGTGAAACGCACCCTCGAAAATATGGGTGTTTTTCATTATCCGTCGATAAAGTGTCGCCGGTACGGGATATAAAATTTGTTTCAATTGCAACAACGCTCATTCTCCCGTGTACTACACATTAGAGATGAGAACGATGCAGATAACGACAAATTTGAAACGAAAAAACATCCCTACTTTTGAGGGTGCGTTTCACTCCTTAAAAATCGGGTTTGTTTGGGTTTTGGGCAGATATAAACGTCTCTCTATTGTTTATTGACTATCACTTATTGATTATCGATACATCGATCATAGACTATTAATGACTAATTATAAGTAATCGTCGATTATTAATTATCAATATGTCTATTATTGACCATTACTTATTGATTACTAATAATACTTGATTATCGATTATTAATTCCTTATTCATAATTAAACATTATGCATTACCCAATTCTTAACTATCAATTGTTAATTACCAACTATTATCATCATTTTTTTTTTATTAGTGACTACTCGTTATTAATTAACATCCATAATCACCAAGGACGAAAAAACAAATAAAAAATACACGCCAAATGAATACCCCAAACGCGAACAAAAAATATTTTGCACAATTGCCATTACAAAATTCGAGAGACAATATTCCGTTTTTTTTTCTTCCTTCTTCGTCTCGTCGATCGCGATCGCGCGGATGTGACGTGCGATTCTGCTTGAAAAAATGCACTGCACGGTCCGTGCAGTACCAGCCACGCTGCCATCTCTATCGCGGTATCACTCGTACGTTTCGCACGGAGAAATGCCATGTCACAGGATGACTCCACCGACGAGTGCAAGTCGCACGGAGCCAGCCAACTTCGCGCCTTTTTATTTATCCTCGGAATCGATTATTGCATTGTTCTTGTAATTGGAATGGCGATGCGGCGAACTTATGATCCGCCGGACGCTAACGTACCCTTTTTTGAGCAATTTTTTAACGACTCGGTAATTACGATTAACACGCCGGTTAAGAATTATCAATTGTATTTGTATTGTTGTTCCTGCACCAGTAATTAGCAATTATTATCCATAATTGCGAATCAATCGATTGTCAAATGTTAGTAATAATTGTGCATAGCGCGTAATTGGAAAATCATGAATACATATTTCACATTATTATTTCGTTGCTGTTAATTGTCAATTATTATTTAGAACGACCAGTTTTTAAAAATAGAATTGATGATTATATCAATTTGATGGTTATTTATTTTATTATTGATCGATGATTATTTATATTATTATTGCAGTACCGTTAATTATCAATTGTTAATGATAATGAATATTGTGATAACAATGGAAATAATAGTGATGCTATCATGCGGTAGTAATTACGAATAACAATTACACACGATTATTAATAATGATAGTACAGTAAAGTCTACTAATTGTTATTTTCATCATGATGGAACAATAATAATTGAAAATTGTTATTGAGTGCCATCAATTTGGAGCCATGATTGCTAGGAGTATTGCAGTAATAACGATAATGATAATACTGATAACTGTAATATCTTCGGATAGTAGTAGTAATTGAAACAATAATAATAATGATGACAAAAAAATTTAAATAATAACGATAAAAAACCCAAATAATAATAATAATAAGAAGAAAATTCAAACTATTCAATTTCAGTCATTTGAATGATAATAATGATAATAATAATGTCTTGGAATAGCAGTAATAATTGAAATAATAATAATAACGATGACAAAAAGTTGAACTAATAATGATAAAAAAACGATTATTATAACAACAATAACAAAATACAAAAAGATTCAATTTCAATCATTTGAATGATAATAATGATAATAATAAAATCTTGAAATGGTACTAATAATTGAAGAAATAATAATAACGATTACAAAAAATCAAAAATAATAATGATAAAAAAACGAAAATAATAATAATAAAAACAAAATTCATAAAGATTCAATTTCAATCACTCAAATGATAATAATGATAATAATAAAATCTTGAAATAGTAGTAATAATTGAAATAATAATAATAATAATGATTTAAAAAACAAAAATAATAATAATAATGAAAATAAAATTCAAAAAGATTCAATTTCAATAATTCTAATGGTAATAATAAAATCTTGAAATAGTAGTAATAATTAAAATAATAATAATATCGATGACAACAAATTTTAATGATAAAAATAATAATAATAATAATAAGCGTAAAATTCAAAAAATAATAATAAAAGTGACAAAAAAAGGTTAAGCATAACGATAATAATGTCACGATATAGTTATTATCAATAACAATTACCCATTATACTATAACAATTTTGTCTAATTATTATTATTACGATGATAATATAATAATTGTTATAAATTCTTACCAATTATCATCAAAGATTACGTATAATGATAATATTCATGAGAGCACTTTTGATGCTCATTTATTCGATAAACACTTAGCGAAACAATTTATCATAAAACATTCGTTCGGATCAAGGCCCTCTAATTTGTCTCGCAAAACTTCGATACTGAATATTTTCCACCCTTTCATAACGTGGGATGAAAATTCCGTGCCAGATTTGATCGCGACTTTCAGTACGAAGTTTGAAGTTTCTTTTAGTACTCGAGAGCTCTCCCTATCTCTCTCAAACTTTTCCTCTCGGAGCGAGCCGCGAAAAAAAATGCTCCGAACTTTACCCCAGTTCGATCTCTCCTCGAGTTTGCCTGCAACGTTTTCCTCGCCTGGACGAAAAAAATTTAAAAAAAGAGAGAGAAGCAACTTTCGCCCTGCGAACTAACGGCGAACCCTCGCTCTGTTCTGCATTACCTTGTCTCTGTATTTTCACTTCCGCACTCTCTTTGGCACGTTTTCCGAAGCTCTCCTTACCGTAAGATTTTCAGCCTCCTACGGATTTACCGAGGAAGAACGTTGATTTTTTTTCTTCTTTCTCGTCGCTTTTTACTACGGGAACGAAAAATAAAAGTAAGGGCGACAAAAGTGCAACGTATCTTCGGGGCTGGCGTATGACACCCTTCGACAGTCATCCCTCTGATTGGAGGCATTGATGCTTTTTTTTTCATTCTCATATTTCGTTCTATTTTTTCGCTCGGTCTACCCGGCGCCATATCCGCAAAAGAGGAAATTCAAACGCGTCGTTGGGTACGAATATGTGATGGAAAAAATTGATGGAAAAGTTGGTGGGCTGTGTTTGCTCCTTTCTTGCATACAGAGTCAATTTTAACCCTAGGGGGCGTTCATAAATTACGTAACACAACATTTCCCAATTTTTTACCCCCTCCCCTCCCATGTAACAGAACCGTAACGCCTAGCCTGAGCCCCCCCCCCCTATTCCGTTACGTAACGGGTACTTCGTCGTCAATAATTGCGTTTTTTTTTTCAAAGAAATAACTAATTATGAAAGGATCGGGTTTATACTCATTTTATGAAGTATATATTCATCTAGTTTTATACCAATTTTTATGATTTTTTTTTATTAACCCTAATTTGGCGACGAAAAAAAGTTCTCTTCATTGCCCCATCGATAGCTTTATGAAAGCTTATCCGTAAATAAGAAGTCAACAATTTATCGATATCTATACAAATGTAGCTATCGTCGTGCGTAGCCGATTTTTTTATTTTGGTTTTTTTTACAAAATGCCGACAGTTTGGACATTTTTTCTATCTTGAAGGCCCTTTTTGTACTCAAACAATCTTTAAAAATAGCAATGATCAAGTTTTTAAGAAATCGGCTACGTACAATCTGTCACTGCGATTACAAAAACGTTTTTAAAAAATTGAAACTCGGTTGATAAGTTGTTGAGTATTCGCCGAAACAAGGTCGACTTTTTCACGAATTTCGGTCTTTGAAAACTGCCTTTAATACACACCATTCTCTTCCTTGCTAGAAAAATGAAGAGAGAAAAATATAAAAACAAAAACAAAAAACAGACAAATTTAAGAAAATGAAAAACAGGAAAATCAAATGAAATAAAGATACAAGAATTACATAAAAGGAAAAATAGAAAATAAAATAAGATAAAGAACGAAAGAATATAATAAAATGAAGAATAGAAAAGTAAAAAAAAAATAAAAAATGGAAGAAAAAAGTAGGACGGAGAATGGAAAAATAAAATAAAATAACGTTAAAAAAGTAGAGTGAAATGAAAAATAGAATAATCAAATAAAGTGTTAAAGTGAATAACAAAATAACATGAAAAATAGCAAGATAAAATAAAATAGATTAGATTAGCGAAGTGTGGATAGGAAATCATGGGAAGGGTTCAATTGGTAAGTCACGAGACCAATAATACGTAAAAACCCTCAAGGTTATTCGTTGGAGCTCAGGAATTCGTTGAGACCTCAATAAACTATAGAAGGATAAAATAAAACGAAAAATATAAGAATTTAATGAATTAGACAAATAAATCAATTCAAAGAATAGAAAAATGTCTCGAAATAAAATAAAAAATATAAAAACACTACTTCAATTCGTCTCCAAATACCTTCGGTATTTTCCTACCTTGTAGCACAGTAGATGATATAAACAAAAAAAGTCATCGCAATATTCTTCTTCCGGCTTAACTTCTCGCGTATCAGTCCTGCTTACTTTCATGCCTCATTTTTGTATCACCGTGTGCGTGTGTGGATGAAGGGTACGATGGAGGTGTGCATTGGCGGTGTTTTGTGACTGGTGATCACAGCAGCCTACTCCACTGGCGTTGCTATCGCCGGTGTTGTTGTCACTGATGCTGTTGACCATTAGTAACGCTTACCCGAGTATAATGCGAGGAAAAATTGCGGTCGAGTTATCCCGGTGGCGGAGCACCGGGAAGACTCCACGGATGAGGGTAGATGGGCAAAGGATAGAGAAGCTCCATATATATATATATGTTATATATATTATTTTAAATTTTTATAAAATCTCAAAGTCTTATAAAAATTGTTATAAAAAAAATAATAATATATTGTTATTTACTGTTATATATACAAATAAATATATATATATATATATGAAAAATAGAAAAATGAAAGCAAATAAATATTCAAGAATTAAATGAAAATGAAAACTGACAAATAAAATAAAAATACAAGAATTGAAGGAAATGAGAAAATAAAAAAAATTAAAGCCAATAAAAAAGTTAATTAATCCTAATATTATAAAATTGCAATGTCTGTCTATACATTCGTTTTTCAAGGCTGTAAATTGAGCTGAAACGGTTAGGACACGATGCTGAGACAAAATCTACGATTTTTGAAAATGTCGTCCGTCTGTCTGTTAGTTTGAGCCAAGCTGGCGTGAAAACGGCTGAAGCTTTTCATTCCAAATGCTTTGCTATGTGTAAAAAAGTCAATTTCTCATTACCCTATCATAAGCCAGTATTGAAATATACAGAAAATACTTTATTTCAAACATAATGAAAACTGGTTTTTGATACCATTACTGTCAATTACGGATATTGAAGAAAAAAAAAAACATTATTTACTCGGTCGACCGGGGCATCTCTCGCTGGAGCCCAATTTTAAGGGCCAGAATGATGCATTTTTTGTTCTAGTAAGACATTGGTTGGAATTTTTTTTTCCAGCATGTACACAAGTTTGTGGGTACAACGTAACTTTTTCGGAAGAAAATCGTTCAAAGTGTGCGTGGCGCTGCAGATGGCGTTGCAGTCCTCCAGCGGCGAGGCTCGAAACGTCGTCATCTCTACCAGCCTCAAATGTAATTTTAAGCGAAAGCAAAAAATATTTTCTTCAAATATAGCCAACTGGCTATTGGTTCGCGATCGACTTTTCGAAATTTCGGCAAATACGAAAAACGACAGCTTCTCCAAAGGAAAAACGTCATTTTTCTCTTGAAAAACAGCACGCCGAAGTCAGTGTCATTAACGAATGGTTCATGCAATTAAAAAAAAATGCGATCGTGAACCGAAAATAACTACTGTTCCACTAAAACGTGTGTAATTTCGTCAATTTTGAGAATTTTAGGGTCCGGTTCGTCTTCAAATATTCATGACAGTTCACACCATAACATGCCCGAAGAAAACGATTTTTCGAAGTTTCCAAAAAGGGATACCCCCTTGAATCATCCAATGGACACAATTGCAATTCCCAAAAGTAGAGAGCTTTCCACAGCTTTTCGTCTCCTCCAAACGGTTCACGTCAGCTGCACGTGAAAGTACACGTATCGTGCTTTGATACGAGAGACACGCGTCGGATTAATCATCCCTGCGCACCTACAGCCCGAAGGATGTCAAACGAGAGAAAAAAAAAGTAAAAATTCAACGTAAGGCCCAAAAGGCGAACGGAGTCATGTACAATAAGCAGGCCAGACCGGCGGAGGAGGCAGAGGGGGATTCGATCGTCGCGTGGGAAATGAGAAAAATTTTCATCACCTTCCACCTTGCAGAGTCACCGCGGGCGTTTACTTTGCTCGCGGCGAGATCATTCGACGGTCGAGCGGGGGAATCGCGCGGGTGGATCGCCACTGAAAAGGACGAATATCTTTTATGAAGGAAAATAGCTCATGACGCGTATACGGCATTACCCTATGTATATGCGTCTTATAAATATACAATATGTATATATGGGGCATTCGAGTTCGGCGCATTAAGGGCTAGCACCACTGTTGAATTTTCGAAAAATTGATTTCGTTCAAATTGGCTTAAGGGGTTACCCCCACTTGCGGTTTTGAAAAAATCGATTTTTTTTATTGCATTTTTTTGAAGTATAAGTATCTGAGAATATGTCCTGAAAATTTCAAGTCGATCCAAACAAAATTGACTGAGATATGAGCGTTGAAAGAGAAGAATCCGTGAATTGAAGAACTGAAATTGAAACTTTAAACGCGTTTTTTCTCAAAATGGCATTTCTGAAGTCGGTGACCAAGATTACTCGAACACTAATGAACCGATCTTCTTGAAATTTTGCAGGCTTATTTAATACATAAAAATGTAGTCTTTAATCGTTCGATTTTTTTTTTCGAAAAAAAGTGGCCGTTTTATAGCCAAAAAACGGCCGTTTTTTTTCGTTAAAATCGAACCATTAACTTTGACTGTCCGCCATTTTGTGAAAAATGAATATTTTTTAAAATCCTTCGATTAAAGACTAGTTTATACTTATATTTGACTAAATCCATCCGCATTTTTTTTTCCAATGATCCACTTCGCCGCAATGTTGGTCACCGCAAACCGTGTATATAAAAACATTATTTCATTGACGGCCATTTGCCACTAAACAATGTAATATTTTTCAATAAAAAAATTATTGAAAGTTCTTCAAGATGTGTTCTTTAAGATGGTATATTGGTCGATTAAAAAAGTTTTGTAGTTTTCTTTAAAAAAATTCATGAATAAGGCCTTTTTTTTGCGCTACAAGTGGGGGTAACGCCTTAAGAGATACGGGTAAGGTTCAGCAAAACTTCAGCTTGGTCGGAGGGGGCTGGGGGGGGAGCCCTCCCCCCTCCCCCAACCCTCCGAACGAGCTGAAATTTGCACAATCCTTCGTTTCAATATTTTAAGACAACCCCTAAAGGAATTTTTGCCGACACGCAATAGTTTTTGGGTTTGGGTTAGTTTGGGTTTGATTGGATTTGTTTGGGTATTTTTGTGTGGACAAAACGGACCGCGCTCACATATATTGGTATGAACGGAGACGTAGCAGATCCAGGCATATTCGACGCGCGTTTAAAAAAAAAGTTGAAAATTCAATATCTCGAAAACTATTGCGAGCTGCTAAAAATTCCTCTAGGGGTTATCGTAAAATATTAGAATGAAGGTTTGTGCAAAATTTCAGCTCGATCGGTAGGCGAGGGGGCGCTTCGAAATCTTACTCTCAAAAAAAAACTTAAAAATGCATTATCACGAAAACTATTGCGCGTCGCGAAAAATCCCTTTAGGGGTTTCGTTAAAATATTGAAAGGAAGGTTTGTGCAAAATTTCAGCTCGATCGGAGAGGGGGGGGGACTTTTCGGAACCTGAACCCCGGTCGAAATCGTATATAAAAATTTGTTCGGAATTTGAATAACGGGCCGGGTGAACTTTCCGATTTTTTGCAGCCGCAGGAGGACAAGGGGTGAGGGAAAAAAAAGTGAAAAAAAAAAACGATTAGGTGTTGTTTTGATACGAAGAGTGAGGTTTTCCACTATGGAAATCTATAATCAATGATGGTGAGGGCAAGAGTTGTCTGAGCTGGAATACCCCATACATATTTCACGCTTCGAAGCATTTTCATTATGTGACAATTTTCATTTTGAATCTTCCTCAATCCTCAGCCTCTGTCTCACGTTTTTCAGGTCTTTGCTTCGAGAGCGTTATATATATATATATATGCACATATGTGACTTGTAAGAAGAGGAGTATAGGGTTTCCTTGTCAGAGAGAAGGAGAGAGAAAGGAACTCAAACGAATAGAAAAAAACTCCGAAAAAAATTCTTGCATATTCAATGTACAGTCTATCGCGGCATATATATATATATATATATATATATATATATATATATATATATATATATATATATATATATATATATCATTAACATGATAAAAGTAGGAGTTTATAACGCACCCTATAGAACTACAGTATATATATATATATATATATATATATATATATATATATATATATATATATATATATATATATATATATATATATACAAATAAACGGATTCGAAACGCTTAAAAAAGAGAAAAACCTTCACTTTGTCCTTCTTTCTCACTCTTTCTCTTTCCCACAACGAACCCAACTTTTTCTTCCTTTCTGAGCCACCGAAAAAGCGCCCCTGCTCGTTCTCTCTCTCTCTCTCTCTTTCTCTCGCTCTCGAAGTCATTGTCCGACCAACAATAACAAGAAAAAAGGGAGGAATAAACACATACTCTATATCATGGCGTTTTCGTTGGGTAAAATACAAAATTCGAGAAAGTGGCGTGACATGTCACTCCCTAGCCTCCCGTGTAGATATAAATGTAGGTACGTGACCACCTGCTGTGCAAACAGAAACGGGAAAATCCGGCGGAGAAATTCACCCGTTCTTCGTTTACAGACACCTCTCGATTTTCTTCTCCACGAATTCCTATGATAATTGCCGCGCATATTAATGATCGCTGGGCAAAAGAAAACGAGGATTCGATGGAAACAAACCAGGACGCAGGTATTCGTGTATGTATATAACTGAAATCGACATTTTTTGGAAAGTTAAAACTCCTAAAAGATACTGGACTCTGGATAATTATAATGGATACTGGATAATTATAACTCCTAAAAGATATGATTAACGAATGTTTCCGCCGTTCGTTAACGTGCAAGAGCTGCTGTACGATGAATATAATAATGAGTAATAATAATTAACGAAAAAAAAACAATCATTTAAGACGTCACCAAAAGGAGAAATCGTACGAGAACAGGTACATCGGATATAGTTATAGGAGTTGCGAGTGAACATTCTCGAGGGCGTAAAATCATGTATATAGACTTTTCGAGGATGCGGATATGAACACCACGGTGCATAGGCCTGTAATTTCGGTAGTTCCACTTTACTCGCAATCTCGACAAGTTTCGCGAATACCTATATATATAACTATATCGTCTCTCACCCTTAAACGTCCCTGCTACGTTTGACTGTGCACTTTGGCAAGACCGAGTGTATATTACGCGCGCGCGTGTGTGTGTGTGTGTGTGTGTGTGTGTGTGTGTGTGTGTGTGTGTTTGGAAAGGTTGACAGTTTCTTGCTCTGTGATCTGCTCTCGTCACTCCTTCGACGTGTCGCGAGACGTTTCCTCTCGTCACTCCTCGTTCGCTGGTTCATCGTCCCACTCTTAGGGACACTTCGGGGTACAGAGATCGCGAGAGAAAGAGAGAAAGAGAGAGAGAGAGAGAGAGAGGGGGGGGGAGAGAGAGCGATAGAGAAGGATGCTGCGGCACAATGCTGACGTGATTGCAAATCCGTTCGTTATCGTCGTAACTCTCGTCCTTGCCAAGGGCTCGGAGCCTCAAACTTTGTGATCGCTGGCTCATATATATATATATATATATAGGAATCGATAAAGAGAACGAGAAAAAAGAGAGATATTAGAATGGATGAAGCATTCTCCATTTCTCTCTCTCTCTCTCCCTTTTCACTTTATTGCCAAAATTCTGCTTCTCTTGATTATTATTATTATTATTGTTGTTGTTGTTGTTGTTGTTGTTGTTGTTGTTGTTATTATTATCATCATCATCATCATCATCATCATCATCATTATTTTTTTTTTTTTTTTTTTAAGGAGGGGGTTAAAATACAAATTACGCACCGTAAGAGAGTCAAAAAAGGCCCTCTCGTGTGTCGGACTCCCACACATACCGGTGCTCTCGTATGTCGGAATGGTGATATACCGACTAAACAATCCCCCTCCATTGTCTGCCCGCGGGGTGGCAACACGTTAGTATAACCTCACCCGCGCGGGTCCCGTCCATCGTCCGTCTCGTTTCGTTTTCTAGTTCCACCGTCCGCCCCATTTACGTGTCCGTCCCCTCATTCGTACTCCAGGCATCCATCATCTTTCTTGCATCTCAGCACTGCCTCGATGAAAGTAGCAATGGCTGTCCATTGGTCTTCGTCTCGTAACATCAGCCCGACTATGTTGTCAGGCGTGATGTGTCCGGTCGTCTGTTCCAGTTGTTGTTTTCGTGTCGTCCATCTGTCGCACGCAAAAAACGTGTGGTCCGCGTCGTCACGTATGTGTCCGCAGTATTTACAGTTCGGCGTCCGTACTCGTTTCATGTTGTGTAGATAACCCCTGAAGTATCCGTGGCCCGTTAGGAACTGGGTCAGGTAAAAATTCACCTCCCCCACTCCCCGTTCGGTCCACTGTGTTAGGTCGGTTATCAGTCGTCATGTCCATCGTCCACTTGTCTCAGACGTCCAGCGTGCGTGCCAGTCCGTCATAGTCTTTTCTCTTTCACACTTTGCCGCGTCGGGCCTTTCGGTCCTTTCGTCGCGTTCGTAAATCCGTTTCCGTTCTGTGGCCAGTAGGTCTATGGGAATCACGCCCGCCACTACCAGGATCGCCTCTGCCGAGACGGTCCTGTAGGCGCACGCTATCCTCAGTGCCCCCTGTCTTTGTACGTACGTCATAGTCTTCCTGTATTTCTTTATGGCCAGTGCGTCCGCCCAGACCTCTGCGCCATACAGGAGGATCAAGTGGGCCGTCGTCATCAGTTGCCGTCGTATTGACGGTCTCGGTCCGTGCGTATTTGCCATCAGGCGGCTAAGCAAAGTGACCTTCGCCGCCGCCTTTTCGGCCGTCCGTTTTATGAGTGGCCAGAAGGTCAGCTTTGTGTCCAGGGTCACCCCCAGATACTTGGCCTCCCTTCTGATTTCCGTGTGTACTGTTCCGACTTTCATCGGGATGAGGGTCAGGATTCGTCGTCTCGTGAGCATGAGGAGCTCCGTCTTGTCCAGTGCAAGGGTCAGTCCGTGCTCCGTCATCCATCGGTCTACGCGCCTCATGACTTGGTTGAGTGTCAGCTGGACCATCGCCTCATCAGTGGCACGATATTGTCCGAGATTAACGTCACGTCCGGCATCGAGGAGCCCACCCCCGGTCTAATGTACGTTGGTACGTTTCCAGTGTTTGCAACCGTCAAGTTGAGTCTTGCTGCCATCTCTAGCAGCAAGTGTCCGCGTCTGTCCGTCCTGGTCATGCCCCACTCGATCGCTCTCGCGTTGAGGTCGCCCGCAACAATTAAGTCGCCAGAGAGCTCCCTCAGCACGTCCTCCAGTCTGTCCGTCTTGTCCTCGAACTCTCCAGCGGAGCAGTTTGGGGTCAGGTAGACGCTGACATAAGTCAGGCCCCCCACCTTCACCCAGACGTAATCGTCCCCCGCCCCGCTATCGAGTACGCGCATTCCGGAACCCCTGACCCAGATGGCCGAGGTACCTGTGTCGTTTTGGAACCACGTCGGAGTCATCCAGTCCCTGTACTGTTCGCTAAGTATGAGTACGTCAGCGTCATGTTCCGTGGCGATTTGAGGTAGCAGCAAATGTGCCTCCTCGCATCTGTGCATGTTTCCCTGTAGGACCGTCACGTCTTCGTCTTTTTCCTGCACTCCTCCAGCGCGGCTCTAAAGACCGCACACACCCCGGAACCCAAAACATGCGCAGTACTCTCGTGCCCCACCTCGGCGCACAGGAAACACGTCTGTCTGTCTTTGCAGTCCTCGCCGACGTGGTTCGTCCTGCCACATTTGTAGCAGCTCCGTGTCCTGTCCGTTCCGTTGCAGCTAGTCCTAGTGTGCCCGTACCCAAGGCATCGGTAGCACCTTAGCACGGTCGTCCTAGGCCTGACGCGGCAATTCATCCACCCGATTTTCAGTCGCCCTTTCTTGAGCAGGGCGTTTGCGGCGTCCTTCTCAATTTCACACGCAGCCATACACTGTCCTTGTCTGTTTGGCCCGAAGATATGGACCTTCGGGTCTCTCGTATCGTTTGTCGCCTGGCGGAGTGCCTCTGTCACTTCCTCCTTGTCCGTCACACAGTCCAGGTCCAGTATGTTAATTTGTACGTTGACTGTCATGTCTCGTACCTGTGCGTTGTCTCCCAGGGCTCGCCGAAGCTTGTCCTGGAAGTTTTGTCTCTCCCTGGGTCCGCTTTTAACCCGGACCAGTACCGACTCGTCCTTTGTCTGTCGGTAGCCGTTGACCTGCACCTTTTCGATGCCGGGGTCGACGGTTTCCATCTGTCTCAGTGTGTCCGCCTACGTTTTTCCACTCGTGGGTTTGACGAGAACCACACCAACTCCGGGTCTCCGGGCTGGGCAGCTCCCGCTCACACGCCCCGCGGTCGACGCCGCTGTCGCAGTATGTGGCGTTTCCGTCTTTTGTCTGTCCTGTACGTCTGTCGGCTTTCTTTTTAGTCGTTTAGTGACCACCTTTGCCCACGTAGTGGTCTCAGGTCCCTCTGTCGCCTTTTGGCCGGCGTAAGGTCCGGGCTAGAGCCCGTAGTCACCCGCTTCCGTTTAGTCTGTGGCGTAATATGTGGCGTCGCCAGTCTGTCTCCGCCACCCGCACCCTCGGCAGTCCCGAGCACAAACGTTCTGTCACATTCATGCCCGGCCTCGTCCACAGCCTCCCTTATTATCGCCATGTTCGTTGTAATAACCGTGCTGATGTTGCGCTGGACGCGTGTTTTCGCCTCCATCACCACCAAGCACTCCCGGATCCGCCACAACTGCGCCCGGATCCGGGCCTCGGCTGTTCGGACGGGTGTGGCCAGCGCCGTCGTCTGTCCCAGTCGTCCGTCCGTCGAGCTTGGGGTTGGGGGCCCCATCTGTCTTGGGCACTTTGCCCTCTGTCGCGGTCTGGTCTCGCCAGTTTCGCCACCAACAGCGCTTTCGTAGCTCGCGTAGCTCGATGCGCTGCTACCTCTCGTCCCGTTGTTGTGAGCCTCCAGCAGGTTGCTGTCCCTGCCTGCTCGATCTCCTTTCGCCTCGCTCGTATCCTGCGTAACGCATGTTTTGCGGCCCCCAGAATCCGTGCCGCTGCCTGAAGCCACCGGGGCTTGCACTCGGTCGGAGCTCCGGGTGGGGGCCCCCCGTTGAGGGGTACCCACCTGGGGAATGTTTTTTTTAACATGCTCAGCCATAATTCTTTTTCCTCCCCCTGTCGTCTACGTGTATGGTGAGTGTGAGGTGGTCAGAGGTCCTCCCTGGTTTTAGGTGGAGGCGGCAACGGCCCGTCCTGAGCCTCGTCCGATCGCCAGGCGGCCGGATGAGGCCCCATCTTGGCCACTTTTACCTCCCCCGCCAGGGGGTTCTGCGTTGTCTCCTTGCGACCCGGCAGGGCCGTCCCGTGGGATCATTCCCTCGCGGGCGATACCCGTTTATCGGGCCCCCTCCATTCATGACCCGGTTGGAAAAAGCTCCCGTTTATAGGGGGTTCCGTCTCATTCATCGGTGATACCCGTTCGCAGGGTCACCTGACTCATACCACCACGGGGCCCCTGTCAAGGCGCTCCGAGGTGTAAGTGTAAGGTGTGTGAGTGGGTGCGTGGCGGTCGCTTACCACTATGAGCGGCCGCAGCCAGAGCTTCCGTCAGCCGCCCTTGTTATTGCGTTGTCGCGGGGGACATTGACGCGACAGTGACGTTTCCAGCGGGCGCGGCGTGGACGCCGGAAGGTAGCATTTCCCCTTTGTGGGTGTTACCCGCGCAAAGAGGCACCCACTATCATCATCATCATCATCATTATTATTATTGTTGTTGTTGTTGTTGTTGTTGTTGTTGTTGTTGTTATTATTATTATTATTATTATTATTATTATTATTATTATTATTATTATTATTATTATTGTTGTTGTTATTATTATTATTGTTATTATTATTTCTACTTATTCTTAATTTTAAGATTTATGTGTCATATCCTCTCGGTTCCTCTCTGTGACTAAATTGTTATTTTTGTGTTTATTTGAGTCATAATTCTTATTTTCATTTTCGATTTCATCGTCATTGTTTTTTTAATTTTGTTTGCGATTCTAATAGTTAACATGCATTTCAATTTCAATTTCAATGTCATTTTTACTCACGATTACATTTTAACTTGTACCATATCGTTAATGTTTATTTTAGTCTCGCGTTCATTGTGTATATTGATCCCGTCCCGTCAATTCAATTTCTCTCTCTGCACTCGCGTTTCGCAAGGAGCATGAATCCCTTCATCGCCAATACCGAGTGACGAGTTCGACTTGTCAGAAGAGCAATATACACAAACAGAAGACTAGAACACTAAACCCAAATAAAACCGAAACAATCCCAACCTCTTACCGTTCACGCGTTGCCCATTTTTTCTTCACCCCCCCCCCCCCCCGGCGCCCCTCCCACCGCCACCAAATGGCAAACTTTGATCTCGTCTTGCCTACGAACCGTTAGGCAATTGTTAAAAATATTCTTTGTCACTAAGAATTCCCGGTTGTCAATTCTCATCGCGTAAACAGGAACATGTGTGTATACAGATATATATATATATATATATATATACATACACATATATATTTTAATATGTGAGTTGAACATGCGATAGGAGATATGTATAAGCCGTGCATAAGGATCGTGAGATCGAGGATTAAGAAAAAAAGAAGAAGGTAAACAGGTGTACGTGAGTTTGAAAGTGACAAGTGACAAGTTTTGATAGCGCATGCCGACGGGCTCTTTTATTGAAATACATAGGTATACATGTAACCACACACACACACACACACACGCGCGCGCGCGCGCGCACACACACACACACACACACACACACACACACACACACACACACATCGAAACACAGTATTTCGATACGAAACGCGTATAACGGAGAAAGCTGCGAGACGTCGGCTTGCCGAGCTGCACCGAACAATCGACAATGTTGTGGATCGCCATAACTCACGGTGATGAAGAATACCGCTGTAGAAAGGTCCTACGCGAGGAGGTGCTCAAAGAGAGCTCTCTTGAGGGCACATTATTTTCATAGGCCTTGGAATCGTTCGCGCCTCATTGGAATCACACTACATATGGGGAAAGGTTACTTTGAAGAGATTCAACATCGAAGACCGTCCTCAAAGCAGCCAATTGTCCAAAGGAATCAAGGTGTGCGAAGGGTCTTGGACATCACCTTTGGATCGATGTAAGCATACTTATGTGAAGGTCACTTGAAGGAGCGTCTTGTGCCCCAAAATCAACGATTCGTTTGAACGGAAATTTAAGGAGGGTGTTCGGAAGAGTCGGGCTGATAAGCAACATTGTATAGATACAACGACCTCAAAATGTCCTTTCCCCATTTATATATTGAATTACATTTTATTATTCAAATTTATTAATATGTGATCGATTTATTATAATTTCTTTATTCCTTGTTGTATTTTTTATATTTTTTGTATTGAATAAACACGAAAATTGTGGTTTTCAGAAATGAGGGATGAGAAGAGAAGAGTGAGAAATGGAAAAATAAAGATAACGAGATGGGAACAGTCGAGGGTGACAGATATTTGGGGATATGGTTCTCTAGGGGACAAATCTACGGAAAGGACACTAAAATAGTGATGGGAAAAATTAACAGTCATAAATGCGACATGGGGGGCTTTTAGCGTGCAAGAATTACTAACTTCAAAAGAAGACAGTACCCAATGGAATTAACAGTCAAAAGTGGAATACCCACAAGGTTGTTTAGCAGTAAATTCAATGCAGTCAATATGTTAACGAATTTATGTAAATTAAAGATCATATGTCAAAATTAAAACAAAAGATCATATGTCATAAAAAAATTATTTTCTTTCTTTTCTTCTTCACTTTTTAGTACATAAAATAAAAGCTTGTTAAAAAAAATGGTTACATATAAATTACTTTCTACTTTTTAGTCATTAACTGATTTTACTAGAGCTCGGAAGTTTTTGCAAAGGGGCATTGATCCTTCCAGACGAACCGATGTTATTGTTGGTTGATTGTGAGGAGAAATCATGGAGAACTGTGATAGGTGGCATCTATCATTGATGTTGGCTCACCACATATCGGACCTTACCTTTCGACCAATTTTACCTATTGGACCCTTACAGCGATTGTGCAATCCGAGAGCACGTTGAGCCAATTCATGTTCTTCTGCACTTTCCATGTGTCACCTCTTATATGCTTGTTTGCGAAATTTCAGAGCTCTAAGTAGTCGGGAAGTGGGTGAAATATCGAATTTCCAACTAGGATAGACATAAGAAAACCAATGTCAAATAATTCGTGTAAATGAGAAGGGATGGGCATTTATATAAAAACCCTTAACGGACAACACCACTGTGACCCCCCGTTTTATTGCCATTTTTCAAGAATTTTTTTTTGTGGGAAAAAAAAAGAGATATTCAAACATTTTTTTTTTGTTTTGTTCGTTGTTTATTGAAGATACATAAAAAAAATGTTTCAAATTTTTCACGCCCCATGGTGACGCTGGGGAAGCTCCCGCGTCAGGTACTGTTGCCTCTGCAGTGGTTCGCGGCACGCAGCAGAACTCTCTCCAAAGTCGATCAAAAAAAAAATACCGAGTGTTTTCGTTAATAATATGATATTTTGAAGAGAAGTACATAGGGATTTGAAAAAATATTGATTTTCGAAAAATAGGCACGCTTTTGAAATTAAAGGACGATTTTCGAGCAAAATTTCTCGTCGAAAATAGGCTATAACTTTTTTTATTATTGAGATATCGAAAAAATCCTATGTACTTCTTTAGATAATCTAGTTTTATTGATGCAGTCCAAATTTGAAGTCGATCGGATAAAAATTGCTCGAGTTCTGCTGCGTGCCGCACTCAAAAAAGTGGTTTTGAGAAAAACGCGTTCAAAGTTTTAGGTTTGTTAATTTATACGATAAATTGGAAAAAAAATGTTTACCTCAAATCAGCGATGCCGGCACCATATAGCTGGCCTTCAAGAAGCAAATCATTGTCCCTAGCATCTTTTCTCGAACTTGTAGAGGCTCTTCTTGCCTCTTTTGTAGCGTCTGTGAGCGAGCGCTCCGCCAGCTCGATCCGCGCTGCGTCGGTTTCAACGCAAAAATTGAAACAATTTGGGCCGATAGTTATCCCCAACGTCTACAAAACTTTCATGACGCTTCTCAGGCCATCATTGAATAATCATACCGCGATATAAGCTGCAATATCGACGTTTTTTTTGCTCCCGGACTGACACTTGGGGGCTGTTGCCCAAACTGATTTGTTATAGCTTTCGTTGTTGTTTTGCGTGAAGTCGCCCAAACAACGCTGCAGCAAATCGTCTCTGCTCAAATTTTCGAAGGCTGGCGGAATTGCCTCCAATACTTCCTCAGGAAGAGGCGGCTTATGGCGATATTCAGAAATATTACCGCGCTGCACCGCTCCACAAAATATTCAATATCTCCGAAAATAATTATTTTTTCGACCTGGGTCCAACGGCATCTTAATCTTAAATGTATTTTAGATTTTTCTAGATGGTTTTCAAAAAATTGATTTTTTGAAGCCGTCACAGTGGTGTTTTCCGTTGATATTTGAATTATATTGAGCATTATTAATTGTATATTTATAACGATGTTCTAGAAAAGTTTATAGGAATATTAGGTTAGGTAGATCATGTATCCACATAGGCAGATAAAAGTTAACGCACATGCAGGATGTCCCAGAAGTATCGAACGAACGTATTTCTATCAAATTGATCGATAATTAAGTATTCATTAAACAAGACCGTCGTCTAGTGTGAAGATAGAGAGACGCGGTCTTTCTTTGAACTTTTTTCTCAATAACCATCGGACATAGGGCATTTCGGGTTTTTGTCGTTTATCAAACAACAAATGAAGAATACATGCGTTATTACAGATTGAAAAATGTTTATTATTAACAAAGGTACATTGGTATGGCTAGAAAAAATGGATGCAGCCGTTTTTACGCATATTATCTCAGCTTCCAGTAGCCTGAAACGAAAAATTAGAAACAATTTTGTAATCCGTAAGCATGTCCCTATCACGCTTACTAGAATGAAAGAGACAAAAAAAATGTTAAAAGAATGGCGATGATGTTATGGATCGTAACAATTTTCCATGCAATAATTATGAATTTTGGTGCATGTTAAAGATAGTTAATATGTTTTTATCGAGTTGATACTTACTAGTATCAATAGACACGTAATAGACACACGTATACACTACATGTGGTTTAAATTTCAAATAAATCGGTCGATCAGTTTTCGAAATATCTTGCCCAAAAAAATTGAAAAATATAGCTTTGAGAAAAACGCATTTAAGTTTAAAGAACGGTACATGCACAAATATGATGAAACTTTAAACTTACACTTAGTCTACGATTCCAGGGCCATACATGACACCTTTATCTTGCTCAAAAAGTTCATTAATATTTGGAGATTGCGATTTTCGGGCACTCATGCGGTTTTTTCCAGGTACCCCGAATAATAATAATAAATCTCATTAGACAACAGGCGTATAGGGCGCTCGAGAAAGGTCGTGCGTGTCGTGTAGTTCCGGTAGTCGATTACTCCGTTGGCCGCGACTCCTGTAAAAGCCCATAACGCGGGTAATCTTTCAAATTTTTCGATGGCTCAGAAACGAAAACATTCGGAAAAAATTGTGGTCTCTAAAATTTCTCGAAAATTGCAGTCTTTAAAATTTAATTTAAAAAACTGATCTTCTCGACCCATCACATTAGATGACGGCCTTAAATCGTAGCAACCACAGCGAAGCAATATTTTCAGTGCCTGACACATATAGTCAAATTGTTTACTGTCGGGTGACTGTGAGACTCGAACGATCGAAATGAACGTGATGAAAAAAAAAACGCTATTCATGGTGAAATTATTTCATCGTTCTTCGCACTGCTCAGCTCCGAAAAAATGGGATACCAGTGTTGGCCCGATTAAAAAAAAACCGATACAATCAACTTTAACTGTATATCAGAAAAAATCTAATAACCATAAAGTTCGACAAAACAAAGTTAAAATTAACGTTACCCTAACTGGATGTCGTTAAAGTTACCAATCTTCGAAATTAGCAGAAAAACGCGATACATCGACTAGATTCTGTTGAAAAAAAAAAAACGAAAACCATATCCGCTTGTTTAAAACACGATTGGATCGTCGCGTGCTTATTTTAAATAATTCCAGTTGGTTTTTCATACAGCCGGAGGTAATAATAAATACATGATCGATACCAACCAATCAATCGATACATTGCGCCCTAATGGGTACACTGTAAAAAAATTGTGTATAAAAATTAATACACAAGTGTAGGAAGTTTTTATGCGGATACCGCTTATGAAATTTCAGATACGACTTTGAAAATCCAAAACAGGTTATTTGAAAAATGAAAGTGTAGCTCCGTAATATTAATATACTTGTGCGTTTGAAAAGTAATGCACGTGTAAAGAAATAATCACATCCATGTATATTAAATTCAAGAACCATTTGCTAATATCAACATACGGGTGTGTATTAAAATTACTGATCCTAAGTAATAAGTTTATTTCAGAAATTGATAACTAAGCTCACTGAAAATGTGAATCGTATTTATCCTCCTCGACGGGAGCTAGAGATAAAAAAGGTGGTTTTTGTGAAATTTCTTCCTTCAACATTTGGCGGCGTAAAAAGGAAAAAATAATTTCAACTGCGACTCTCGCGTGGATATGGTGAGGTAACGAATTTGTGACACTCTCCGACGCGTGCACGAATTGCAAACGCGTCTGTTTTTTCCAGGTCGATCGTAGCCGGTGGTCGGGTTATATGCCCGACCGAAGCTGCGAGTGGCTACGGGCAAGTGCGGAACAAGGCGCCGTCCCTCGGACGCTACGCGAACTTCGCGCGACCATCGGTCGTCGCGAGCGGCCGAGGTGGGTTGAGCGCGTTTTGTATTTGCAATACTCTATTTTTTATATTTGAATTAATATACAACTGTTGTAATCTTTAATTTAAGGCACGGGTTGATGCAATACATTTTCCATAAATTTGCAAACTTTTCTTGGGAATTCCATGTTGCATCTATTAAATTCTATATCCACGTTAGAATTTCATGTTCCTGTTTTAAATTTACGGCACAAGTGTCTTAAATTCAATTTCATTTACTGAGTTCGTAAAATTCAATTCTTTTGTCCCTTAAATGTCGTGTAAATTTAATATAATTTTCACGTTGCTTCATGTGATTTTCATCAGCGTTTATGAATTCTTTTTTCAATTCCAGTTTCGCACTTTTAAATAAATCTGTCGTGATCACGCGTTGTACGTATCATAAAATTCAGTATCACATATATTATATTTTTCAGGCAGCTGTAAATAAATTTCAAACTTGTTTTGTATTTTCAATGCTCTGTTTTTTTATAGTTGATTTATCATGCATCTGTGGTAATTTTCAATTGAAGACACGGGTTAATGCAATACATTTTCCACAAATTTACAAACTTGTCTTTGAAATTCCATGTTCCATCTGTTAAATTCTATATCCACGTTAGAATTTCATGTTCCTGTTTTAAATTTACGATACAAGTGTTTCAAATTTAATTTCATCTACTGAGTTCGTAAAATTCAATTCTTTTGTATCTTAAATGTATTGTAAATTTCGTATCTTTTTTTACCGTGTACAAGTTGGAAAGTCAGTCGAAGCCTATCTGCAAAAAAAGGTTTTTTTTAGTAAGAAAGAACGTATTCTCGCCTCGATGGAAGGTTTCTATCCCTGCCCTGTGGAGGCTCCTGCCTCTGCCCCATCTGCACGAATGCAGCCAATCGTTGCCTGTCTGCGGCCGCCCGTGCAGCCGCCTGTGCAGCCGCCTGTGCAGCCGCCTGTGCAGCCGCCTGTGCAGGCGGCTGTGGCGCCGCAAATCCATTAAGTCGCTGTTCCGCTCGACCATCTCGCTCCTCCCGAGGAATATTCTTCCTGGTTTCCGTAGCGCTATTTTCTATCTTCTGTAAGCCGGAATATTCTATCATCCGGTCGAACTCTTCCGAGGCTTGACCCGAAGCATGAGAAGCTCCAATCCACTGGAAACGACACGAAAATCATGTGCTTTGTTTTTTTTTTTCAATTTTTTTAATCCGTCGAGTCGCGGCCCTTTATTTTCCCGAATAAGTCAGCGATTTACTTTGTCAATAATTATTTCTTAGTCCAGCTGTATTTTTCCGCTGGCACGCTTATACTTGCCTCGCAGATAACCCCGATTAATCCGAAAACGAGGAGCCAAACGATCATAGATCCGGATCGGTCCATCGGGAATGCGCGAAACTGCGACCGTCGGAACGACCACCGGAGCAATATTTTATTGTTGCTGCTTGGTCGCGTTCGACTCCAGCTACTGATCCTGCGATCGTGTTACGCGTCGACTTTGACTTTTATCGCCACCGCGCTCGGGCGTGAGCGCAATCACGAACAAAAATTTTATATCCCTGGCCTTGTTTCGTCCGGGTGTAAGTCGGTAGTTTCATCCGAACGAAACGAGGCTGGGATTATTGCATTTCACAGTTCATTTCGTTACTCAATTTAGATATCTATCGATAAGACCGATTTCTTTTTTTTATGTTCATTATGACAATTGACTTATTGCTCCAGCTAACATACTTCCTCAGTGCGACCATAGGAAATTTTTCTTCAGGTGCGAGAAACGTCGATTTGTATTTTTTATTTCCTTTTTTTTTAATATTAGATCTTACTGTTCTGGGCGACGCACTTCCTCAGCGTGCACGGGGAAAGATTTGCCTGCCCCCGGGGGTTAGCCTTGACCTTGGTCTAGACCGGAACAGTATAATATTAGGTGATACTCGAGGGCGCCACCTCGGCAGTGCCCGGTGGAAAGGACGCGAGAAAAATCAAATATAGCAGTCCACAATCGCGTCGCCTGAGTAAACGGAGGGATCCAAGTATGGCCGCCTTCTGCATCCGACCTGCTAGCAGCTGGACAGCGGGTAAGCATGTTTTTAAGGGCGGGGTAAAGTTAATTCGGCGAAAAAAAGGCATGTTTTTAAGATTTTTTCCTTTGGCGTAACGAATGGTGTTCGTTTATTGAAAAATTTACATATAATAAAGTAACATTTGAACAATATTCTCCTAAATTTGCATTGCAAAATATTCAAAATTGAGCGAGTGAAAATTAAACCCCGGAGGCGCCTCGAAAAAAAGTTGGTTTGCGGTGTGCACCATAACTCGCAACAGAATCATCTGAAACGAAAAAATCAAAATGCATTTGTTAAAGGAGATGTTTCTCGAGGTAATGATGGGAGGATTTTTTTTTTTCGATTTTTCGATTTTTCGTAGCACTTGGGAGCCAAAAACCCGATTTTCGCTAAAAAAATCGGCTAATTTGTTGTTGAAAAATTAGTAATTATTTTAAAAAACAAAAAAGCTCTCGACAATACCTGGTGAATTATGTGAAGAAGTACTGTGCAAAATTTCAAAGCGATTGGTCCAGTAGATTTTGAGTTATCGTGCACACGGACTTCAAATATGACGAGTCTCAGAAAAACGGTTTGAAAAACGCAGAAGAGTTTGGTCGCTTAGCGCTCATTGCACATAAGCTTGAGAACACTTCTCGGATGCATAAAAATCTGAGAAAATTCATGCATATTAAAGGTACTCAAAAGATTAATTTTGCGTAATAATAATTCCAAAATGTTATTAACAAAATGATGAAAAAAAAAAATGAGTCAACAAATTTCCCCGCACCCCAATTTTTTTTCGTGATTCGTTCATTTTTCTGAATACGTATGAATTTTTTCAGATTTTTCTATTATCTTTGAATTTTTATAAATTCAAAATAAAACTCGATAATTTTCTTTTACTCACTCAAAGTCGTCGATGCCAGGTCCGTAGACCAAAAGGCTTCCATCAAGATGATCGAGAGCATCTTTTTGCGTTTGTCTACGCAAAACTCATAAACATAACTCATAAACATAAACTCAAAAAACATAACGAGACCGGAACAGGCCCGTTTATCAAGAATTTTATTCGGGGTCGAAAAATACAATAGCGCACCGCGCAGCTGCCGCCGAGGTATAAAACCCGGCATGGAGCAGTAGACGCTCAAATACTCATAACTTCGTCAATTTTACTCCGATCGACTTGAAATCTTAACACAATATTCTTGATATATTATGCATTCATTTTAAAAAAAATTTTTAAATGAAAAAAAAATTTTAATACTTTACCCCGCCCTTAATTGCTCTAAAAATTCATTGAGTATTTGAAGAATATATTTCCAAAATTTGAAGCCCAACGGAAAGTCCTAAAGGTCCCTTGGAAGTCACCGAAGTAACGCCCTCCAAAAGTACCGGAAGTAGGTCAAAGAGCGCGAGCCCTTCGCGGTCGTTACCTTTTAATTTCGTAGCCAAACAAGTTTGCTAGTTTACTTGTTGAATAATAGAGGGCACTTCCGACGATTGTAAAGAAAAACTCGGCTTGGGTAACCGTCGTTTTTCGTTTTCACACAAACAATTAAAAGACGACCTACTCATAGTATACAGTTCAGTGCCACGTGGTGTATTTGCTCAGTATCGCGACTGGGTGTGATTTGAAAAATCGAGCATTTGCACTTAAGGGGGGATTGTCTTTTTTTTTCGCAAAATTTACCGCTTTTTGGGAATTTTTTTGTGAAGAAAGTATACAACGGAAAACTTGTGAAACTTGGCATATAGTTTTATTGATCTGTTTACTACATACAAAAAAATTTTTAAACAATTTCATCAAAAAATCCGCCTCCCACCCCCCTCGACGCGCGATAGTCCTTTTTTGATGGTGTGCACGATTACAGCCTTCACGTTCATCTTGCAACAAAAACCCAAAAAGCATTTTACTTTAGACGCATATAGCTATCGTTCGATGAAGGGAAAAAAAAATTGACGATTTGGTGACGTTTTGAACTTGAAGTATCGATTTTTCGAAAAAAATTCATCGATTTTTTGTTATAAATAAAAAACTATTAAACGTATTGCTTTTTTGCTTCATCAAACGATAAAAGGATGTCAGCTGAGCATTCTGTCCAAATTTGAAGGCAATCGATTGAATAGTTTTTGAGAAATCGTGCACGCCATCAAAAAAGGACCATCGTGCGTCGAGGGGGGTGGGAGACGGATTTTTTGATGAAATTGTTTAAAAATTTTTTTGTATGTAGTAAACAGATCAATAAAACTATATGCCAAGTTTCACAAGTTTTCCGTTGTATACTTTCTTCACAAAAAAAATCCCAAAAAGCGGTAAATTTTGCGAAAAAAAAAGACAATCCCCCCTTAAAGTCACGAATGATCTGGAACTGCAAATCGGCCTGGAATGCAAAACTTTCGCAGGCACGTACGACAGCAATCAAGTGAAGAGACAAGGCCGGCGCTCATTAAGGATGTTGAGTCCCTATGAAATATGTTAATATTAATTGTTCAATAAATAGCTTCTTAATCGTCATAAAATTTGTACACGACCTCCTGAATACTTCATGTAAAAACATACCAAATTTTCCTAATTGTATCATCATTACTTCAACCTCCTTAAAGGTTGAAATAAAAAATGATAAGAAAATTCTGAAAATTTGGTATGTTTTTGTATGAAGTATTTAAGAGGTCGTGTTAAAATTTCACGACGATTAGGAGGCTCGTTATTAAAAAATTAACATTTTGTTAAGAACAATTTTTAAAAGAAATAAAAAAAAATTTATCAATAAACTTCGTTTTGTTTCCGTTGCTTTCAGTATATTGTAGATATTATAAAATTGAGAGGTCAAAAAAAAAACTTATTGCAAAGTTACATCAGTTTCCATAAAACAACATTTAATTTGTGAATGTTAATTGTTCAATAACGAGCTTCCTAATTATCGTGAAATTTTTACACGACCTCTGAAATACTTCGTACAAAAACATACCAAATTTTCAGAATTTTATCATCATTTGCGATTTGGGACTCAACATCCTTAAAATCGTCAAAAGAGGCCAGGACTGCACAAAAAGAGAAAAATGCAGCCCAGATAAGTGATTTCCTAGAAGAAGGCTTGCTTTATGGCCCTGGCATCGCAGATTAAGCTTGAGTTGATCTGCGCTAATCTTGGGTTAAGGCCTTCGGACGCAGTAACGGGTATAAAATCATGTGCGAATTTAACAATTTTTTTTCGTATAAAAAAGTGATTCGCTCATAAAATTAATTACATATCTATTTAGTATGAATATCAAACTGTTAGAATTTTTTCTTTTTTCCATGTACAAAATGGCCGACTACTCGAAACTTCTCGAAACAGCTTTTTTCCAATTGACGTGACAAATAACTTCAACAATTTTCACTCGATTTACTTCAAATTTAAAAGTTATGTTCCTAATAGCATTTTGCAGAGAAGTACGTATGAAATTTCTGATCAATCGAAACTCTTCATTTTATGAGCAGTTTACGGGCAGTTATAACGAAATTTTTCACTGAAAATTCATTTCTAAAGTTTAAATACCTACAACTTTTGAATAAAACAATATTTCTTAAATTCCGTACGCACTTCTCCAGGTATTCTCATGTAGAATGACGAGAATTAAAAAAAAAAAAGATAAAAAACGGAAATATTAGTATTCGGCCATTTTGTACATCGAATAAAAAAAAAACCTTAACAGCTTGATATTCTTATTAAATATATGTGTAATTAATTTTGTGAGTGAATCACTTTTTCATACGAAAAAAATTGTTAAATTCGCACATGATTTTATACCCGTTACTGTGGCCCAAGGCCCTAATTAATACTTTTTAGAGTGATTGTAAATCACTCCAAACTCTAGTTTTCGAGAACGTAAACTTCAATCGAATTTTTCGGGAAACGTGTTTTTTTCCGTGCCGTCGAATATAACTCAAAAAGTAATGAACCAATAAATCACGCTAAACTCTACTTTTCGAGAACGAAAACTGCAATCGAAGTTTTCTCGAAATGTGTTTTTTCCGTGCCGTGGAATATAGCGCAAAAAGTAATGAACCAATCAACTTGAAATTTTGTCCAGATATTCTTTAATTTATCGGCTTTTGCACAAACCAAAAATTTCGTATAAATTGTTATAATAAATATTGTTTTTACCAGTTAGTTTATTTAAAAAAATGTGTTTCTTTGTCCTCAAATTGTCAATTTTTTTGCTAAATTTAGGTTCATGCAAAGCGGAATGACTTATTTTAATGAAAAAAAAATTGTTTCGTTGATTTTAATTAACTACAAGGACTTGGGCGTACCACGGCGCAAGCTTTAGGAGCCAAGTTCGAGGACCTCTAGCGCCGTCATTCTGTTTTTCTTTCACTCATGAATTTTTTTCTGTATTCGTTAGAACATCGATATTATTATGTAATTTGATTCATCGGAATAAATGATCCCAATTTTTTGTAAACAATTATTGAAAAACCTGTTGTCTGGAAGAGACTCCCCCCTTAATGTCTCCGGCGATTGTTTGCATGCACGACGCAAAATGGTCGGCAGGGGCTGACCCATGACGCGACTGTGATAGACCAAGGTGTCGATAACTCCATCCTGGGGCAAGCGCAAATAAACCCTTCGATCTCGGACATCAGTCCAGCTGATTGCAAGAAGGGAAGATCTTTAAATGTTTTTCTTGAAAACCATCAGGCATAGGACATTTAGGGTTTTCGTGGTTTTTGAACCCTTCGAGGTCACAGCCTCGGCCTGTAACTCAGTGGTTGCCAAGTTCATTGATTGATACTGAAAATGTCACTTCCAAGAATGCGGCATTCTCAGTATAATATTGTAAACGACATTTAAAATGGCGGAAAAAATAAGATAGGGATCAATGCGTGAAAAAAGCCATTTTTTACTTGAAAAAATCATAACTCTTGGAATTTTCAATTTAACAAAAATTTAGGGCGATCCTCTTGACATATGATAGTTTAAGGGATAAAAATAGTTTCATAGTGGTCGTTTCCAAAAAGAAATTTATTTGGACATTGGAATTGAACGATAATCGTCAAAAATGAGCCATTTATTTGCAACAGCAGCTATACAAATTATGAGATAATGCACACACAATATATATAAAAGATGTTAAAAAAATATATACTAAAAAATACAAAATATAAAAAAGTCGTAAATAAATCGAGTTTGCCCCCCCCCCCCAGTCGACACAGCCTCTGTGCTTGACGCACATTCTAAATGGTTTTATGGTTTTCCAGGTAGTATTGTAATGAGTATTTTTTTTTACGGTGGAAAGACGGTCTTCAGGGAGGAAAGTACCCCTTCATTAAATTTTTTCCATACTTCTATAGTAGCTTTTTCATCGCTTTGCATTAAAAGAATATTGGTTTTTTGTTTAACGGACAACACCACTGTGAACCCCTGTTTTTTTTCCATTTTTCAAGAATTTTTTTTTGCGGGAAAAAAAGAGATATTTGAAATTTTTTTTTGTTTTGTTCGTTGTTTATTGAAGATACATTAAAAAAATGTTCAAATTTTTCACGCCCCATGGTGACGCTGGGGAAGCTCCCGCGTCAGGTACCGTTGCCTCTGCAGTGGTTCGCGGCACGCAGCAGAACTCTCTTCAAAGTCGATCTGAAAAAAAATACCGAGTGTTTTCGTTAATAACATGATATTTTGAAGAGAAGTACATAGGGATTTGAAAAAATATTGATTTTTAAAAAATAGGCACGCTTTTGAAATTAAAGGACGATTTTCGAGCAAAATTTCTCGTCGAAAATAGGCTATAACTTTTTTTCTTATTGAGATATCGAAAAAATCCTATGTACTTCTTTAGATAATCTAGTTTTATTGATGCGGTCCAAATTTGAAAACGATCGGATGAAAATTGCTCGAGTTCTGCTGCGTGCCGCACTCAAAAAAGTGGTTTTGAGAAAAACGCGTTCAAAGTTTTAGGTTTGTTAATTTATGCGATAAATTGGAAAAAAAATTTTTTACCTCAAATCAGCGATGCCGGCACCATATAGCTGGCCTTCAAGAAGCAAATCATTGTCCCTAGCATCTTTTCTCGAACTTGTAGAGGCTCTTCTTGCCTCTTTTGTAGCGTCTGTGAGCGAGCGCTCCGCCAGCTCGATCCGCGCTGCGTCGGTTTCAACGCAAAAATTGAAACAATTTGGGCCGATAGTTATCCCCAACGTCTACAAAACTGTCATGACGCTTCTCAGGCCATCATTGAATAATCATACCGCGATATAAGCTGCAATATCGACGTTTTTTTTGCTCCCGGACTGACACTTGGGGGCTGTTGCCCAAACTGATTTGTTGTAGCTTTCGTTGTTGTTTTGCGTGAAGCCGCCCAAACAACACTGCAGCAAATCGTCTCTGCTCAAATTTTCGAAGACTGGCGTAATTGCCTCCAATACTTCCTCAGGAAGAGGCGGCTTATGGCGATATTCAGAAATATTACCGCGCTGCACCGCTCCACAAAATATTCAATATCTCCGATAATAATTATTTTTTCAACCTGGGTCCAACGGCATCTTAATCTTAAATGTATTTTAGATTTTTCTAGATGGTTTTCAAAAAATTGATTTTTTGAAGCCGTCACAGTGGTGTTGTCCGTTAATATTCGAATTATATTGAGCATTATTAATTGTATATTTATAACGATATTCTAGAAAAGTTTATAGGAATATTAGGTTAGGTAGATCATGTATCCACATAGGTAGATAAAAGCTAACGCACATGCAGGATGTCCCAGAAGTATCGAACGAACGTATTTCTATCAAATTGATCGATAATTAAGTATTAATTAAACAAGACCGTCGTCTAGTGTGAAGATAGAGAGACGCGGTCTTTCTTTGAATTTTTTTCTCAATAACCATCGGACATAGGGCATTTCGGGTTTTTGTAGTTTATCAAACAACAAATGAAGAATACATGCGTTATTACAGATTGAAAAATGTTTATTATTAACAAAGGTACATTGGTATGGCTAGAAAAAATGGACGCGGCCGTTTTTACGCCTATTATCTCAGCTTCCAGTAGCCTGAAACGAAAAATTAGAAACAATTTTGTAATCCGTAAGCATTTCGCTATCACGCTTACTAGAATGAGAGAGACAAAAAAAATGTTAAAAGAATGGCGATGATGTTATCGATCATAACAATTTTCCATGCAATAATTATGAATTTTGGTGCATGTTAAAGATAGTTAATATGTTTTTATCGAGTTGATACTTACTAGTGTCAATAGACACGTAATAGACACACGTATACACTACATGTGGTTTAAGGATGTTGAGTCCCTATGAAACATGTTAATGTTAATTGTTCAATAAATAGCTTCTTAATCGTCATGAAATTTTTACACGACCTCCTGAATACTTCAAGTAAAAACATACCAAATTTTCAGAATTCTATCATCATTACTTCAACCTCCTTAAGGGTTGAAATAAAAAATGATAAGAAAATTCTGAAAATTTGGTATGTTTTTGTACGAAGTATTTAAGAGGTCGTGTTAAAATTTCACGACGATTAGGAAGCTCGTTATTAAAAAATTAACATTTTGTTAAGAACAATTTTTAAAAGAAATAAAATAAAATTTATCAATAAACTTCGTTTTGTTTCCGTTGCTTTCAGTATATTGTAGTTATTATAAAATTGAGAGGTCAAAAAAAAACTTATTGCAAAGTTACATCAGTTTCCATAAAACAACATTTAATTAGTGAATGTTAATTGTTCAATAACGAGCTTCCTAATTGTCGTGAAATTTTTACCCGACCTCTGAAATACTTCATACAAAAACATACCAAATTTTCAGAATTTTATCATCATTTGCGATTTGGGACTCAACATCCTTAAATTTCAAATAAATCGGTCGATTAGTTTTCGAAATATCTTGCCCAAAAAAATTGAAAAATATAGCTTTGAGAAAAACACATTTAAGTTTAAAGAACGGTACATGCACAAATATGATGAAACTTTAAACTTACACTTAGTCTACGATTCCAGGGCCATACACGACACCTTTATCTTGCTCAAAAAGTTCATTAACATTTGGAGATTGCGATTGTCGGGCACTCATGCGGTTTTTTCCAGGTACCCCGAATAATAATAATAAATCTCATTAGACAACAGGCGTATAGGGCGCTCGAGAAAGGTCGTGCGTGTCGTGTAGTTCCGGTAGTCGAATACTCCGGTGGCTGCGACTCCTGTAAAAGCCCATAACGCGGGTAATCTTTCAAATTTTTCGATGGCTCAGGAACGAAAACATTCGGAAAAAATTGTAGTCTAAATTTTCTCGAAAATTGTAGTCTTTAAAATTTAATTTAAAAAACTGATCTTCTCGACCCATCGCATTAGATGACGGCCTTAAGGATGTTGAGTCCCAAATCGCAAATGATGATAAAATTCTGAAAATTTGGTATGTTTTTGTATGAAGTATTTCAGAGGTCGTGTAAAAATTTCACGACAATTAGGAAGCTCGTTATTGAACAATTAACATACACAAATTAAATGTTGTTTTATGGAAACTGATGTAACTTTGCAATAAGTTTTTTTTTTGACCTCTCAATTTTATAATATCTACAATATACTGAGAGCAACGGAAACAAAACGAAGTTTATTTATAAATTTTTTTTAATTTCTTTTAAAAATTGTTCTTAACAAAATGTTAATTTTTTAATAACGAGCTTCCTAATCATCGTGAAATTTTAACACGACCTCTCAAATACTTCATACAAAAACATACCAAATTTTCGGAATTTTCTTATCATTTTTTATTTCAACCCGGAAGGAGGTTGAAGTAATGATGATAGAATTCTGAAAATTTGGTATGTTTTTACATGAAGTATTCAGGAGGTCGTGTAAAAATTTCATGACGATTAAAAAGCTATTTATTGAAGAATGAACATTAACATGTTTCATAGGGACTCAACATCCTTAATTCGTAGCAACCACAATGAAGCAATATTTTCGGTGCCTGACATGTATAGTCAAATTTTTTACTGTTGGGTGACTGTGAGCCTCGAACGATCGAAATGAACGTGACGAAAAAAAAACGCTATTCATCGTGAAATTGTTTCATCGTTCTTCACACTGCTCAGCTCCGAAAAAATGAGATACCAGTGTTGGCCCGATTAAAAAAAAACCGATACAATCAACTTTGACTGTATATCAGAAAAAATCTAATAACCATAAAGTTCGACGAAACAAAGTTAAAATTAACGTTACCCTAACTAGATGTCGTTAAAGTTACCAATCTTCGAAATTAGCAGAAAAGCGCGATACATCGACTAGATTCTGTTGAAAAAAAAAACGAAAACCATATCCGCTTGTTTAAGGCGGGATTCTACTTTGAAACTTTGAAAAGGCTAAATTGGATGAAAACACCCACCTGGAACACGTCGAAGGCATATTATATGGCCCAGGCATCGCTGATTGAGGGTAAGATAATTTTTTTTACGATTTATCACTCACCAAAACTTTAAACGCGTTTTTCTCGGAACGACATTTTCAAGTACCGTGGTCGTGATAACTCAAAAAGTACTGAACCGATCCTTATGAAATTTGGAACACATATTCTATGTGTGTACCAACCGACCTAACTACAATCAACTTAAAATTTTGATTAGAACTATTTTTTTATTGCAAAAAAAGACCCAAAAAAACGCATTTTTTTTTTTCGTATTTTAGCCGCCATTTTGTTAATTTTGCACGTATATAAAATATTCTAGTTACGTCGGTTCCTGAAGACATACTGAACATGAAACTATTTGATTTTTTTGTTTCAGACCATCCGTCGGGAAGATTTCACGACCACGGCAACGGTACCTGCTTTTCGAGGCGTTGGCTTTAAACATATTTTACGTGTACAAAAAATGAATAAAATACATTAAAAATTTTTTTTTTTATGTACTTAAAAAGTGTATTTATTGAACAGTTTAAACCCCATATCGATATCTTTAATAGTATTCTCAGAAAAAGTTCACGAAAATAACGTTTTTTTCATGGTTTCAAAGTAGAATGCCGCCTTGAAACACGATTGGATCGTCGCGTGCTTATTTTAAATAATTCCAGTTGGTTTTTCATACTGCCGGAAGTAATAATAAATACATGATCGATACCAACCAAACGATCGATAAATTGCGCCCTATGGGTACAAGTTGGAAAATCAATTGAAGCCTATCTGCAAAAAAAGGTTTATTTTTAAGTAAGAAAGGACGTATACTCGCCTCGATGGAGGGTTTGTATCCCTGCCCTGCGGAGGCCCCGGCCTCCGCCGCCTCAGCAGCCATTCAGCCAATTCGTGCCTCCCTGCGCCTGCCTGTGCAGCCTCCTGTGCAGCCGCCTGTGCAGCCGCCTGTACAGCCGCCTGTACAGCCCCCGGTGGAGCCGCAAATCCATTAGCTCGCTGTTCCGCTTGACCATCTAGCTCCTCCTGAGGAATATTCTTCCTGGTTTCCGTAGCGCTATTTTCTATCTTCTGTAAGCCGGAATATTCTATCATCCGGTCGAACTCTTCCGAGGCTTGACCCGAAGCATGAGAAGCTCCAATCCACTGAAAACGACACGAAAATCATCCCGAGTCGAAATTTAGACCCTCCTTTAAACCTCCTTTCAGTCTCAATTTGTCATTCAATGGAGATTCAAGAGGTTCAAATGGAAATCTCAAAAACATGTATATCAGAACCTACTGAACCTCCAAAAGTGGCAGAAATTGGACTTTTTCACTCAAAGGAGGTTTAGTAGGTTCATCTGAACCTCCTTTAAACCCTAGTGAACCTGATTTAATGCTTACGCAAACCTACAGACCCTCTTTTAAACCTCCTTTCGCCCTACTAACTCTCCTTTGACTCCTTTCACCGGTGGCTCGCAGAGCCTCCTAGCCCTCCTTTAAACCTCTTCTGACCCTACTAACCCTCCTTTAAGCCTACTTCAATATGCTGCTCCCCCCCCCTTCTCTCCCATCCGCAGTTCACCGATATTCCAAAGCAGGGATAATTATAATTAAAAAATATTTTCAGTTACACGAAATAATTTATAGTTGTGACAATGTATGTATATGTTTCGAATTAATAAATCAATCTTATAATAAATAATCAAACATCATATTTTTAATTCACACATATAGATTATTTTTCAGATGTAGCTTGACCCTACAGAACCTCCTTTGGATCCAATCTTTCATTTTCCTTCTGCTTTGGATTCAAAGGAGGTTCTGTAGGGTACAGATAGGACTTTAGGCCAAAACGAGGTTGTGTAGGTTCACGCAAGCCGAGCCCATAGGCCTAGAGGAGGCTCAGGAGGTTGAATAGAAGGTTCAGTAGGGCTAAAGGAGGGTTGCCAACGGTGCAAATTTCTCCATATAGGTTTAAGGGGAGTCAAAGGAGGGCGGCGGTCTGTGCGTTACGAAGGAAATAGGTTCTCGAGCATTCAAAGGAAGGTCTAAATTTCGACTCGGGATGTGCTTTGTTTTTTTTTCAATTTTTTATCCGTCGAGTCGCGGCCCTTTATTTTCCCGAATAAGTCAGCGATTTACTTTGTCAATAATTAGTTCTTAGTCCAGCTGTATTTTTCCGCTGGCACGCTTATACTTGCCTCGCAGAGAACCCCGATTAATCCGAAAACGAGGAGCGAAACGATCATAGATCCGGATCGGTCCATCGGGAATGCGCGAAACTGCGACCGTCGGAACGACCACCGGAGCAATATTTTAATTATTGTTGCTGCTTGGTCGCGTTCGGCTCCAGCTACTGATCCTGCGATCGTGTTACGCGTCGACTTTGACTTTTATCGCCACCGCGTTCGGGCGTGAGCGCAATCACGAACAATAATTTTATATTTCTGGCCTTGTTTCGTCCGGGTGTAAATCGGTAGTTTCATCCGAACGAAACGAGGCTGGGATTATTGCATTTCACAGTTCATTTCGTTATTCAATTTAGATATCTATCGATAAGACCGATTTCTTTTTTTTATGTTCATTATGATAATTGACTTATTGCTCCAGCTAACATACTTCCTCAGTGCGACCAAAGGAAATTTGTCGTCAGGTGCAAGAAACGTAGATTTGTATTTTTTTATTTTATTTTTTTAAATATTAGATCTTACTGTTCCGGGCAACGCACTTCGGCAGTTTGCACGGGGAAACATTTGCCTGCCCCCGGGGGTTAGCCTTGACCTTGGTCTAGACCGGAACAGTATAATATTAGGTGATACTCGAGGGCGCCACCTCGGCAGTGCCCAGTAGAAAGGACGCGAGAAAATTTAAGGGCGGGGTAATGTATTTTAATTTTTTAAATTAAAAAAAAAAAATTTTAATGAATGTATAATATATAAAGAATATTGTGTTAAAATTTCAAGTCGATCGGAGTAAAATTGACGAAGTTATGAGTATTTGAGCGTCTATTACTCCATGCCGGGTTTTATACCCGGGCGGCAGCTGCGCGGCCCACGACAGTAAAGAAGAAAGAGTTTTGCGTAGACAAACGCAAAAAGATGGTCCCGATCCATCTTGATGGAAGCCTTTTGCTCTACGGACCTGGCATCGACGACTTTGAGTGAGTATAAGAAAATTATCGAGTTTTATTTTGAATTTCTAAAAATTCAAAGATAATTGAAAAATCTGAAAAAATTCATACGTATTCAGAAAAATGAACGAATCACGAAAAAAAATTGGGTTGCGGGGAAATTTGTTGACTAATTGTTTTTTTTCATCATTTTGTTAATAAATTTTGGAATTATTATTATGCAAAATTAATCTTATGAGTACCTTTAATATGCATGAATTTTCTCAGATTTTTATGCAATCGAGAAGTGTTCTCAAACTTATGTGCAATGAGCGCTAAGCGACCAAACTCTTCTGCGTTTTTCAAACCGTTTTTCTGAGACTTGTCATATTTGAAGTCCGTGTGCACGATAACTCAAAATCTACCGGACCAATCGCTTTGAAATTTTGCACAGTACTTCTTCACATAATTCACCAGGTATTGTCGAGAGCTTTTTTGTTTTTTTTTAATAATTACTAATTTTTCAACACCAAATTAGCCGACTTTTTTTTAGCGAAAATCGTGTTTTTGGCTCCCAAGTGCTACGAAAAATCGAAAAAAAAAAAAATTCTCTCGTCATTACCTCGAGAAACATCTCCTTTAACAAATGCATTTTGATTTTTTTGTTTCAGATGATTCTGTTGCGAGTTATGGTGCACACCGCAAACCAACTTTTTTTCGAGACGCCTTCGGGGTTTAATTTTCACTCGCTCAATTTTGAATATTTTGCAATGCAAATTTAGGACAATGTTGTTCAAATGTTACTTTATTATATGTAAATTTTTCAATAAACGAACACTATTCGTTACGCCAAAAAAAAATCTCAAAAACCGGCTTTTTTTCGCTGAATTAACTTTACCCCGCCGTTAAATGTTTTTCTTGAAAACCATCAGGCATAGGACATTTAGGGTTTGTGTGGTTTTTGAACCCTTCGAGGTCACAGCCTCGGCCTGTAACTTAGTGGTTGCCAAGTTCATTGATTAATACTGAGAATGTCACTTCCAAGAATGTGGCATTCTCAGTATAATATTGTAAACGACATTTAAAATGGCGGACAAAATAAGATAGGGATCAATGCGCGAAAAAAGCCATTTTTTACTTGAAAAAATCATAACTTGCAATTTTCAATTTAAAAAAAATTTAGGGCGATCCTCTTGAGATATGATAGTTTAAGGGATAAAAATAGTTTCATAGTGGTCGTTTCCAAAAAGAAATTTATTTGGACATTGGAATTGAACGATAATCGTCAAAAATGAGCCATTTATTTGCAACAGCAGTTATAAAAATTATGAGATACTGTACACACCATATATATAAAAGATGTTAAAAATATATATACTTAAAAATATAAAAAAAGTCGTAAATAAATCGAGTTTGCCCCTCCCCCCCCCCCAGTCGACACAGCCTCTGTGCTTGACGCACATTCTAAATGGTTTATGGTTTTCCAGGTAGTATTGTAATGAGTATTTTTTTTTACGGTGGAAAGACGGTCTTCAGGGAAGAAACTACCCCTTCATTAAATTTTTTCCATACTTCTATAGTAGCTTTTTGATCGCTTTGCATTAAAAGAATATTGGTTTTTGTTTAACAAACAACACCACTGTGAACCCCTGTTTTTTTTGCCATTTTTCAAGAATTTTTTTTTGCGGGAAAAAAAGAGATATTCGAAATTTTTTTTTTTGTTTTGTTCGTTGTTTATTGAAGATACATAAAAAAAAATGTTCAAATTTTTCACGCCCCATGGTGACGCTGGGGAAGCTCCCGCGTCAGGTACCGTTGCCTCTGCAGTGGTTCGCGGCACGCAGCAGAACTCTCTTCAAAGTCGATCTGAAAAAAAATACCGAGTGTTTTCGTTAATAATATGATATTTTGAAGAGAAGTACATAGGGATTTGAAAAAATATTGATTTTTAAAAAATAGGCACGCTTTTGAAATTAAAGGACGATTTTGGAGCAAAATTTCTCGTCGAAAATAGGCTATAACTTTTTTTATTATTGAGATATCGAAAAAATCCAATGTACTTCTTTAGATAATCTAGTTTTATTGATGCAGTCCAAATTTGAAGTCGATCGGATAAAAATTGCTCGAGT
>OX632363.1:38383542-38576042 GCA_951751655.1 Ophion costatus
TGATAAACGATGAAGTTATTATTATTAGAAGAAAGTGCCGCCGCTGCTACATGGCTGATGGGTTTAGGCGCTTCTAGCAACTAGGCTCGTCTGAAAGGAAACATTGAAACATTCACTTTTACGATAATAATGAAACTTGAGTGCGGAAGGATACTTTTTTGGAATTTGAAAAATTACGAGATATTTCGAAAATTTTAAAAATTACGAAATTTGTTGAAAATTTGCAAAATTACGAAATATTTTGATATTTTTGAAATAGCGAAATATTTTGAAAAGAAAAAAAATACGAAATTTAAAGAATTACGCAATTTTTTGATATCTAAAAAATTAGGGGGTTTTTAAAAGTAAAAGAATAACGGAATTTTTTGAACTTTACAAAATTACGAAATCCGCAAACTCTAGAATACAATCGCAAGCTCTAGTAGGCCCAAAAAAACAGGTCGATTTTGAAGATTTTCTTTCCGACGAGACTCGGAATAACGCGGTCGTGATTTCATACACAATTGATACATAATTTTATCGAGTTTGCGTTTTTTTTCATCGCGAAACGTTGATAAACAATGAAGTTAGTATTATTTAAAGAAAGTGCCGGCGTTGCTGTATAGCCAATCGGTGTAGGTGCATCTGGCAACTAGCCTCGTCTGAAAGGAAAAATGGGAAAAGTTCTTCTAGTATAATAATAATACTTGAGTATAACCGCATACTTTTTTGACATATCAAAAATTACAAAAATTGCAAGCTGTCGAAAAAAAAGTTCGATTTTCGACGGAAAAAACGTCGACTTTAATCATTTGTTATTAACAAATGTAGAAAAAAAAATCATCCGGGCGTACGATAGAAAATGTTATAAACTATGGTCTTTCCGAATTTGAAGTGAATCGGACGAGTAGATTTTGAGATACGACTGACACCGTTTCGTAAAACGTAGTTTTTGGAAGAAAAAAAACGCAAAAGTGAAGGGTGTATCGGAGCAGGGCGGTTCACCGTAACGCAGTGGGCTGACCATTCACAAAAATCCAGATAACTCGGTCAATTTTTGGATTTTTTTGCAAAATCTTTGTTGCAAATTTCAATTAAGACCCTATAAAACAGTGTTAAAAAAAACTTTTTATTTTATTTCATATGCATACCCCCCTCTCTCGCTCTCTCCCCCTCCTCTCCTCCCCGCCCCCGTCCCCTAAAAATCTTGCCGCCACGACAAGACCAAGTACCCGGAAAACCATTCGATACCACGAGAGGACCGTACTTCATTCACCTCGAAATCAAATTCCCGTTCATCGACTCGTGTCAAGCCCACGAGAAAAAAAAAATAAGCTCCTGACATCTTTCCTCAAATTATTCCGTGTCAATAATTGGCGATCCGCCACGCTGTCGAAACGCGATCAAGGTCGTCACGCGCGAGGCTTCCTTATCAAGATCCGCAGACTCTTCAATTGGAATTACAATATCGATCAAAGGCCACACTCGGCCTGCACGTTTTCGTGCACCTGTGTAACGTTAAAAAGAGGGGGAAAAAAGAACGAAAGGAGAGAGAACAATGGGAAGAAAAAACATCGATATTTAAGCTTCCGTTTGATTCCTCTGCGGTTCGTTCACATTTCATCAGCGACGGAATAAAGTGGGATATTTGGATACGTCTGTCCAAATCGTTCGTTCGGGCAAAGAATAATCCTTGGATGGTTTTTTCGCACGCTTTTTGCTTTTCTCTCTCTCTCTCTTTCTTTCTCTCTTTTGCGTTTTTCCCCCAATCTCGTATCTCCACCCCTATCTATCGTAATCTCGCCAATACTAATGACATGCTAGGTATGGAACCTTTCGTGTGTGCGAAATGTGTGGGAACAAGTCGTTTTCGTGGAGCTCACAGGTGCTATATAGATAGATCTATATATATATATATATATATATATACATACATATATACATATATGCGTGTGTATATATATATATACGTATATATGTATGTATATATACACTTGCCTGCACATGTGGTGAAAGAACTTAAGGGGTTACCCCCACTTGCGATTTTGAAAAAATCGATTTTTTTTTATTGCATTTTTTTTAAGTATAAGTATCTGAGAATATGTCCTGAAAATTTCAAGTCGATCCGAACAAAATTGACTGAGATATGAGCGTTGAAAGAGAAGAATCCGTGAATTGAAGAACTGAAATTGAAACTTTAAACGCGTTTTTCTCAAAATGGCATTTCTGAAGTCGGTGACCAAGATTACTCGAACACTAATGAACCGATCTTCTTGAAATTTTGCAGGCTTATTTGATACATAAAAATGTAGTCTTTAATCGTTCGATTTTTTTTTCGAGAAAAAATTGCCGTTTTATAGCCAAAAAACGGCCGTTTTTTTTCGTTAAAATCGAACCATTAACTTTGACTGTCTGCCATTTTGTGAAAAATGAATATTTTTTAAAATCCTTCGATTAAAGACTAGTTTATACTTATATTTGACTAAATCCATCCGCATTTTTTTTTCAGATGATCCACTTCGCCGCAATGTTGGTCACCGCAAACCGTGTATATAAAAACATTATTTCATTGACGGCCATTTGCCACTAAACAATGTAATATTTTTCAATAAAAAAATTACTGACAGTTCTTCAAGATGTGTTCTTTAAGATGGTATATTGATCGATTAAAAAAGTTTTGTAGTTTTCTTTAAAAAAATTCATGAAAAAGGCCTTTTTTTTGCGCTACAAGTGGGGGTAACGCGTTAATAAATCTGCCTTACAGCGATTCACGTTTAACGATCCACATCGCTCGCCCGTTTTCTCGTTGTACTCGCCCCTGATTTTCTATTTGAAGCACTCTCTCTCTCTCTCTCCGTGTATATTATTTTGTTTTACGATTATTATTACTACTGCTTATTGTTTTGTTATTATGGCCATTATTTCATACGTTGTTAATTAGATTCAAGATTCGTATTATAACCCGAAATGTCTCTTTTACTTTTATTTCTCTTGTATAAACGAATTTAGCGTGTATCTTCACTACTTTTTGTAAAATTTCTCCGTACCGTGCTCGGGCACGAATCATCTTGTATCATACCTCTCTCTCTCTCTCTCTCGCTCTGTCTCTCTGATGCAGGCCTTCTACACTTCACTGATTTAGATTATTTAATTCTCAAAATTAAGAGCATCTTTGTTTCACTTCATGTTATTTTATATTATTTTTTAATTTTTCTTTTACTCCATTTCATGTCATTTTTACTTTACTCCATTTCATTTTATTGTCAATTTAATCTACTTTGTTTACATTTTATTTCTTTTTATTGTTTTTATTATCTATACACTACGGTGATGTATTTTAGCTGATTTTGTTTCGTTTTTATTCGATTTTCATTTTACTCTATTTTCACACGATAATCTTAGGGAACTTCTCCTCCAGAGTACGAAATAAACCCTGCTTTTTCTCTCTTTCTCTCCCTCTCTCTCTCTCTCACTTTCATTCTCTCCTGACACCACCACAGATCCGTACAATCTCATCACCTCAATTATCGCTGTCAGGTAATGTGCCTCGACTGGACTATTCACTGATAATCTCTCCGAAAAAAAAATTGCAGTTACAATCCGCAGATCGAGTCAATCGTGTACTCTACGTACATCACACATCTACACCTCATCAACGAATTTCCACGGATGAAAAAAAAAACGACCATACACACAAAGAGACGCAATCCCCCGTTCCGATTTCACAAGAAAAAACCTTTCCATATTGCGAGGGTTTTTCCACACCCCCTCCTGTCCTCCCCCCAACCCTCGCTGTGAATCCGTACGAAAAATTCCGCGTCTATACCGTGGCACGTGCGTTTAGTAGCTCAGGATGTACGCGAGGAACACGCCGCTTGGCAAAAGTAAAATGGACTCCGTGGGAAAAGAGAGAGAGAGAGAGAGAGAGAGAGAGAGAGAGAGAGAGGACGCCGTCGAGGCATCGCGGCAGCGTTTGATCGATAAAAGCGTCGCGACGCCGCTCTCCATCCACTCACTGGGCGTGTCCTCGTCAATCCGCCCACGCGACTGCAAACCTTCATCGCACCATCCAAGCATTCTTTGTTACCGAATTGTCGCACTAGTCCATCGACTGGTCCAAAATATAATGTTCGCTTGTTTTTTTTCTTCTTTCTTTTATAAGGCTCTCCACGTACGTTCGCAACAAAAAAAAACGGCAAATTACTTCTATTGATCGAATTTCTATTTCCATGTGTATTTTGCTTGCATTTAACGAAAGCCTTGGACCTGTTTCTTATTTTAGCAAATGTCAAGTGAATTCGGAAAGAAAACAAGTGCGCGTGGGACATTATATATATATATATATATATATATATATATATATATATATATATATATATATATATATATATATAATGTCCCACGCGCATATATATATATATATATTAAAAATATATTAAATATGATGTCTATATTAGGGTGGTTAAAAAAAAAGAATTTTTTTTTCCGCGGTACTGAACGGAAAATGTCACTACGTTATGAAAAAGTAATTCATAGAAAATTTGAGAGGCCTAAACATTTTTTTAGGTTGTGCTCAAACGACTTAATTTTTGTTTCGAATTTTCGTCAATTTTCTTTTCTTCGTTCGTTTTCTTACTCAACAACAACATATTAATCCAAACAAATACGCATACTTGTCAGACGTTTAGTGATGTAAGCACCGTGTCCTTGTTCATCAAGTGGTTGATATAATTTTCACAACCGAATTATATATGTATATCGATTCTTAAGCTGCGAATACGAATTGTTTATGGTAAAAAAAAATATTTAAATAAAAATTGTGTATCGTTACGCAAAAAATTTAATCAAGACTTACCTTGGATCACGCAGTAACATTTTCTGCATCGAGATAAAAAAAAATTAATACTCTGATAATCATTAGGAAAAAAACATGAAAAAGGCGTTTGAGCACCAACTAAAAAATTGTTTCGAACCCTCAAATTTTGCAAAACTTTCTTTTTCTTAACATACTTCGATTTTCCGTTGAAAAAAAATCGATTTTTTTTACCACTCTAGTATATATATATATATTATATATATATATATATATATATATATATATATATAGGAAGAGAGAGATACCAAGTTTTTAGTATAGAAAGGAGCATAAGTGGATTAGGAGGGTCCTGTCGGATGACTAAGTTTTCGAGAGCGAGGCCAGTAGAACTTGTACCGTAGTGTAGCAGCCAAGGACCGAGCAGTGTTCCGGAGGCCAAATCCAATTTGATCTTAACGTTAACTCGATCCCGGTGCGTACGGTTACACGCTGAATTAACCGGTGTCTCCCGCGCCGCCACTTTACCACGTGTCCGTCCCACATATATATATATATATATATATATATATATATATATATATATATATATATATATATATATGTATGTATGTATGTATGTATGAATGTATGTATATATACACATATGTAAAAAGTGGGAATGTTCGCAAAATTTCACGATGTTTTTCGTACCGATGCACCTTTTGAAGCGCTCAACGAAGGAAGAAGCAGACGGAATATTCATACCGGAGTAAAAGACACTGGTGAATGGCCAGTCGAGATTCAGCTCCGGCGGTTCGCGATATATATCAGATTCGAAAATCAATTAATATTTCTTTGTTTTGCTGAGAAATTTCATAAGCAGTATTTGAATTTGCCGCTAGAATGATTTTGAATTATATAATCATAGAAACAAGCAAAATATTGAAAAAATCAAGAAACAAAATTATTCAATTTAGAAAAAAAAATAGAAAGAAAAATCTTACCGTCATGGGTCTTGCGGCAAAAAACGCTAACTTTATCGTATTTTTTACGAAAAGAAAAAAATGGAAATGAAAAATGTCGAACTTCCAAAAAATCCGTGTTTCTTCCAAAAAAAAACTAAAACATTATATCGAAGATGTAAGAATATTTTTGATACATTTCTTTCATAAAGTATATTTCAAAACTAACAAAATTTAAAGAAAGATCTTATTTAGTCAATTTTTCAGAAAGCTATGAGCATTTGCAAAGAAACGTCGATTAGTTGAAAAATTCAGTACATATTTCCGAGTGCGTACGAAAGCTGAAAATAATCACGCAAGTGTTTTTAGGAGAATAAGACGTTTCAGCTAAATTACAAGGGGTCGGATTTAAAAGTGGTCCATTTAGGGTGGGCCCATATATATATATATATATATATATATATATATATATATATATAATATAATATAATATATATAATCTATAAAATATATATATATATATATATATGAACAGAATAAAGAAATAATTAAAAATAATGCAAGATAAGGAAATAGGAATGAAGTAAATAAAGGGTCCAGTCATAACAAGTGCAGTGTTTTGTAAAAAAAGTAGAAAACTTAGTGCATGCACGTACATGCAAAAAAGACAAGGAAAAAATCAGAAAAGGAATACAGTCGAAGTCGCTTATAAAGACATCGCTTAAGACGACGTATCAGATATAACGACGAAATCTGGAGTACAAATCGGGGGTACCACATTGTACAAATATCGTTTATAGCCACTATCGACAATAACGTCGGTACTGCGGGGTCCTTTAAATATCGTTCTAACCGGTTTTCACTGTAGTTAGTAGAAATTCGAAGATATGGATAGAAGATGAAGAGGAAGATCGAGTCAACAGCACGATACAGACAGTCCGAAAAAAAGGAAGCCGCGACTGAACTATATATGTTTATTAAGGGGTTAGGCCACTGTGAAAATGACGAACCCTCGTCCGTCGCTTGAGGCAACTCAAATTAAACGGAAAGGTCCAACATGTGGTGTCGGAATTGCAGATTGAAGGTAAACTTATGATTTCAACGATAAAACTGCTCTTGGAACTTTAAACGCGTTTTTTCTCGAAACTATGTTTTTCAAAACGGTGTAAACGACTTCTCAATATCTAATGAACGAATTGTCTTGCAAATGGGTACACGTATTCAGTGTTAACGGTAGTTTAGTTTTTAGTCTTTTAGTTCCTTAAATTTTTTTTCGTTAGTTACCAACATCCCATTTTGCCGCGAAAATGACACGTGTCATTTTTATGTCATTTTCAAATGATGTCATTTTTCCGCGAAAAATCGAAAAAATACATTTTTTTACGATTGAAACACGATAACAAAAAAGAGCTCCGTCAAGACAGAGTATTTTCTTTTTTAAATATCGTTTTTAAAGGATTTTTCAATTATCTCACTTACGCTTTTGAAATTAATTTTTTTCAATACCCTTGATTTTTGACTTAAGCACTTGGAGAAACTAATTGGAACAATTATAAATGAGAAAACGAGCGCGAGAAAAAAATGATAAGCAAACACCTATAAACAATAACTTAAGAATTAGAAAATATTCTAAGGGAAAATATATCTATGTAAGGGGGACTTTCTGTGCAAGCATCCTAAAGGGGTATACCCAAAATAATAAAAACTACCACTATAAAGTATAAGGAAAACTATAAGGAAATAACACTACAAAATGTTGAAAAGAAAAAAATATATTTGCATATCAATAAATTCATGTGCAATGATTTTAATAACAGAAATAATGTATCATGATAATAATGATAATAAATTATATATATATATATATATATATATATATATATATATATATAATTTGTTATCATTATTATCATGATATATTATTAAATAAAATGAAATGATGAAAAAAATGAATAAAATGATAATAATGATCATGATATATTATTAAATAAAATGATAATTATCATCATGATATATTATTTCTATTATTATAATCATTGCACATGAATTTATTGATATGCAAATATATTTTTTCTTTTCAATATTCTTCAATATTCTATCAATATTCTTTTTTCTTTTCATATATATATATATATATATATGCCGAGATCGCGAATTCTCCGCGCGTGCGATACGCCGACAAAATGCTACGCGCGCACCTGTCCTCTCTAATTGAGCGGTTCATTTTCCGTCGAAAAAGGACGATTAAGAAGTCCAAGGAAGTATTACGAAAATAATTGTGAGGAACGATGGCGCAGGAGGAGGGGGGGTGAGGATGGTAGGGAAAGGTATAAATGGAGTTTGAATAAAAAATGTTGTGTCAGCATGGATGATTGGCTGTGTGGAGACGGTTTCTCGTGGACTCATTCTCTCTCTCTCTCTCTCTCTCTCTCTCTCTCTCTCTCTCTCTCTCTCTCTCTCTCTCTCTCTCTCTCGTTTCTTCACTCATCTGCTATCACGGTCACCCCGAATTTACACTTAAATTTTGTTAACGGCGATCGATCGATCGCAGAAGAGGAGAGGGAGTATAAAAAAATGCGAAATTAATCGTCAGGCAGATTAGCACTCCTTTTTTGCGATGCCGCTGCCTCTCTGAATAAATAAACTTGTCACTGTGGGCATGGGAGAGTTGAGAGAGAGAGAGAGAAAAGAGGGAGAGAGAGAAAGTTAAGAAACATTGATTATTTGTCCCATTGTTGCAATTACTTTAAAAAATAATTATAAATTAACAATTATACAAAGAAATATAAATGAATCGAAAAAGGTATCGCGAGCGGTGCAAATTGCAACAACGAAAATACTAACTGAAGCAACAATAAAAAATAAGTAAATAATTACAAAATATTGAAGAGAAAAAAATATATTTGCATATCGATAAATAATATCTAATAATTAATAAGTAGTGAGTCTAATACGTATAATAATAATAATAAGCGGTACTGGTAGATGGACGGTCGGCGTTCGGCTCTAGCGGTACTGCGAGTTAAGGAGTGCACTCCCCATAGAACGCCAAATCTCAGTCGATTTTCATGATCTTTTTTTGAGGGTAAGGAATGCATATATCTTTTCAAGGCCATAGGTACCTTCTCCTACATAATTCGTTTTCAAACCGATTTTTGTTGCTTAAAAAAAGTGACAAAAATGGCGGAGATATACTTTACAGTATAGTTTAACCCTTCGACTGCACTATTCCGTCACGAACCTCTGACTACACACGGGGTCAATCTGACCCCAGACGTTTTTCAGATCGTTGTATTTCGGTAAATAAGCATTTTTTTCATTCAAATAATACTCAACCCATACGATTTAAATTATATTTTATTTTATTTCGATAATATCAAAAATAGCTGGATAATAATAATTACCATAATAACGTAAAAATAATAATAGCAATATCGAGAAAAAAAACGAAACAAACACTACCAACGATCGTAAAACGATAATAATTATGTGATAGCAATAGCAATATAATAATCACAATAATAGCAATGTGATAATAATAGTAATATAATAATCGCAACAATAATAATAATAATAATAATAATAATAATAATAATAATAATAATATAGTTCCAACAAATGTAATGAAAAATATATAAACCGGAATACATAAACCAAGATGGAGAGATAGAGAGAAAGCGATAGAGAGCGAGAGTGCGAGAGGACCCAGAGGGAGGGAAACCAGCCGACTTGGCAGTATCCGTAAAATTGGGGAGAGCTGTGAATTCGAGTTGCGTCGCACGAATGCTGTGTTCTTCACCGTCGTTGCGGGATACATGCCGTGGGGATCGCACTGTAAGGGCGCGAGGCACCGGGTCCGGTTTATCGAGCTGGAACAACAAGCGGCAATCAGGCATAACTCGATCATTTCATTCTTCTGCCTTCCTGGATCTACTCGCCCTCAAGCCTGCCCGAGCACGGGGTTAGCGCCGTGAGCTTTTTTCGCCTTCTCTTTTTCCTCTCCGTTCTTGTATATCCATCGCAGTCTCGTCCTTCGGTCGTCGTTCACCCCCTTAAGGCTTTGCATCGGGCTTCCTAGCACCCTGTATATATATATATATATATATATATATATATATATATATATATATATACAGGGTGTTAGTAAGGTCGATGCAGAGCCTTAAGGGGGTGATAGGTCCCCTCGGTAGGAACATGTCTAACCTAGGTTACGTTAGTCCAAAGTCTGAGGGTTTCGAGTTATCGTGGTAAGTATGATTTTTGGAAAATTTCCCAAAATTAGGTACTAACTCGTTCACAATGTTCGAACAACGAATAATTGGTAACTGAAAACTTATTTGCGTCTTAAGGGGTTACCCCCACTTGCGATTTTGAAAAAATCGATTTTTTTTATTGCATTTTTTTAAAGTATAAGTATCTGAGAATATGTCCTGAAAATTTCAAGTCGATCCGAACAAAATTGACTGAGATATGAGCGTTGGAAGAGAAGAATCCGTGAATTGAAGAACTGAAATTGAAACTTTAAACGCGTTCTTTTCGAAATGGCATTTCTGAAGTCGGTGACCAAGATTACTCGAACACTAATGAACCGATCTTCTTGAAATTTTGCAGGCTTATTTAATACATAAAAATGTAGTCTTTAATCGTTCGATTTTTTTTTTCGAAAAAAAATGGCCGTTTTATAGCCAAAAAACGGCCGTTTTTTTCGTTAAAATCGAACCATTAACTTTGACTGTCCGCCGTTTTGTGAAAAATGAATATTTTTTAAAATCCTTCGATTAAAGACTAGTTTATACTTATATTTGACTAAATCCATCCGCATTTTTTTTTCAGATGACCCACTTTGCCGCAATGTTGGTCACCGCAAACCGTGTATATAAAAATATTATTTCATTGACGGCCATTTGCCACTAAACAATGTAATATTTTTCAATAAAAAAATTACTGAAAGTTCTTCAAGATGTGTTCTTTAAGATGGTATATTGATCGATTAAAAAAGTTTTGTATTTTTCTTTAAAAAAATTCATGAAAAAGGCCTTTTTTTGCGCTACAAGTGGGGGTAACGCGTTAAATTAATGTGTATTCAATCGACAAACACCAATACAGTCATCTGTATCCACAAAACTAACTCAATGGGACGTGTTGAATAATTAAAAACTTGTCAAAAAATAAAAATACCTCTCATGGTAATGCTTTTTTAAAGAAATTGCATTTAACATAAGAGGAAAACGAGTTAGTACCTAATTTTTGGAAATTTTCCAAAAATCATACTTACCGTGATAACTCGAAATCCTTAGACTTGGAAGCAAGGTAAACTAGGTTAGATATGTTCCTAGCGAGGTGACCTATCACCCCCTTAAGGTTTTGCATCAAACTTCCTAAACCTAACTAGCTTTGCATACGCCTAATACTAACCTTTGCATCAACCTTCCTAATCTAACACGCACACACACACACACACACAAGGGGTGGCCCGATAAGTGGCGTCCAAAAAGGAAATCCAGATCCCTTGCATCAATACCTATCCGAATCCACCCTCAGCTTTACGATCTCTTCACTTTTCGGCCTAAAAGCAATTGTAATTTTTATCTTTTGTGTATGCACTTTCCTCACGATTGTTTTTTTACTTGTGTTATCAAAGTGCGCGGTTCTGCAATAAATAAATAACTCACTAAGCACTGACGTAGATGCATTAAGTTTTTATCAAAAGTTTGAAAAGTGGGCTCGAGTCCGTCACTAAAGCTCAGATGATGGAAAAAAACACGTAAGTGACGCCCAATTGCTTCGAGAAACTTCCAAGAGGAAAGTACATGCACAAAAGTGAAAAGAAAAAAACGAAGAACCTAAGCTCCATGGACAAAAAAAAGGCTTCTTTCTCGCAAAGTAAAAAAGATCGTACATCAGAGATGGGGGTGATTCGGATAGGTGTTGATACGAGGCATCTAGGTTTGCCTTCCGGGTGTCAATTTTCGGGCCACCCTGAATACAATCATAATAATATCATAATAACCATAATAACCTCAATAGAATATTAATAATGTAGACATATATATATATATATATATATATATATATATATATATATAGCTACTGCTACTGCTGCTGCTACCACTGCCGCTACTGCTACTGCTACTGCTACACTGCTACTGCTACTGCTATTGCTACTGCTACTGCTCCGGCTACTGCTACTGCCACTGCTATTGCTACTGCTACTGCTACTGCTACTGCTACTGCTACTGCTGCTGCTACTGCTGCTACTACTGCTACTAATTCTGCTGCTACTACTACTGCTACTGCTACTACTACTACTACTACTACTACTACTACTACTACTACTACTACTACTACTACTACTGCTACTACTACTACTACTACTACTACTACTACTACTACTACTACTACTGCTACTGCTACTGCTACTGCTACTGCTGCTGCTACCGCTGCCGCTACTGCTACTGCTACTGCTACACTGCTACTGCTACTGCTACTACTACTACTACTACTACTACTGCTACTGCTACTGCTACTGCTACTGCTGCTGCTACCGCTGCCGCTACTGCTACTGCTACTGCTACACTGCTACTGCTACTGCTATTGCTACTGCTACTGCTCCGGCTACTGCTACTGCCACTGCTATTGCTACTGCTACTGCTACTGCTACTGCTACTGCTACTGCTGCTGCTACTGCTGCTACTACTGCTACTAATTCTGCTGCTACTACTACTGCTACTGCTACTACTACTACTACTACTACTACTACTACTACTACTACTACTACTACTACTACTACTACTACTACTACTACTACTACTACTGCTACTACTACTACTACTACTACTACTACTACTACTACTACTACTACTACTGCTGCTACTACATAATCCCCCACATCATCAACTCTGAGATAAAGTGGCAAGCGATTATGAGCTTCGCAGAAAATGTGCTGAAAGCCAAAAAGCTGGAGCACCCAACCACCGAAAACGCCTAATGGCGCACCCCAGGTCGGGCTGAAGTAATGCGAAAGCGGTTTCCAGCCCGGCCCCCTCCCAACAGGAGGGGCGGAAAGAGGAATGTTTTTAGCCAGTAAAAATCTGGCACTACCGACAAATACCACCCAGTCGGTGTCTTATCGAAGATTTTTGAACCTCTTACTAAAAAAAAAAAAAAAAAAAAACTACTGCTGCTACTGCTACTGCTACTGCTACTGCTACTGCTACTGCTACTGCTACTGCTAATGCTACTGCTACTGCTACTGCTACTGCTGCTGCTACTGCTACTGCTACTGCTACTGCTACTGCTACTGCTACTGCTAATGCTACTGCTACTGCTACTGCTGCTGCTACTGCTACTGCTACTGCTACTGCTACTGCTACTGCTACTGCTACTGCTACTGCTACTGCTACTGCTACTGCTACTGCTACTGCTACTGCTACTGCTACTGCTACTGCTACTGCCACTACTACTACTACTACTGCTACTACTACTACTGCTACTACTACTACTGCTACTACTACTACTACTACTACTACTACTACTGATTATTGTTATTATTATTATAACGACAAGAATATTATAATGACATAATGCTATCAATGCAACATGAATATCGATATACGTGTATAGAGCGGAAGGGCAACGGGAAAGTGCCTTATAATATATACGGTAGCGAAAAGTGAATCGAAAGCAGAGCGCAGAAAAATCAGAGAAAAGTGTACACAAAGCAGGAAAAACGCAACGGAAGGAAAAAGTCGAGACCGCCTGAAGAAGGGCCCGAATAAAACGCAAAAATCCCTTTCAATCCTGAGTAGATTCCTCTCTACGCGGTGGCAACATGTTTGTTCCATATTCCCGAAGGAGAACTCGACATCAAACATTGAGCCACCTTTTCGCGAGGTGCAAAAAAAAAATACGAGTAAAAAATGAATTATAAGGCAAAAGATAAAATATACTTTTTTGCGACAAAGTGCGGGAAACGAGACAAGGCGAAATTTCCCTCGATTTTTGCGACACAGCTCGAGCGCCATACATCCGCCATGTTTTGCGATGTGTATAGCACTGTAATTCCGAGCGACCCTCCGAGTGTCTCCGTCAAACCCTCTCTCTCTCCCTCTCTCTCTCCCTCTCTCTCTCTCTCTCTCTCTCTCTCTCTCTCTCTCTCTCTCTCTCTCTCTCTCTGCCTCCACGCGCTCTTGTCAGTCCTACACGCCGCGATTCTGCTCAGCACCCTCCGGCACACGCGCTCTCGAAATTGTGAATCCCAAATCCCAAACAAGCCCTCACTCCCGCCCTCAACCAACCAACCCCGGCCTCACACTGCGCCCCGAAACTCCTGGTGTTCAGCGCCAATCTTGCGCACAGGTCTTTTGCCATCTCTATACAGGGTGTCCCAGAACTGATGGTAGATCATGAACTGAAGGGGTTGGGATAAAATTCTCAGTCGATTGATATAAACCTGCGTGGGGCTTAGATTAACCCCTGAATTGTTATTAATTTTTAAAGGCAGGCCAATCACGTGCCCCCTATGAGCCAGCGTATTGCTTACCGACGAACAATTTTTTCTAGCAAGTATTACTCATCAGAATAAAAAAATATATATCTCTATATAATATATGAAAGAGTAATAGTTTCAACAACAATAACAAATAGCAATAGCAATAGTAATTATAACTATAACTGCAGAAATACGATTGATAATAATAATAATACAATATATTATTATATTATAATGATACAATATATTATTATATTATAATAATACAATATATTATTATATTATAATAATTATACAATAATAATAACAACAACAATAATTATTATTATTATTATTATTATTATTATTATTATTATTATTATTACTGCATTATTACTGCATATTACTGCAGAAATACGATTGATAATAATAATAATTATTGTTATTATTATATTAATACAATATATTATTATATTATAATAATTATACAATAATAGTAACAACAATTATTATTATTATTATTATTATTATTATTACTGCATTATTTCTGCAGTAATATGCAGTAATAATAATAAACAACATATTCTGCAGTAATATGCAGTAATAATAATAAACAACAATAATAAACAACAAACAACAACAATAATTATTATTATTATTATTATTATTATTATTACTGCATTATTACTGCATATTACTGCACAAATACGATTGATAATAATAATTATTATTATTATTATTATTATTATCAATCGTATTTCTGCAGTAATACGATTGATAATAATATTAATTGATAATTATTTCTGCAGTAAATTTCTGCAGTAAATTTATTTCTGCAGTAAATTTCTGCAGTAAAACGATTGATAATAATAATAATTATTATTATTATTATTATTATCAATCGTATTTCTGCAGTAATATGCAGTAATAATAATAATAATAATAATTATTATTATTATTATTGTTGTTGTTGTTGTTAGTATTATTGTATAATTATTATAATATAATAATATATTGTATTATTATAATATAATTATATTATATTATTATAATATTATAATAATAATAATAATAATAATAATAAACGCAGTGCAATATATATATACCGCTGAAAATGGCGAATGGCAAAGTGAGGAAAATACGCGTGTACGGTAAAGAGACAAAGTAACAGAAATATATGCACCCTCGTGCAATGCCAACAATGATGTTATGGGTGTCTCGGTCAAAGGAAAACGTCAAAACGCGATGATAGGCAGCGCCCCGAAATATTCGTCGAGCCCCGATAATTCCAGTCATTATATACACGCTCTTTTCTCTCCTCGAGCATGTACATATATATAACAACATATATATGTGATCGATTTGTGAATTGCGTTATTCGAAATACCCGGTCAAAGGGCTAACCCGCGGAAGCCGCGCGTAAACGCCCCCACACCGTAGCATCGACAATACGGACAAACGGTACCCGAGCATTGGATCTTTCGATTTACCGACAGCGGGGCGTTGTATTTTCGTTGCACGGACAAAAAATGATTATGATTATCGACACCTTGCCGTAAATCTGCATCTACTGTTACGATCCTTGATGGGGTTGAACTCTCGACGCGATAATTTTCTTTCTTTTTTTTTTTAACAATTTTGTCAAACGTGACACGACTGATTTTTATCAATTTAAACCTATGGCCCACACCCCCATGCCGGGATCATTGAAATTTGAATTGGATAATTGGAGAATTCTAATTATAATAAAAACACTAGCAATAACAATTATAATTAATAATAACGAAAATAACAATGATAATAATAATAACGATAACAGTTCATTGTTACTTTGTTGTTGTTTTTGTTGTCACTATTATTACTAATATCATTACAAGGATTATAATAATAGTAGCGTTAATATTAGAGCACTCGTAGTAATAGTAATAATAATGATTATAGTCTCATACTTAAAGCCGTATTGTCCAGCATAGCAATAGTAATCGTAATAGTAACAGTAACGCGAACAACAGTGGCTATAATAGTCTTATAGCTGCGGCCATGTCATCCCTGATTCGAGCAACTGTATGTAGAACGGAATCAGCAATGGTGAAACTATGAAGGCAGTAGGACTATTTCTCGGTTGGATGTACGCGCAATAGTGGTGTATGTATGGAGTAGCATAGTGGTAGGACAGCATCAAGCAAGATTATTTGGACCACTTGTGTGTCGAAGGGTGTTCTTCCCTCCTGACGAATCAGCCCCTATACCTACGAAGCTTCGGAAACACCCCCTCTAATCCCGTTAGTCATACGCCCTTTGGCCACAAAACTGTACACCTAACGCTGATCGGGGGAATGCGCAAGCGGAGTTACAATTGCTCGAGAGGATACGGCGGAGCAGTCAAAATATCGACTTTTAGTGATTTTTGCAGAGCTTTAGTTCAAATACGAGGTGTCGGTATCGGTATCGGTATCGGCAATGGTATTGGTATCGGTAACCGTATCGATAATGGTATCGGTATCGGTATCGGTATCGGTATCGGTATCGGTATCGGTATCGGTATCGGTATCGGTATCGGTATCGGTATCGGTATCGGTATCGGTATCGGTATCGGTATCGGTATCGGTATCGGTATCGGTATCGGTATCGGTATCGGTATCGGTATCGGTATCGGTATCGGTATCGGTATCGGTATCGGTATCGGTATCGGTATCGGTATCGGTATCGGTATCGGTATCGGTATCGGTATCGGTATCGGTATCGGTATCGGTATCGGTATCGGTATCGGTATCGGTATCGGTATCGGTATCGGTATCGGTATCGGTATCGGTATCGGTATCGGTATCGGTATCGGTATCGGTATCGGTATCGGTATCGGTATCGGTATCGGTATCGGTATCGGTATCGGTATCGGTATCGGTATCGGTATCGGTATCGGTATCGGTATCGGTATCGGTATCGGTATCGGTATCGGTATCGGTATCGGTATCGGTATCGGTATCGGTATCGGTATCGGTATCGGTATCGGTATCGGTATCGGTATCGGTATCGGTATCGGTATCGGTATCGGTATCGGTATCGGTATCGGTATCGGTATCGGTATCGGTATCGGTATCGGTATCGGTATCGGTATCGGTATCGGTATCGGTATCGGTATCGGTATCGGTATCGGTATCGGTATCGGTATCGGTATCGGTATCGGTATCGGTATCGGTATCGGTATCGGTATCGGTATCGGTATCGGTATCGGTAGCGGTAGCGGTATCGGTATCGGTATCGGTATCGGTATCGGTATCGGTATCGGTATCGGTATCGGTATCGGTATCGGTATCGGTATCGGTATCGGTATCGGTATCGGTATCGGTATCGGTATCGGTATCGGTATTGGTATCGGTATCGGTATCGGTATCGGTATCGGTATCGGCAATGGTATTGGTGTCGGTATCGGTATCAGTATCAGTATCAGCATCCTTATGACCATTGGTTTTTTGAAAGTGAAATAAAAAATCGGTTGCTGACAAAAAAATCGGCCTTGGCTCGCGCTTGAAAGTTGGCGATCAATTGCGTTCGACTGTCAAAAAAATGGACGAAATAGATAAATCAAATTGTTTAATGGAAAAGTTCAATCCCTCGAGCTTGGACGTGACTTCGGTTCCACTCTCTCCGACGCGTCGACCGTCGACTCCACGAACACTGAATCTTTTTTTCGTAAAGCCTCTTGAACGACAAATCCACCGTACTCGTGGCCGTCGAGAGTTCACCGTGCACGCAACGCACATTGTATTATTCCGTAAGAGTAGCACAATCTTTGCTATACGTATATATATTCTTTTTTGTCTTTGACAAGCGTACCGGAAAAGCCGTCGACGCGAGAGTTTCAATTTGCGGATTATGCACCCGGCGAACGTGAGTTCTCTGTCTCTGCTATTGCGTTTCCATTGTCTACGGGGTCAGGGGGTGTACGAGAGAGAACGAGAGAGAGAGAGAGAGAGAGAGAGAGAGAGACCAGGACCAGGAGTAGAAAAAGCTCAACGAGCGGTCCCGTCGCGTTCAGTCTCTCGTATACTCGGATTATCCACGTGATATATAAAACACACCTACTATTTATTTTCAAATTTATTTATTTACATTTCGTTTAGATTCGAATCTTGATTTATAGTAGATTTTAATCAATTTTTCAACAACTATTATCACGAGTGACAATTATTAAATTATGATTCCTGCAATTTCCATTCTCTACAATGGTTTCAATTACCAATATATGCTTAAGTATCATATTCGATATCGTACATTTCAATATTGAATATTGCATAAGAGATCTGAGTGCACAGAAACTACAGTAACAGTAGATTCAAGTGTATGACAACTATAATAGTAGATCTGAATGCCTGACAACCTTAATAATAGATCTGAGTGCATTACAAACTGTAATGGTATATTTGAGTGCATGGCAACTATAATAGTAGATCAGAGTACATGAAAACTATAATCATAGGTCGAAACGCATAGTGACTACAATAGTAGTCGAGTGCGTGTCACCTCCAAGAGTAGAGCCGAGTGCGTGCATACCATACACCAGATACTATAGCACCGGATCTGAGTGCACGTAAACTACAAACAAGTGAGTTTGAGTGTATTACAAACATAATAATAGATTCGAGTGCATGGCAAGAAGACAACATTGAGTGCACGGCAACTATAATAGTACATTTGAGTATATCGAAACTATAAAGCAATAGTGGGTTTCAAGTCATGGCAACTATAATAGTAGATTTCATTGCACGGCAACAATAGTAGATTTGAGTGCATGCCAACTATGATAATAGTTGCACAAAAACGATAATTATAGTTGGTTTGAGTGCGTACCATATATAATAGTTAATTAGAGTGCACGTCAACTATAACAGTAGACCTGAGACTACAATAAAAGTAGAACCGAACGTACAGAAAGTATAGTAATAATAGACTCGAGTGCATCGCAACTATAAAAGTAGATCCGAGTGCACGTCAACTATGGTAGTCGACTTGAGCGGACGTCAACTATAATAGTAGATTTGAGTGCACATCAACTACAATAATAGAGCTAGGTTCGTCACAACTGTAATAGTAGATTTAAGCACATGTCAACTATACCGCGAAAAATACGGACGACAGCCAAAAACAATTCGACCGAAAATTCACGACCAGTTAGATCTTGCCCCTCCAGTACCGAGGAGTTCGGAACTCCGGATACGCAAAGCCCGCGCAGTCTTTTGCGGCCCTTTAACTTTTTCCTCTGAATCGTGCGCCTCTCATTTAGAAATGAGACGTCTCGGTTTGACGGGAAGGAGGAAGATTATTGTGCCGCGCAGTGAAGAGTGCGCGCGGAAACCCGAGCCCACTGAAGTATAAGAAAATAAGCGAGAGAGAGAGAGTGAGAACAAGATAGTGAGAGAGATTAAAAGAAGACCGAAGAAAAAGCGGAGGGGGTTAAAAGCCGGAAAAAAACTCGCCTTTTTATTCTCTCCCTCAATTTGCATGCAATTTATACGAGTTCGATGTTGCTGGCTCGACTGCTCTTTGATCTTCGAATCCGTCTTGTTGATTAACGAAACTCAATTTACGCTCGCCAACCCGAGAGATCGATATATATATATATATATATATATATATACGTACATGACATAGTGGATGGGCGTTGGGGGTCCGGCTCTGGCGATCTTCCGAGTTAAGCAGCGTTGTCCATGGCCGATACTCGGAGCGGTGACCGCTTAGCCGTGCACGAAACTTCTATGCAGCAGAACGGGTCGATTTAAGGATGTTGAGTCCCAAATCGCAAATGATGATAAAATTCTGAAAATTTGGTATGTTTTTGTATGGAGTATTTCAGAGGTCGTGTAAAAATTTCACGACAAATAGGAAGCTCGTTATTGAACAATTAACATTCACAAATTAAATGTTGTTTTATGGAAACTGATGTAACTTTGCAATAAGTTTTTTTTTTGACCTCTCAATTTTATAATATCTACAATATACTGAAAGCAACGGAAACAAAACGAAGTTTATTGATAAATTTTTTTTTATTTCTTTTAAAAATTGTTCTTAACAAAATGTTAATTTTTTAATAACGAGCTTCCTAATCGTCGTGAAATTTTAACACGACCTCTTAAATACTTCATACAAAAACATACCAAATTTTCAGAATTTTCTTATCATTTTTTATTTCAACCCTTAAGGAGGTTGAAGTAATGATGATAGAATTCTGAAAATTTGGTATGTTTTTACATGAAGTATTCAGGAGGTCGTGTAAAAATTTCATGACGATTAAGAAACTATTTATTGAACAATTAACATTAACATGTTTCATAGGGACTCAACATCCTTAACAAACAGTGTACAAACACTTTCAATGTACACTTGCAATCCTATTCACATTGATGAGGCATGCATTGCTTGTGTTCTTTAAATCCAAGGAAACTACTGCAGAGGCTCATCGTTGGCTTCAAGAAGCTGATGTGAACAGGTTATATCTCGAAAAACTTGTGAAACTCGGCTTAAGGGGTTACACCCACTTGCGATTTTGAAAAGATCGATTTTTTTTATTGCATTTTTTTTAAGTATAAGTATCTGAGAATATGTCCTGAAAATTTCAAGTCGATCCGAACAAAATTGACTGAGATATGAGCGTTGAAAGAGAAGAATATTTTCTTCGTGTAACCTGAAATTGAAACTTTAAACGCATTTTTCTCAAAATGGCATTTCTGAAGTCGGCGACCAAGATTACTCGAACACTAATGAACCGATCTTCTTGAAGTTTGCCGGCTTATTTAATACATAAAAATGTAGTCTTTGATCGTTCGATTTTTTTTCGTTAAAATCGAACCATTAACTTTGACTGTCCGCCATTTTGTGAAAAATGAATATTTTTTAAAATCCTTCGATTAAAGACTAGTTTATACTTATATTTGACTAAATCCATCCGCATTTTTTTTTCAGATGATCCACTTCGCCGCAATGTTGGTCACCGCAAACCGTGTATATAAAAACATTATTTCATTGACGGCCATTTGCCACTAAACAATGTAATATTTTTCAATAAAAAAATTACTGAAAGTTCTTCAAGATGAGTTCTTTAAGATGGTATATCGATCGATTAAAAAAGTTTTGTAGTTTTCTTTTACAAAATTCATGAAAAAGGCCTTTTTTTTGCGCTACAAGTGGGGGTAACGCCTTAATCGATCCAAAAATGGTGATTTCGGGCTAAGTAACGAAGAACGTGGAAAAGCGTTGAAAAAATTCGAAGTCTGAATTACAAGCATGATTTGATGAAGACGATACGCAAAAAGAATTGCGTTTGCGCAATTCTTTTCAAAACTACAAAAGTAGTAATACAATTCTTGCGCAATTCTTCTCAAAGCTACAAAAATAGTAACAAAACATACCCTAAATCTAAAAACTAGTGAAGAAATGTTTCCTTTTAAAAAAAATCATGAACATTTTTTTCCTCGATATTTTTCTTTGATTAATCATTGACAATAATGATGTCCTTTTTACTTGAAAAATTGAAACGAAGAGTCAATTTTTTTTTAACGATCTAGGACGATCCCAAAAAGCTCGGTCACGTCTTAGCCAATATTATACATATATTTTAACAAAACTCTTAATTTTATTACTCTTTTTGAATGAAATTTCATAAACAACCTCGATGTGCATACGAATAAATGTCCAAACGACTTTTCAATCATCTTCCTCATTCCTTCAAAATTATTTTTTTTTGATAGCCCTCATTTTCGAGTCATCACAGTAGCGTAACGCCTTGACTATTTGTGCAAAATAAATTATAACTTTTCGATTTAAAAGATCGAGGTTTCATTCCGACACACCTATTGAAAATATAAATGCACACGCATTTACGAATAACCGATGTAACATCAGATTGAAATGTAACAGAAAGACAGCACGACAAATCACGTGCGTCGAAGATATACATTTTTTTTTTTCGTTCCAACGCCTCGTGAGCATGCTGGGCGTATCAATTATCTCGTATATAGACGAGGCGTTAAGTAGGCATAGAAACTCGTCATGGATGCTCGTATGGCACAACATGTGCTCCCTATATATATATATATATATATATATATATATATATATATATATATATATATATATGTCTGGCGGCAGATGCCGGGACACTTTCTTATATAACATGGTGTTTCCCAGGACTTGTGTCGTATTCCAGACCAGTCCTGGAACCCAATTATGTCCAGGGGCATTTTCCGGGACAGCCTGGAATATGCCAATGTATACAGCTTGACAGCTTCCAGGACTGTATATCGAAATGTACGTACAAATGTATGTATACTGATGTATAGGCACATTCCAGGACTTTGTTGACTTCCAGGACTGTACATCGAAATGTACGTACAAATATATGTATACTGATGTATCGGCACATTCCAGGACTTCGTCGACTTCCAGGACTGTACATCGAAATGTACGTACAAAAGTATGTATCCTGATAGACAGGTACTTTCCAGGACTGTATCAAACAGATGTACGTACATATGGAAGTATATATCTATAGATAGGCAGGTTCTGGGACTGTACACAACGGATGTACATACATATGGAAAAACGCAACTATACATCCATACATAGATAGGTTCCAGGACTGTACAAAATCGATGTACGTACATATGGGAGAACGCGATTGTACATCTATACATAGATAGGTTCCAGGACTCAGCCGTATTCCAGGACTGTGCAAAATCGATATAAATAGATATGATAGGACATGATTGTACATCTATATGTAGGTCGCTTCCAGGACTGTGCAAAATAGATGCACGTACATGTAGGTGACAGACGCGTTTGTGCATAAATTATTTTAAGGCAGTAGTCTGGTCTAGAGCGAGATTTTTGACATAATTTTTGGGTTGTATTAACTTTTAAACCGTTAAAGTTGCCTTGATGAAATTTTACATATGTGTTTATTGTTCCTTTGAGAATGTATCTACATTTAAAAAAAAATTGTTTTAAATAGTGTCATGTAGTTTTTTCTTTTTTCACAACATGGTCCGACAAAAATGGCCTCAATCGGCGCCCACTCTGGGTGATATATGCATCTGAAAAAAACAATATATATATTCTCAATCTGTATGAGTATTCTGAGCACCGGTAGCAGAATTAGTACTTAAAAAAATGTTGTTACAAAATGGCGGCCTGTTAAACTTTAATTAACGATATTTCATACATTTTCGGGTATTCGATGAGTTATAAAATGTGGGCAAAAGCCCTCTACTATTATTACATGACATTATGTTCCAGGAATATTTAAAAATAGGCACGTACATTCCGACATGTATATTTTCCGCAGTAATATATGCAGCACCTGATTTTGTCGGATCTAACAGAATGTATTTGTCTATTTTTTCCTTCACATGTCCTGATATATGCCATTGTACCATATATTTGGTTGCTACTAATTATCGCAACTTATTTTGAATCGTGCACGAATTAATAACGAAAAAAACAAAGTCAGCCGTGACATCCACCATTAAAGAATGTTCACAGACGCTTGATTTGAAAAGGATTAAGGGGTAAGACCACAGTAGAATTTTAAAAAATGTCGATTCGGAAGTTTTGGAAAAGTTTAACCCTTTCAGTCATGCATTTTTCATCTGCACCGATTTTGATGAAGATTGGTGCTCAAGGGTTTTCGGGGTCGCTAATTACGAATCCGGCATTAGATTTTCAAAATTCAAAATGGCGGATCCAATATGGCGGACTTGAAATTCTAAATACTTATTAATTCTTCTAAAACTTCGTACTCAGGGGTTTTCGGGGTCGCTGATCACGAATCCGGCATTAGATTTTCAAAATTCAAAATGGCGGTTCTAATATGGCGGACGTGAAATTCAAAATACTTATTAATTCTTCTAAAACTTTGTACCCAGGGGTTTTCGGGATCGCTGATTACGAATCTGGCATTAGATTTTCAAAATTCAAAATGGCGGACCCAATATGGCGGATGTAAAATTCCAAATGCTTATTAATTATTCTAAAACTTTGTACTCACAGGTTTTCGGGGTCACTGATCACGAATTCGGCATTAGATTTTAAAAATTCCTTCGAATCTAAAACACGGATTTTAATTTTGCGGTCATAAATTATTTTGGTTGCAGAATGATCTCAAATTAACTGAAATATTTATTTCTAATGTATATTTGTAGGAATATTCCGGATAAAGTAGGATTTTATATGATCATAAACAACGTACTCATAAACAACGGCAACAACCTCTGATGAAACACCTGGAAACCAAATGTCCGAGGCGACCGCTTCTTTTGAGTCTCAGAATATATAGACATAAGCAATATGCACGCCATTAGATCTGGACTAGAAAACATCTCTAAGCTGCGTTTGTAGTAACTGCAATGGTAATACAGTTGCGTGCAAAAGTTTTGGGCCATCCTATTTTCAGGCATATTGCATTAAAATACGACTTTGTTTAGGTCGAAATATGCTCAAGCCTTTGGAATATACCGTTGGATAATTTGGGATGGGTCCTGGTACATGCCACGTGGTGGCTGTCCTTCAATCCACCAAATGGCTAGAATAAAAGGATTCGTTTGTCTTTGACGAAAACATATAATAGAAGCTGTGTGTCCCGAAAACTTTCGAAAGAAATATCAGTTCGAAGTTACTCGAATAAGCGTTATAGTTTATTTAGGAAAATTATCGAAGATATATGTCCGGAAGAGGTATCTGTGGTATCCACCAAAGAGCTAACAAATTCTAGCACACATATAAAATAATCTTGACCAAAGCGACTGTATTTGAAAAAGTTTATTCCGTCGCTATTTCATCGTAATTCTCGCTGATGAATAAATTTGATACGTACTATCATTGTGCGGTGCGATTTCAGACTATAGTTACAATTAAACAAGCATTCCGCAGGGCTCAAAAAATACTCAATTCCTGAAATAGACTACTCCAAAAAATTAGAAGAACAGAAAATTTCTTCGATCTTATTTAGTGATTTTTGAAGCGCTCTACCTGTGTGACAAATGGTTGTATCGAAATTAAAAAAAGCATTTTGAAGCGTCAAGTGTCTAGTTTTGAGATCTTCTGGCAAATATTTTTGTGGGGTAAGGTTATCGTGGGATCACAAGAACAAATTTTCTTGTTTTTTTTTTCAAGACTCCACGGGCTCAGGATTTGTTTTAAAAGTTAAATCAATGGAAAGGTCAGTTAGCTTGTGTATTTAGCTTCACTTTGATTGTTTTCGTACATCTATTTTTTGTTAAGATATCCGACTTTGAATGAAAAAGGATCGTTTTGTCTTTATTCATCGATATCTGATCAATCAAGAATCGCACAGGGCATTAAAAGGCAGATTTGAAAAGTTGAATAAATTTCCTACAGGATCCTTCCGTTAATTTTTCAGAATTTTTTCCACCCTTAACATTAATTTGAAAAATGTACAAAAAATGACTTTTAATGGTTTTCCGGTAAATTTACCACTACTCTACAAATATTGATGGAAATACTAAGGTTGCCAGGTTTGTTTCAGTTTAATGTATCCCTAATAGCCCTGTAAACTTTCAAATTTAACCATCGAACCGTTTTTTCGGACCCATTGATCAAAGTTTAACAAAACAATTAATGGAACAAGTATTGTTCCTAAATATCTTGTAATCGTCATCAAAATTAAAAGATCAATTTGTTCCGACGTTTTTTTTTTACAACTTTGCACTAGTAAGTTGTTAAATTGACGAGAAAATAGTTCGAAAAACTTCAAAAAAACATTTTTGTTTTTTTTCAGATTTGTAAACCATTTCAGGAAATAATACTCATTGCGTCATGAGCATCCGAATTTAAGGCCATGTGCCACACGCCAGAAAATTTCGACGCGGCCTCTCGTTACGTCGGTAGCGCAGATCTCGTAGCTTTTAGCTACGAATCGCTACCGACGAACAGCGCAGCGCTCGCGATTCGATCTCGATGCTTCGCCCTGGGACAAAGATGCGAAGCCAAACAGACGGCGATCGCTAAGCGCGCGCGTGTGTGTTTGTGTGTTGCTACGCCGCGCCGGCCGCGTGGAGAAAAAACGAAAACAATCTCGCGCGCCGTTCGGTCGTACGCAACACCCGACATCTATGTGTGTATCACACAATGCACACGACTATGCGTAGCGACCATGGTACGCTTGTATTGTCTGGAGAGCGGTGCAACTTTGTTGCATTTTACGTAGTATACAGAAATTCGATCGAATCGATTTTTTCTTTCGACGACGGCCGCCACCAAAAGACTCGTCTTGCGGAAGGGTACCGGCATTTTTCCATGCGTTTTTAATTCATTTGAGCAAATAAGCTCCAGCACTATTTGTAGCCTCGATGTCGCTGATCGTCAACGATTAAGATCCCTGCCAAAATTTCTAGCGAACAAAAATACTCGAGATTCACTCTACAAAACAGTGGTAAGATTTTACAATGCTCACTATTTAAACAAATACGTTCAGCATTTTTATCTCTGCCAGGGTTCATATTTGGCGGCATTTTTGCTGGTCAACTTCTCGAACAATCAAGTTCGCTAGTCTCGCTCTACGGAAGAGCGGTGAAATTTTGCGATCGCGCATTGTTTAAACAAATGCCATCAAATCGATTTTCTTTGTCGACAGCGGTCATCGGTGGAAATTCCTTTATGGTTGAATTCGATTGCTGCAAAAACCTCGAGCGAACGAGATTGCTCAAAACTCACTCTACAAAAGAGTGGTAAAATTTTACAATGCTATTTGTTTAAACAATTGCGTTTAGCATCTTTTTCTCTGCCATGGCTTATCTTCGGCAGGTTTAGGCGGTGGGGAGGGGGGCAGAGGTCGCTTCGACCACCCTACACTGATGTCGTTAAAGATGTTTAGTTCTTAGCGACTTCTTCATAATTACTGAAAATGATTATTCTTGTTATTAATAACTTTGTAAAATAATATTTCGAAATCTCGTCCCGAAAATAATCATTCTGTATGGTCCGAAATATGCTCCGGTGGCAAAATTCACTGTTTCGTATACATACCCAAATATGCTTGGACTTCAAGACATTGGGCATGACGATAGAGCTGGAATGCGCCCCGTGATTCTGGAAAAGTCATTCATCAACGCTGGACGAAACCGTACTATAGAAACCGCGTGTTCCAAAAATTACCAAGAAAAGTCCTATTTGGCAGTTTCCAGGATAGTCATTATGGTTTACTTAGGGAAGATATCACAGGTACATTCCGTTTGGTTCGAAATATGCGCCATTGCCGAAATGTATTATTTCGTCTATCGGTGCTCGGGACTCGGGCGATTGTGTGAGAAATGGACTGGAATCAACCCAATGGTTCTAATCAAGTCACTCGGTAATGTCCTTGTCGGCAACGTATTATAGAAACCGCGTGTCCCGAAAACTGCCAAAAAGTACATTCCTAAACTAAATAAATCCATAGAGGTGTACACCAAACCCAGACATCCAGAAAGCAACCTTGCTCGGAGAATCTGAATTTGACGCTACTTACTCCTCACCAATTTTAGTGTAACGGTCGCAAATAATTGTTCTCGTTGAATAGTAAATTTATGAAATAATATTTCGAAGTTGCGTCTTGAAAATGATCATTCGATCTGGTCCAAAGTATGCTTTAATCCCGAAATATACAGTTTCCTATATATTCTGAAACATGCTCGGATTTCGGGACGTTCAATGTGACGAATGGGCTGGCATCTACCCCATGGTTCCCATAACGTTATTCGGCAATGTCCTGGATGACAATCTATTACAGAAACCACCTGTCCCGAAAATTGAAAAGAGTTCTACTTGGCAGTTTCCGGGACACGCATGGTATATTCAGGAGAGATGTCAAATATATGTTCCCCGGCTGTAGACGTACATAGAGATTTACACCAAGGCCCAGGCATACTGTCCGACATGCAAAGCAGCCTCGTTCAGAGCATCTGTACTTAAAGATATTCAGTTCTCTTAACTTTATTGTAATATCTGCAAATAATTGTTCTTGTTAAATAGTAACTTTATGAAGTAATATTTCGTCCCGAAAATTATCTGTCTATTTGGTCCGATATATGCTCCAGTTCCGAAATGTACTGTTCCGTTTATATTTTGGAATATACTTGGAGTTCGGGATACAGGACATGATAAGCGGGCTGGAATCAACCTATTCGTTCTGTTACAGGCCTTCGGCAATGTTCTCGTCGACAATGTATTATAGAGACCGTGAGTCCCGAAAACTAGCGCGCAGGTCCTATTTGGCAGTTTCCAGGACAGGCATTATGGTTTATTTAGAAAAGACATCACAGACTCATTTTGTTTGGTCCGAAATATGCTCCATTGCCGAAATGTGCTCGAGACTCGGGTCACATTACGTGAGAAATGGACTGGAATCAACCCAATGGTTCTACTGATGTCACTCGGTAATGTCCTGGTCTACAACGTATTACCGAAACCGCGTGTCCCGGAAACTGCCAAAAAAGTACTACTTCATAGTCTCCGGGACACACATGGTATATTTAGAAGAGATATCACAAGGACATTCCTGAACTGAATAAATCCGTAGAGGTGTACACCAAGGCCTAAACATATTCCCCAACATGTAAAGCAGCCTTGCTCAGAGCATCTGTTATATTCTGGAATATGCTTGGAGTTCGGGACACACAACGTGTTAAGTGGGCTGGAATCAACCTATTGGTTCTGTTAGTCATTGGGAGATATCCTGATCGACAACGTGTGATAGAAATCGCGTGTCCCGGAAACTAGCGAAAAGGTCCTATTTGGCAGTTTCCAGGACGACATTATGGTTCATTGTGGAAAGACATCACACATACATTCTGCTTGGTCCGAGATATGCTCCATTGCCGAAATGTATTGTTTCGTTTATTTGTGCTCGGGACTCGGGTCACATTACGTGAGAAATGGACTGGAATCAACCCAATGTTTCTAATAATGTCACTCGGTAATGTCCTGGTCGACAACGTATTACAGAAACCGCGTGTCCCGAAAACTGCCAAAAAGTACTACTTCACAGTTTCCGGGACGCACATGGTATATGTAGGCGAGATATCACAGGGACGTTCCTGAACTGAAGAAATCCGTAGCGGTGTACACCAAGGTCCAGGAATATTCCCCAACATACAAAGCAGCCTTGCTCGGAGCATCTGCACTTGAAGGTGTTCAGTCCTCTCGACTTTATCGTAACGTCTGCAAATACTTGTTCTTGTTTAATGGTAGCTTTATGAAGTAATATTTAGCCCCGAAAATTATCACTCTGTTTGGTCCGAAATATGCTCCACTTCCGAGATGCACTGTTTGCCTGAAATCTACCCCGTGGTTCGTCCAAAGTCATTTGACAATGTGCTGGACGACAACAAATTATAGAAACCGTGGTTCCCGAAAACTAGCGCAAAGCTCCTATTTGGCAGTTTCCAGGACACGCATTACGGTTTATTTAGAAAAGATATCACAGACTCATTTTGTTTGGTCCGAAATATGCTCCATTGACGAAATGTAGTGTTTCGTTTATTTGTGCTCGAGACTCGGGTCACATTACGTGAGAAATGGACTGGAATCAACCCAATGGTTCTACTGATGTCACTCGGTAATGTCCTGGTCTACAACGTATTACCGAAACCGCGTGTCCCGGAAACTGCCAAAAAAGTACTACTTCATAGTCTCCGGGACACACATGGTATATTTAGAAGAGATATCACAAGGACATTCCTGAACTGAATAAATCCGTAGAGGTGTACACGAAGGCCTAAACATATTCCCCAACATGTAAAGCAGCCTTGCTCAGAGCATCTGTTATATTCTGGAATATGCTTGGAGTTCGGGACACACAACGTGTTAAGTGGGCTGGAATCAACCTATTGGTTCTGTTAGTCATTGGGAGATATCCTGATCGACAACGTGTGATAGAAATCGCGTGTCCCGGAAACTAGCGAAAAGGTCCTATTTGGCAGTTTCCAGGACGACATTATGGTTCATTGTGGAAAGACATCACACATACATTCTGCTTGGTCCGAGATATGCTCCATTGCCGAAATGTATTGTTTCGTTTATTTGTGCTCGGGACTCGGGTCACATTACGTGAGAAATGGACTGGAATCAACCCAATGTTTCTAATAATGTCACTCGGTAATGTCCTGGTCGACAACGTATTACAGAAACCGCGTGTCCCGAAAACTGCCAAAAAGTACTACTTCACAGTTTCCGGGACGCACATGGTATATGTAGGCGAGATATCACAGGGACGTTCCTGAACTGAAGAAATCCGTAGCGGTGTACACCAAGGTCCAGGAATATTCCCCAACATACAAAGCAGCCTTGCTCGGAGCATCTGCACTTGAAGGTGTTCAGTCCTCTCGACTTTATCGTAACGTCTGCAAATACTTGTTCTTGTTTAATGGTAGCTTTATGAAGTAATATTTAGCCCCGAAAATTATCACTCTGTTTGGTCCGAAATATGCTCCACTTCCGAGATGCACTGTTTGCCTGAAATCTACCCCGTGGTTCGTCCAAAGTCATTTGACAATGTGCTGGACGACAACAAATTATAGAAACCGTGGTTCCCGAAAACTAGCGCAAAGCTCCTATTTGGCAGTTTCCAGGACACGCATTACGGTTTCTTTAGAAAAGATATCACAGACTCATTTTGTTTGGTCCGAAATATGCTCCATTGACGAAATGTAGTGTTTCGTTTATTTGTGCTCGAGACTCGGGTCACATTACGTGAGAAATGGACTGGAATCAACCCAATGGTTCTACTGATGTCACTCGGTAATGTCCTGGTCTACAACGTATTACCGAAACCGCGTGTCCCGGAAACTGCCAAAAAAGTACTACTTCACAGTTTCTGGGACACACATGGTATATTTAAGAGAGATATAGAAGGGACATTCCTGAACCGAATAAATCCGTAGAGGTGTACACCATGGCCTAAACATATTCCCCAACATGTAAAGCAGCCTTGCTCAGAGCATCTGTACTTGACGGTGTTGAGTCCTCTCGACTTTATCGTAACGTCTGCAATTAAATGTTATTATCTAATAGTAACTTTATGAAGTAATATTTCGCCCCGAAAATCATCACTCTGTTTGGTCCGAAATATGCTCTACTTCCGAAATGCATTGTTTCGGTTATATTCTGGAATATGCTTGGAGTTCGGGACACACAACGTGTTAAGTGGGCTGGAATCAACCTATTGGTTCTGTTAGTCATTGGGAAATATCCTGATCGACAACGTGTGATAGAAATCGCGTGTCCCGGAAACTAGCGAAAAGGTCCTATTTGGCAGTTTCCAGGACGACATGATGGTTTATTTTGGAAAGACATCACACATACATTCTGCTTGGTCCGAGATATGCTCCATTGCCTAAATGTATTGTTTCGTTTATTTGTGCTCGGGACTCGGGTCACACCACGTGAGAAATGGACTGGAATCAACCCAATGTTTCTAATAATGTCACTCGGTAATGTCCTGGTCGACAACGTATTACAGAAACCGCGTGTCCCGAAAACTGCCAAAAAGTACTACTTCACAGTTTCCGGGACAGACATGGTATATGTAGGCGAGATATCACAGGGACATTCCTGAACTGAAGAAATCCGTAGCGGTGTACACCAAGGTCCAGGAATATTCCCCAACATACAAAGCAGCCTTGCTCGGAGCATCTGCACTTGAAGGTGTTCAGTCCTCTCGACTTTATCGTAACGTCTGCAAATACTTGTTCTTGTTTAATGGTAGCTTTATGAAGTAATATTTAGCCCCGAAAATTATCACTCTGTTTGGTCCGAAATATGCTCCACTTCCGAGATGCACTGTTCGCCTGAAATCTACCCCGTGGTTCGTCCAAAGTCATTTGTCAATGTGCTGGACGACAACAAATTATAGAAACCGTGGTTCCCGAAAACTAGCGCAAAGCTCCTATTTGGCAGTTTCCAGGACAGGTATTATGGTTTATTTAGAAAAGATATCACAGACTCATTTTGTTTGGTCCGAAATATGCTCCATTGCCGAAATGTAGTGTTTCGTTTATTTGTGCTCGAGACTCGGGTCACATTACGTGAGAAATGGACTGGAATCAACCCAATGGTTCTACTGATGTCACTCGGTAATGTCCTGGTCTACAACGTATTACCGAAACCGCGTGTCCCGGAAACTGCCAAAAAAGTACTACTTCACAGTTTCCGGGACACACATGGTATATTTACGAGAGATATCACAGAGACATTCCTGAACTGAATAAATCCGTAGAGGTGTACACCAAGGCCTAAGCATATTCCCCAACATGTAAAGCAGCCTTGCTCAGAGCATCTGTACTTGGCGGTGTTGAGTCCTCTCGATTTTATCGTAACGTCTGCAAATAAATGTTATTATCTAATAGTAACTTTATGAAGTAATATTTCGCCCCGAAAATCATCACTCTGTTTGGTCCGAAATATGCTCTACTTCCGAAATGCATTGTTTCGGTTATATTCTGGAATATGCTTGGAGTTCGGGACACACAACGTGTTAAGTGGGCTCGAATCAACCTATTGGTTCTGTTAGTCATTGGGAAATATCCTGATCGACAACGTGTGATAGAAATCGCGTGTCCCAGAAACTAGCGAAAAGGTCTTATTTGGCAGTTTCCGGGACGACATGATGGTTTATTTTGGAAAGACATCACACATACATTCTGCTTGGTCCGAGATGTGCTCCATTGCCGAAATGTATTGTTTCGTTTATTTGTGCTCGGGACTCGGGTCATATTACATGAGAAATGGACTGGAATCAACCCAATGTTTCTAATAATGTCACTCGGTAATGTCCTGGTCGACAACGTATTACAGAAACCGCGTGTCCCGAAAACTGCCAAAAAGTACTACTTCGCAGGTTCCGGGACACATATGGTATATGTAGGCGAGATATCACAGGAACATTCCTGAACTGAAGAAATCCGTAGAGGTGTACACCAAGGTCCAGGAATATTCCCCAACATGTAAAGCAGCCTTGCTCAGAGCATCTGTACTTGACGGTGTTGAGTCCTCTCGACTTTATCGTAACGTCTGCAAATAAATGTTCTTATCTAATAGTAACTATATGAAGTAATATTTCGCCCCGAAAATCATCACTCTGTTTGGTCCGAAATATGCTCCACTTCCGAGATGCACTGTTTGCCTGGAATCTACCCCGTGGTTCGTCCAAAGTCAGTTGACAATGTGCTGGACGACAATAGATTATAGAAACCGTGTGTCCCGGAAACTGCCCTATAGTAGTTTTTGGCAGTATTTTTGACACGCGGGTTCTATAGTGCGTTATCGGCCAGGACATTGCCAAATGACTTTATCAGACCCATCGGATTGGTTCCAGCCAATTTGAACTTCTTGAATCTGTACAGAACGATCTTTTTTTAACCGGAATATCTAAATAGTATTTCATAATGTTATTATGTGACAAAGACAATTATTTGTGAATGTTACAATGAAGTCGCCAAAGACGAAATATCACCAAGCACAGATGGTCCGAGCGTGGCTGCTTTGCCTGTCGGAAAATATGTCTTGCTCTTGATTTATACCTCTACGTACCTTTTCGGTCCGGGAATGTATCTGTGACATCCGTCCTAAATATAGCATAATGCTTGTCCCGGAAGCTGCCGTCTAGTGCTTGTTTGGCATCTAGTTTTTTAAACACCAAAGCCCAGGCATATTCCCACACATGCAAAGCAGCCTCGTTCAGAGCATCTGTACTTGACGATGTTCATTCTTTAAGGCGGGATATACATTTGGACGGGACAAAATTAAGCAATTTTTTAAACTATGAAATAATTATTCTACATTAATGAAACTGTAGTTATACTTTAATCGTAGGGTAGAAGTGGGATCCTTGCCATAGGGAGATAGTATGGTCCAAATTAAGATCCAACCTCGAAATATACTATTTCATAAATATTCTGGAAAATGCTAGATTCTTGGGACATTCGATGTGACGAATGTGCTGGAACCCACCCCATGGTTTTAATAAAGTCATGCAGCAATGTCCTGGATGACAACGTTTAAAAGAAACCGCATGTCCCGAAAACTGCCAAAAAGTACTATTCGGCAGGTTGTGGGACAAGCATAGTACGTTCAGGGAAGATGCATTCCCCGCCTGAAGAGATACCTCGAGACCCTACACACCAAGGCTCAAGCACATATCTGGGCACATGCAAGTGATATTGCATGCATCGTCGTGATTTTCTGTAAATAATCGCTTCCCTTATATTGTATCGCAGAATTAAACATTCGTGTAGTAATATCATAAAACGTTTCACCGAACTTTGCATCATGGACAACATCCGGTCAATATACATTCATATGGACAATATTATAAAACTCTACTTTCAGTTATTCTAACGTACAATGACATTCCGTATATTTCGAAATATGGTCAAGACCTGGAATATATCGTTTTGTATATCCTGAAATATATCTTCTCGTAGTTGTCCTCCAATATATCGTTCTATGTGTGTCGTGAAATATGCTCGCATTTCGAAACATGCGACGCAGTCGTGGTCCTGAAATCCACTCAATCATAAAAAATAAGTCCTGTCAGTCATTTAGTAATGTCTCGGAAGCCACCGTATTACAGAAGTTCCGCGTCCTGGAATCTGCCAATTAGTACATGTCCTGGAACATGCTGAGGTCCCGGTAGCGACCAATCTATAAATGTCCTGGACTGCTATCGGTTTGTATGTCCTGGAATACAGAGTTTTATACATGTCCTGGAATATTGGTCGGGTCCCGGAACATGCCACTCGTTGGATGTCCTGGGACCCACCGAATAGTTAAAATTGAAGCATTTGCCAATGTCCTGGAAGCAACCATACTACAGAAATTAGATGTCCTGGAAACTGTCACTTAGAACTTGTCCTGGAACCTGTTAAAGTCCCCGAAGCGACCAGTTTATAACTGTCCTGGAACCCGCAATGTCCTGGATAGTGCCATTCTGGCGAAGTCCCGGTAACTGCCCAATCATACGAATTTGGTTATATCTCCGAAACTATGCTTTTGTACAGAAAAATTTAAGTCCCATTCAACTGTCCATGCAATTTTCTACGCAATAGAGCTCTTAAATTGCACGGTCCCCAAAACTGCCTCCAGACATATATATATATATATATATGTATGTATGTATGTATGTATGTATGTATGTATGTATGTATATGTATATGTACATATATACCTGTACATGTATACATATATGTACACATATTTAATAGGCGCCGAACAGCGGAGTATATACATGTATATATATAGAACGACTATCGGGCAGGATGTACACGAATGTAAGCATCCCTGGTGTCGAAAGGGGGCTGAATGTTTAGGGTGGCGGATTGTACGATCGGTCGAACTGTATGGCTAATACCCCCGACGATATCGCCCCCAGAGGATTTTCTTGTAAATAGATATCCGACATACATACTGCGCTTAATGTACTCCTCAGGCATTGGAAATTCATTTGGTATACATGTATACGGGTAACTGCGTCAATTGATACGTCAAATAAATTCGCAGGGAAAGAAGGAGAAAGAGGGGCGGAAGGGATTGCATCGAAATCTCTCGAGTTGTAAAATATTTTCAAAAATCGCAATAAAAACGTTCCAAAAGTTGTACATGAAATGAAACAAATGGAATTTTTGTTTAACATTTCGGGGAGCATATTGAATAAAGAGAAAACAATTGGACGAAGTATGAAGTCTTACCAGGAATTGAAATAATTGAAATTTGAAGATAAAATAAAAAATTAACAGGTTTAAAAGAGACAAGAGGGTTCGATACAAAATAAAAAATAAACAGAAATCAGAGAAGTAAGGATTCGACACAAAAGATTAATAAACCGAAATTTAAAAAATCAGGATTCGAAATGAATTAAAAATAAACAGGAATTGAACAAATAAGGATTCGGTGTAAAACAAAAATTACACAGAAATTAAGTAAATAAAGATTCGATATAAAAAATTGATAAACAGAAATAAAAGAAATAAGGATTCGATATAAAATCCAAAATACACAGACATCAAGAAAACAAGAATTCGAAACAAAAACAAAAATAGCCAACAAAAAATGCGTTAAGATAGAAAATAAAATATAACGAAAATAAAAGTAAAAAGAGAGCGAGAGAGAGACGGACACTGTGCAAGAGAATTAAGATAGAAAAAAAGTTCCCCCAACCCCTGATCGTCACAGCGGAGATTCTGCCCTCCCCTCACTCCCGCGTCCGCCCCCGTCTATTATTACAGTTGTAACTATTGGCGTTAATCCCCGAGCTCACGTACGGATCCGCGACTTGCCCGCTCTTCTGCACCGGCTACACTTTTGCTATGCACACATTGCCCTTACAACCCCGATCTTCCTTGCGGACCCGTGTAATCCCGTAAAAATGTAAATTCGCCAAAGCCCCATCGCAACGTACACCCTGGCGTGCGCCACCCTGCGTGTTCATACCCGGAGATCGAGAAATGAAGAAACGATGCTTGCTGCTCACACAGCATTTATTTGTGTTTATATTTATATATATATATATATATATATGTGTGTGTGTGTACACATACACACATATGTACATACATAAATACATATACATACATATACATATATACATATATATATACACACACACATATATAGTTTTAATTCGTTCTGTCTATATATTTATAGACACACGAAGAATTAGAACTTTTGCCAAGAAAGGGTACGAAACTCCCCGAGAGCCGCATGCGATAGCCAGAATGGGCAAATATATATATATTATATGTACTCACAGATGTTAGAAAATACAAAAAATCTATTTATATATATATATATATATATATATATATATATATTATTTATTTAATTTAACTTATTTATTTGTTAATTTGGGTTTTGACGTATTACCTGGTCCAAAATAATCTAATGAATAATAATGAACACAATGATACAAACATATATGAACGATCAACATATGGACATGATATTAAAAATATGAGCATATGAATGTAACAATATAAAAGTAATTATTATGGGAGGTATTTAGGATGCAAGAATTAGTAGCTTCATAAGAAGACTGTTCCTAATAGGAGTAACAGTGAAAAGTGGAATGCTGTGTGGAGCCACAATTTGGGAGTGGAAGAGGAGTAAACAGGTGACAAAATTTCAAGCAAGGCATGTTCAGGGGTTAACCCCATTTGCGATTTTGAAAAAATCGATTTTTTTTATTGAATTTTTTGGAAGTATAAGTATCTGAGAATATGTCCTGAAAATTTCAAGTCGATCCGAACAAAATTGACTGAGATATGAGCGTTGAAAGAGAAGAATCCGTGAATTGAAGAAATGAAATTGAAACTTTAAACGCGTTTTTCTCAAAACGGCATTTCTGAAGACGGTGACCAAGATTACTCGAACACTAATGAACCGATCTTCTTGAAATTTTGCAGGCTTATTTAATACATAAAAATGTAGTCTTTAATCGTTCGATTTTTTTTTTCGAAAAAAAATGGCCGTTTTATAGCTAAAAACGGCCGTTTTTTTCGTTCAAATCGAACCATTAACTTTGACTGTCCGCCATTTTGTGAAAAATGAATATTTTTTAAAATCCTTCGATTAAAGACTAGTTTATACTTATATTTGACTAAATCCATCCGCATTTTTTTTTCAGATGATCCACTTCGCCGCAATGTTGGTCACCGCAAACCGTGTATATAAAAACATTATTTCATTGACGGCCATTTGCCACTAAACAATGTAATATTTTTCAATAAAAAAATTACTGAGAGTTCTTCAAGATGTGTTCTTTAAGATGGTATATTGATCGATTAAAAAAGTTTTGAAGTTTTCTTTAAAAAAATTCATGAAAAAGGCCTTTTTTTGCGCTACAAGTGGGGGTAACGCCTTAAAGGGATAAACTTCCGAAAAGCTGTTACCCCCGATTTGGCTGAAATTTTACACAGATGTTCCATTTAATATATAAAGTCATCCCCCAAAGGGATTTTTGGCGCATTCCAACAGTTCACGAGAAATCGAATTTTAAAGTTTATTTCTTAGCCCTCACGAGTATATCTATATCGCTCGCCACGGCCGATCGATACCCCCACTCCTCCGAATTCACTTGTGGCTAGCGTGCCGCGCTTACCCCTGCAAGTATATCTGTGCTGCAGGGATAACCCAAGCAAACAAACCCCAACACAGAAACCCAAACAAACCGAAAAAACCAACGAAAAACCCGAACAAATTCGATATCTCGTGAACTATTGGAATGCGCCGAAAATCCCTTTGGGGGATGACTTTATGTATGAAATGGAACATCTGTGCAAAATTTCAGCCAAATCGGGGGTAACAGCGTTGCGGAAGTTCGCCCCAATTAACAATGGTCAGCCATCAAATGGAGGAGGAGAAATAAAAGAAGCAATGGAAAACGTCGGTGAGGAGGTAATATAGGAAACCCGGTATGGAATGGAAACGTAAGGGAGCTGGAAAAAAAAATAGAAAGAGGCATAAAAATTAAAATTGAACGAGAATTTCAATACGTTTGGAGCAAAATCGATGGGTCGACATACTGCAAGGAATATAAACATAGGAAAACAGGTATACACATGGTAAAATATTGGGAGAACAAGATGACTAAGGGAGAATTTAAAAAAACGTGGGCGAGGATAATAAAAATGCAACCGGCAAGATCAGACAATCTGAAAAACTAGCAACTAGGATAGATATAAGCAAAGCAAGGTAAAATAATTTATGGAAATGAGTTCGAAGGGGCATTTATGTAAACACCTTTAAACCCTTCTAGATTATGTAAACACCTTTAAACACCTTTTAGATATAAAATAAAATACTAATAATAATAAGTTATAAAAATAATAACTATTATCATATATATGTAGTTGCTATATGTAGTTGACTAAATATGTAGTTGAGTGTCATTGCACAGATTCGTTATTTTTCTTTTTTTTTTAATATTGGAGCTGGCCGAATATTATTTTCGAAACTGGATATATATAAAATGTCATTTTCGCGCTACACTTCCGTCATCTTCACGGAGTTCGATTACGATCGCGAGAATGCTGAAGATCGAAAGTGAAGCATTTTTCCGCGTGGACATATACGCGCATATTTACGGAATAATGGCTAGAACATTTTGAAGGTAGCCAATGGAAAAGTGTGTTTTCGTGTTTCAAAGACAGTAGGCAGAAGCCCATTGAACGACTCGCACAATTTGCACTCTTTTTTCCAACCAATATATAAGACTCCTACACACAAAAAGATTATGTACATGAATTATATATATATATATATATATATATATATATATATATATATATATATATATATATATATATATATATATATATATATATATATATAAATAAATATAAATTTGTACTTGTAACCGTGCGCAAAGGGTTCTGGCAATTGAAATGGCACATACGTGCACCGCAGCCCCGCATACCCAATTTTCAAGCTCTCTTTCTCTCTCTGTCTCTCTATCTGACGATGATGCCACAAAGCGCAGGGGTGTCTGCACGCATGTGTCGTTCACTATATAGCGGTGCGAGAGCTAAAGCAGCAGAAGGAGCATGCAGTAGGATACACGAATAAATCTCGTTATGAGCATTAGTTAGCAGCCTCCGCATCGCACACACATTCCTGTCCTGCTGGACGGAAATTTGCTCTCCGGAAAACTTTCGTCCGTGTGTACGTTGCAGGCCGGTATGTGTACACTTCTGGCACGGGCGCCACCCCTATTCATATAAACACACATATGTACTATATAGAATATATATATATATATATATGTTAATATATATATATATATATATATATATATATATATATATATATATATATATATATATATATATATATATATATATATATATATATATATATATATATATATATATATGAAGTATAAGTATCTGAGAATAAATCCTGAAAATTTCAAGTCGATCCGAACAAAATTGACTGAGATATGAGCGTTGAAAGAGAAGAATCCGTGAATTGAAGAACTGAAATTGAAACTTTAAACGTGTTTTTCTCAAAATGGCATTTCTGAAATCGGTGACCAAGATTACTCGAACACTAATGAACCGATCTTCTTGAAATTTTGCAGGCTTATTTAATACATAAAAATGTAGTCTTTAATCGTTCGATTTTTTTTTCGAAAAAAATGGCCGTTTTATAGCCAAAAAACGGCCGTTTTTTTCGTTAAAATCGAACCATTAACTTTGACTGTCCGCCATTTTGTGAAAAATGAATATTTTTTAAAATCCTTCGATTAAAGACTAGTTTATACTTATATTTGACTAAATCCATCCGCATTTTTTTTTCAGATAAATCCACATGCCCCGTATCAATACCTATCCGAATCACTCCCACCCATGCTTTGCGATCTTTTTTACTTTTCGAGAAAAAAACATTTTTGCATTTTTCTTCCTTGTCTGTCTACTCTTTTTTCGATCTTTTTTACTCGTGTTATCGTTGGAAAGTGCACTATTGAGCAACGAATAAATGATCAACTGCACACTCACCTAGATTCCCTAGATTCTGGTGAAAAGTTAGAAAAATAGATTTGAGAGGACCAGTCGTTAAAGTTCAGATGATGAAAAAATGCTTGTACTAGTCTATATGACTCCCAATTGCATTTCAAAACATTGTTTTTAGTTCCTTATTGGATCGCAATCTGTTATTGAACAACACCCGGCAATTTGGTCAATGTGCAGGTCGTTTGACGTGCAGGACGTGACTCGTAGCTGATGTCAATATTTCATTCAAACCGGAAACCGATATTGTAGGTCCGTCAGTATGTATTTCTGAAGCCTGCTGTTTATTGAGTTTTGTCATTCCGTGATTTTGGCTGCGGCGTTGGGTTTCTTTTTTGACTGTGTCCATTTTGAGATCCCCGTGGATGATGATGGTGATAACAAATGATGATCTCAATACAAGACTGTGATTTTTAATAAATACTGTGGTTTCACTTATTGTTAGCTATACACTATTCCTTCTACAACTTTCATCTTCACTCTCAACCTTCTAACGTTTTTCGTAATTATGCAGTTTGAGGACTTTTCTTGAGGAGCTGCTTTGATTGGTCGCCGCTATTGATATTTCGTCGAGGGAGGCTGACATTTTCTATCAATTCCATAAGTTGTGAAGTTTTGAAGTTCGCGGAAGCACGTAATAAAATAGGGCATTTTTAAATATTTCGACGCCTATATTGGGGAGTGGGAGGTCGGGGATTTATAAAAGATACCTTCCGGAATACAATGCTGATGAGAAATCGCGGCGGTCACTTTCTCCTGCAGACGTTGTTTGAGTTAGTTTGGTTTGTTCGTTTGTGTTTTTATTAGGGCCCCAAAAATTATCAACGTAGTACAATCGTGGTTCACTTACAAATATTTAAAAACTACATTTCGTGTCTTTGGGGGGGGGGGGCCTTCCCCCCAATCTTGGAACTGACCATGAAACTTCGTCTGCAATAACTATGCAGTAACAATGCAGCAAATATTTCGTTTGGGGTAGAATATCCATAAGTCGAATATCCATAAGTGAATATCAGTAAGTAAATATCCATAAGTCGAATATTCATAAATGAATATCCATAAGTCGAATATCCATAAGCCGAATATCCATAAGTCGAATATCCATAAGTCGAATATCCATAAGTACGAATATCCATAAGTGAGTGTAGAGTAAAAATGAGTGTCAGAAATGGCGGGAGGTAGAGGAAAAGTGAGCATAGAGGGTGAGTACAGAGTAGAAATGAGCACCAAACAAACCCAAACAAACAAACTCATTTCTGCTCTATACTCACTTATGAATATTCGACTTATGGATATTCAACTTATGGATATTCGTACTCATGGATATTCGTACTAATGGATATTTGTACTTATGGATATTCGTACTTATGGATATTGGTAATTATGGATATTCGGACTTCTGGATATTCGTACTTATGGATATTCGATTTATGGATATTCACTTATGGATATTCGACGACAGTGAATATTTCCTGTAATAAATACATACCACGATACTTACTGATGACAGTCAAAGATTAGTACTCTATGTTCGTCACGAAAAATATGGTTCGCGGTTTAAAATGTCAGGTAATTTTGGGACACCCGTTATTGTTTAAATAAATTGTTTATGTAAATTGTTTAAATTTAAAAAAGCGTTTTTTCTTGAAAAGTAATGAAAATTCTTCGAACATAGATAAAGGTGATTCGGATAGGTATTGATACGAGGCATTTAGATTTTCCTTTTGGTCGTCACTTTCCAGGGCACCCTGTATATACATGTATATGTTTGTATCTGTCCCATCGACAGATACAAATAAATGATTACAATCTTTGATGCGACACCGCAATGCGAGACTCTCAAGGCATGTGAGGACCTCTCTCTCTCTCTCTCTCTCTCTCTCTCTCTCTCTCTCTCTCTCTCTCTCTCTCTCTCTCTCTCTCTCTCTCTCTCTCTCTGTCCATGGACCACCGTGATATATTTAGGATTTTTATACATATATATTAGCCGATGGCCCACACGAGCTCCGCTCGACCTCTTTCATTTTTCTTCCCCCTCCACCTCCGCCCCTTGCTCCTTTCGCGGACGCTCTCACGTCCCTTTTGTTTGAGCTTTGACGATGATGATGGATTTTTCATTGTCTATGCATGCGCGAGCCGGCGAAAAAAAATCGATGCAATTAAGCGCGCGTGTGACGCGGCGCACAAACGCGCGCGCGACAAATGCGTAAATTATAAACGCCCGCGCTTGAGGGCATTAAAAGGCGATTTTAATGATTTCAAAATGAGTAAAAAAAACAACGCAACAAATCGATTTTTTACTCCGCATATTTGCAATCGCGTAAAAATATTTCAGTGGGACAAAAAATTTCGTTTGTACACGCGCTTGTGTACAGGGTGAGGCGCATAAAGTGTTACAGAGCAATAGCACTCGAACTATTGATCATATCCAAAAATGTTTCAGACAAAAGTTTCAGTGTTCGAGAAGGCGCGTCATACTGGACCACCCTATTTTTTTTGTCGGCGGAGACGCTGAAGCTACGTCAAGGTCAACTCCACTTTTTTAAATGGAACCATGTATTTTTTTTCGATGACATTATTACCGATTTTAAGACGAATTCAGCGACCTTCATTCATCAAGGTCATTCTAGTCACGCAAAGTATGAAAATAGTCGAAAAATCGAAAAATATCGGAATAATTACTTCCAAAGGATCCACTGACCTTGGTTTGGGTCTACCTATAGAAGATGCTCGAAGTGATGAACCTCGACTTGTAAGCACTTGTTTGATCGCTGTTTTCATTTCTTACGATACCAATTTTTCTTATTTATACCTCATATAAATATACAATTATATATATTTATACATAGATATTATATATATATATATATATATATATATATATATATGTGGTGTGTGTATGAGAACGAGAAAATCTCGGCAGCGCGCATCGATCAATCGAAATAGTGGCGTATTGCTACGAAGCCGCTGCGGAGCTTGAAATCGCGCCAGCTGGACCACCGCAGTGATATCTGAAGAATCGAATATATATATATATATATATATATATATATATGTAGGCACGTCACACTTCGACAAAATGTGCCAGTCACCTCTCGATTCCCCATCGTGATCTTAGCACATTCGTCAACTTCTTACGATTTATATCCTCGAGTATACATAGCGCGTGTGTACTGGATATATGTACCCGAAGCCCGCTCGAAGTAACGGATGTCACGTTCTTTATGTCCAAGAGTTCAAAGGCCAACGGAGCTGGCGTACATCGCACGTAACTCAATATATATATATATATATGATGGGAAATCATTTGAAATAAAATTGAGGATAAAAAAATAAAATGACTTTTACTGTTGGTGCTGCTCAAGATTTTTTACTTAAGGATGTTGAGTCCCAGATCGCAAATGATGATAAAATTCTGAAAATTTGGTATGTTTTTGTATGAAATATTTCAGAGGTCGTGTAAAAATTTCACGACAATTAGGAAGCTCGTTATTGAACAATTAACATTCACAAATTAAATGTTGTTTTATGGAAACTGATGTAACTTTGCAATAAGTTTTTTTTTGACCTCTCAATTTTATAATATCTACAATATACTGAAAGCAACGGAAACAAAACGAAGTTTATTGATAAATTTTTTTTTATTTCTTTTAAAAATTGTTCTTAACAAAATGTTAATTTTTTAATAACGAGCTTCCTAATCGTCGTGAAATTTTAACACGACCTCTTAAATACTTCATACAAAAACATACCTGATTTTCAGAATTTTCTTATCATTTTTTATTTCAACCCTTAAGGAGGTTGAAGTAATGGTGATAGAATTCTGAAAATTTGGTATGTTTTTACATGAAGTATTCAGGAGGTCGTGTAAAAATTTCATGACGATTAAGAAGCTATTTATTGAACAATTAACATTAACATGTTTCATAGGGTCTCAACATCCTTAACCGGTTACACCTGGCTCGTGGCCGGAAAAGAAAAGGCACTTTTGTGATTTTTTTTTTGGTAAAACCTGTGCAGGTTCTCCAATTTTTCTTTTTTTACATTGAAGAGTACGGTTTTGGGTAGCTTTTGAAATTTTGTGTTGAAAAATATTCATAAATGTGGTAGATACAATGACTTGTGTTTTTCAAATCGCGTTTAGTTTTTGCATAAAATGATCTAGTGCTCGGACGAAGAATGTGATGAAATATCGATTTTTTAAAGAATGGCTTCAGTGCACAGTGAATTATCGATTTTCGGTGAAAACAGCTCCATTTTCGTGGATGAAAAAAAAACTATGCATCGAAATAAAGAAATTCTTCGTTGAAACAATGCTTTTTAACGTGTCGACGAAGCTTGTAAAATTTGAAGTTGATCGATGCAGTGATTTTTTAGATGTCGTGGTCAACGAGTTTGAAAAAAGTCATTTTGAGAGAAAAAAACGTTTAAAGTTCGCCCGTTTGCGGAACATACCTTTAAACGCCTATGAGTCCCTTATTGTTAAACAGATCGCCTTGATACTTAGAGAGAATATTTTTGAAACGTTATGTTTTGAGAATCGCTCCAAAAACAAAAGTCGATAGTTTAAAAAATCGCAGCTCGGTGTGAGTCCTTAAAAAATTTAACACATACTTATTCGAAAAATACGCGAAAACACATGATAGTGTATTAAAATTTTATAGTTCTCTAGTCACGCCAATCAATTGATTTCAACCGATTCTATTGCGTTGAAAATAAAAAAATTAATTTTTTTTCCTGTCTTGAAATTTGACCGCAAACACCCTCGTTCTCGTGTTACGGTAATTAAATCATCTGATTTTTACCAAAAAAAGGTGAAAAATTTTTTTTTAATAAAAATCTGAAAAATTCGCGCGAACTCAACGAAAACCGTTTCAACTTTTTACTATTTTGAGATTTTCCTTGAATCCTTGTCGTTTTCGCGTTACACGTTATTTGCCAAATTGTCTCTTTAAAAAAAAATCAAAACACCTTTAGAAAAAAAAATGGTACGTTGCTTTAAAAAAAAACAAAAATGAAGTTTGAGCTCATCCCTTAAAGATTCTGCAAAAAGAAATGTATACAAAAATTGTCAGTAAACGGGGTCCACCAAAAAAGGTACAACGGCGAAAAATTGTTGTTTTCGAAAAACGATGCTAGACGTAAAAAAAAAAGTAAGGAATTGAAAAAAAAAATGGTATGAAGGTGACTTTCTCCCCTTCAAAATGCCGTTTATTAAGGGGGGAATATGACTTTGTGAGGGCAAAATCAAGGGTCATTTTTGACAATTTATTTAAGAAAAACAAAACGATATTTTTAAATTCGGGTTTTTATACATGTTCGTACAAGTCTTAAAATAAAAGAATTTTTTTTGTCATTTTGAAATAAAATGGCTTTAAACGCATTTTTCTCGAAACTATGTTTTTAGACACGAGCGTATGCGTAGCGCCTTGAGTTTTCAATGCTTTGACTTCAAATATTAACTGTTGCTTCTTGACAACATTTTCTAGTCCAGTACGTAGGATCTTTTCGATAAGCTGAAATTAAAAAATGTTATCATCGATATTCGACCGATTTGTTTACGCACTTTTTTTCATGTTAACGCCATTTTTTTTAAATCAATATTTCGAAAAACCCCTACGTACTAGACTAGTTTTTTATATGTACTTTCAAAATATTTTTCGTTTTTCGTTCTAGCTTAAAAATTATGAGATGTGCGAATACGCCCGTAGAGAACTATGAAAAAAAGGACTTTTCTTTCATCGACTATTGCGCCGCCATTTTATTCAAAATAATTGAAAAAAAAATTCTTTTACTTTAAGACTTGTTAACATGTATAAAAAACCGTATTTAAAAATATTGTTTTGTCCCCTTAAATAAATTGTTAAAAATGACACTTGATTTTGCCCTCACAAAGGTATATTCCCCCTTAAACTCATTCATATTAACTATGGTCGAAATGGCACAAAAAAACCGTCCCAAAACTTTTTTGAATTTTCGCCGGTAGTGTATATATATTATCTTTACTTTTAATAAATAATAGACATTGTTCATAATAAAAAATTGATTGTAATAAAATCGACGATGCAAAAGTAAACGACTCATCTCAGCTTTGGTACTCAACTAAAATATTAACCTTAAAACATCAGTATATTATCTTTATATTAATTATTCAATGTTGAAAATAAAAAATTCCAATTTATATGTATATTCATTAAAAATCAATATTCAATTATCAAATCAAATTAAGGTTCATCTTTTAAACATAAATTTGTATAAATTTATATAAATTTATATAAATTTATATCAATAAATTCAAATGAATTTTTTATCGACGCGAAAAATTCGCCTTTTGGGTTGAAATTTCAACAGCTTCCGAAAAACCCTCACGCTTCAATGGAAACGTGTGTGCGGACATAGGGGAAAGTCGCGCGAGAGCGACGCCGTTATATCCGCAACGATATCTGAACTCGTCCACGTTCCTCAGTTGCGAAGTCCCAAATTGGAAGAGCGCGGTGAGGACCCCGAGTTAGAATTCAATTTATCCCTTTTGCACATTAAAGCGAGAGGGGAGAGGGCTTGGGAATTGGCCCACTCGAGGAATTTCATTTCCGTCAGTTCGAAACGCAATGCGATATGCATTCGTAATTTGCCGCGAATTCACAAAGAGTTACTCCGCTGATGGAGTCTCCACCGGCACAATGGTATGATGTGTGTCTGTATGTATATAGGAACGGTGCTATACAGGGTGCACCCCTCAAGTGGGCACAGCGATATATCCCGAGAGGGATACGTTCCACGAAAAAAACTTTCGAACAATAGCTTCGTAGTTTTGGGGACGAAAAACTATAGTGCTGGTTATTTTTCACTCGGTGACCATTTTCAAGGTCATTTCGAGGCCAACTTCAGTTTTTCAAATGGGAATCAATGCTTTTTATTTTATAATCATTTTGAGCGTAACAAAATAGGTACGATTTGTCTGAAACTTTTTTTTGTTCGACTTCAATTTTTGAAGATATATATGAGGTATTCCACGTGCATCCGGTGGACTTTTACCCTGACCACCGCCCATTCGATTTATTATTTTTTATTCGATTCCATTGACTTTCAAAGACACCCTGATTTTTTTTACATTTTTCGAAACAACCTTAGTCAAAAAACAAAAAGAAATCCGAAACAACGCGATTTAAAAATCTGGGAAAATTCCCAAAAATGCGTGATTGTATGTAAAAAATGTCAACCTATCACCCACAGTGGAAGTATGATTTTTTCGTTAGCAGTCAAAAAGTTCTGGTATTAACTTCAATTGAAGTCGTCTTCAGCACAGAAAAAGTCATATTTCCACTGCGGGTGATAGCTTGAAAATTTTTATATATAATCACGCATTTTTGGGAATTTTTTCAGATTTTTAAATCGAGGTGTTTTTTTTCGGAAATTTTTTTTTTTTCACCAAGGGTTGTTTCGAAAATGTTAAAAAAATTAGGGTGACTTTTAGAGTCAATGGAATCAGATTTTTTAAAATCGGATTGGCGAGGGTCAGGGAAAAAGTCCACCGGATTCACTTGGAATCCCTCATATATATAAATATATACATATTGCCACGTTCCAATACGATACAATTTCATTTTACTGGTATTTATCCCTGTTTTTTATTTATACTATTATTTCACTCTGATATCATCCATTAAAAAAGTTATCAAGAGTCACGTTCATTTCATTTTTCTATTATTTATGTTCAATATTACTGTATTTTTCAATTCATCACCACTGTTATTCAATGTTGCCATTCCTTATCGATATTTTTGACTACTTCACTATTGTACTCATTTTGCTATGAATTTATTCATTTGTTCAGTTGCTATGAATTATTTCCTTAATTGTCAATATTCACTCTCACCTGTCGTTCTATCATTCATTTCTGTCATTCCATTTGCTCGCTATTATTTATCGCCACTATTATATTATTTGAAGTGTATCTTCTACTGTTATCATCATTATCACGGTTATTATTGTCAGTCACTATTATGCAATTAAACTTTTACTATTACTTTGACTCAGCTTAAACTTTTACCATAATCATTATTATCATTATTACTATTACTCATTATTATTTACTATTATGAAATCAAACGTTTCCTATTATTATTCTCATTATTACTATTATTCATTATTGTTTACTATTATAAACTCAAACTTTTACTAATATTTATTGTCGTTATTTACTGTTATAAACTTTAACTTTTAATGCTATTATTACCACTATTATTCATTTTTATTTACTATTATAAATTTTGAGGTTATATTTTTTACTTTCACTATTCATTATTTTTATTTCAAACCCCTTGTCACTTGATTAGGTTCCGGTGGTAAAATTTCCGAAGAACGGAATCGCAGTCCCGCGAAGGAAGAACAAACATTTGCTCGCTATTGTTTATCGCCACTATTATATTATTTGAAGTGTATCTTCTACTATTATCATCGTTATCACGGTATTATTGTCAGTCACTATTATGAAATTAAACTTTTACTCTTACTTTGACTCAGCTTAAACTTTTACCATAATCATTATTATCATTATTACTATTACTCATTATTATTTACTATTATGAAATCAAACGTTTCCTATTATTATTCTCATTATTACTATTATTCATTATTGTTTACTATTATAAACTCAAACTTTTACTAATATTTATTGTCGCTATTTACTGTTATAAACTTTAACTTTTAATATTATTATTACCACTATTATTCATTTTTATTTACTATTATACATTTTGAGGTCATATTTTTTACTTTCGGTATTCATTTTCTTTTTTTCAAATCCCTTGTCACTTGATTAGGTTCCGGTGGTAAAATTTCCGAAGAACGGAATCGCAGTCCCGCGAAAGAAAAACAAACAAAAATAAAAGAATATCGCCAGACGCGCACGACTTGATTACTCCTTAGATTGTAACGAGCGGGATGATTTGATTGATTTCCCAGAGATCGGAGCACCGCAAACTTCTGAGAGCCCGCGACGAGCCTCTACCGGATCTAGCTACATATATATATATATATTTAACTTAACGAACCAGATCGTCGGAAGCTCAGGTTCTTCTGTATCCACGGTTGAGGTCGTTAAAATATTGAAGCCGCTGCGCTATAGTCCTCTTTGATTAGTAGCTGGAAAAGCAGGAAATCAAAACGTCGCGCATAAAAGAATCGCTTGTGGAGTAGACGGAGGCACACGGGTAGTGATCAGAGCTTGATGTCGGCTCCCTCGTACTGCCACCCCGCATATGGGGTAAAGATATATAAAATTAACAATAACGTAGCCCCGCGAGGTTTCAAGGTTTTTTCGAATTTAACGACCGGCGCGCTTCCTTGGTCGTGGACGTGCGTGATTTTTTTTTTCGTCTCTCGTGTTCTCTCTGTTTGTTTTTTTTTCTCGCGATCCTGAAGGGAGTAGGGCTGATGTGGACGATCGAGAGGATCCTCGATCGGTCTGCGTAAGCATGGGGCACAAAAAACATCCATTTTCAATGTTTTGTTTGCCGTGAGAGTATTGGGAAGACGAGGTCGGGATTTTACACGCAATTAATGCAGAGTCTTGGCGAGGTTGAGTTTTTTTTTCATTAACAAATATCCATGAAGAATGGAGCTATTATTATTTGAAGAAAGTGTCGCCGTGGCTGGATGGATAATCGGTGTAGGTGCTTCTGGCGAACAGGCTTATCCGAATATAAACAAATTTAACTGTTTTTTTAGTATAATAATAAAACTTGAGTCTGACCGGATACGTTTTTGAAATTTTGAGAATTACGAAAATGGCCAGCTGTAGGAAAAACAACGTTAAACGTTTGTTATTAACAAGTGGATAAACATATTAAAAAACCATAGGTTCATACGATAGAAAATCTTATCTGTCGAAATTCGAGGCAATATTATAGTCCAGAAATCTGAATATCAGACGTTTTTCGGACTTGTTAATAAAAAAAACAAAATATTTGTACCATCGATTTTTTAGTCTTTTTTATTGACGTTTTCAAAAATTTACAAAAAAAATAAAAATTGAAAACGTTATGGGCCTATAAATATGGCCGTGAAAAAGGGTTGTGGCGGTTGACATGATTCCAACGCTCCCATTCAACATAAAACCAATTTTCGTGATCAATGAGAATGTCATTATGACAGGTTCCAAAGCGAAAACAAACATTTTATGTCTTTAAAAAAGTTCATTTATCGCCCCATTTTTCTCAAAGTTAATTTTCAAAAAATATTAATAAAATAATCCTGCAGTGGCCGGGGTAGGGACCATAGAGGGATATACAGGGTGAGGCACATACAGTGTTACAGAGCAATAGCACTCAAACTATTGATCATATCCAAAAATGTTTCAGACAAAAGTTTCAATGTTCAAGAAGGCCGTCATACTGGACCACCCTATTTTTTTCGGTGGAGGCGCTGAAGCTACGTCAAGGTCAACTCCACTTTTTTAAATGGAAGTGTGTATTTTTTTTCGATGACATTATTATCGATTTTAAGACGAATTCAGCAACCTACAACACGAGGTCAATCTAGTCACTCAAAGTATGAATATAGTCGAAAAGTCGAAAAATATCGGAATAATCACTTTCAAAGGATCCACTAACCGTAGTTTGGGTCTACCAACAGAAGATACTCGAAGTGATGACCCTCGACTTGTAAGCACTTGTTTGATCGCTGTTTTCATTTCTTACGATACCAATTTTTCTTATCGACAGCAAGTACGCATTTTCGATTCTGTTGCAACTCGTATGGTGATAAAGCATTGAAAATGATTAGACACGTATTTTTTTTTACCTGCCGTCAAACGTTTTCAAGGAGGGAAACCACCCCTCAAAGAAAGGCATGTCGAGGGGTGGTTTTGCAGTTTCACACGCAGACAGTCCACCGATCTGAATGAAACAAAAACGAAAATTCTTCTGATGTAAAGCGATGAAAAATCCACTATAGAATTGGAAGAAAAATGAAATTGATGGTTGACACGCCTTTTGAGGGGTCGTTTCCCTCCTTAAAACGTTTTTCTTCGCAAAAAATCTCATAACGCGATAAATTTTTGAAACTTGTACCAATCTTTATTGCAAATTTGAGTCAAGACTCTAGACTATAAAACTATGCAATCGAAAAAATCGTATTTTTGGAATTTCAAGCTTCTGCAGACCCCTCAATATCCTGGAGAATCGCGGAGAGAATCATGCGCACGAAAAAAGGGTGCGCGTCGAAATTCGCCTTGATACTTCGCGAATCGAAGAGAGTTGAAGCTGAAATGCATCACCGTGTTATTTTTTTTTTCGAGAATGAAAGAGCAGTAACGCATTCTCACAAATGGCACAGAGCGAGTACGTGGTCGCACTACCTTAAGGGCAAGCCGAGGCGCGCGAGCCCGTAAATCAAGCAATCAACCGCCATAAACGTCCACCCACGAAGATTATACCACTTTTCGGGTATGGAGCACCGGCACGCAACAAAAATCACTTTTCGTTCGGATACAATGTGGTGGGATAACTTTTAGGTGGAAGTACTCGCAATGAAGGAGGAGCACGATTTTACGGGCTAGGATGAGCCCATAAGGTTCTTAGTTTCTTTTTTTTTGTTCTTCTCTACATTATTTGTGATTCCTCTTGGCGACAATGCTCTTTTTGCCACTAGCGTTCTTTTTCAGCGGGAGTGCTGTCTTTCTCTTTTTTTAATGTTCATCTGTCTTCTCTTTTTCTTCAATTTTAATGTGATTTAGAGTTCATATTATTTTATTTTCAAAATAATTCTAATCGTAGGATAAAATCGACACTGGTGGCCACTGGCTTAGGGTGTAAATTTTTGAAAAAATCCATTTTTTCTTACGGATTCTCAAATTATAACACCTCAAAAGTATTCGCCGAAAATACCAAGTCGACACGTTCAAAATTGAGGGAGTTATGTGCGTTTATAGGTAGGTTCCGCGAACTGTCAACATTTTAAAGCGTTTTTCTCAAAACTACTTTTTCGATATCGGTGACCACGATACCTCAAATATCACTGCACCGATCTACTTCAAATTTTACAAACTTCTTTCACGTTTCAAAAAGTAGGGTAGGCTGGGGTCAATTGGAACGTTTTTTGAGAAAATCGGTTAGTGTGACTTCATTTCATAACCTATCCGTTTGGTAATGGGATTTAATTATGGGTAGATTATCTGGCTTTATGATAGCGTTATTGATTTTGCTTTTAAATGCTCTTAAGGATGTTGAGTCCCTATGAAACATGTTAATGTCAATTGTTCAATAAATAGCTTCTTAATCGTCATAAAATTTTTACACGACCTCCTGAATACTTCATGTAAAAACATACCAAATTTTCAGAATTCTATCATCATTACTTCAACCTCCTTAAGGGTTGAAATAAAAAATGATAAGAAAATTCTGAAAATTTGGTATGTTTTTGTAGGAGGTATTTAAGAGGTCGTGTTAAAATTTCACGACGATTAGGAAGCTCGTTATTAAAAATATAACATTGTGTTAAGAACAATTTTTTAAAAAATAAAAAAAAATTTATCAATAAACTTCGTTTTGTTTCCGTTGCTTTCAGTATATTGTAGATATTATAAAATTGAGAGGTCAAAAAAAAAACTTATTGCAAAGTTACATCAGTTTCCATAAAACAACATTTAATTTGTGAATGTTAATTGTTCAATAACGAGCTTCCTAATTGTCGTGAAATTTTTACACGACCTCTGAAATACTTCATACAAAAACATACCAAATTTTCAGAATTTTATCATCATTTGCGATTTGGGACTCAACATCCTTAACTGAGGTAGAAGCTATTTAGAAACCCTCGGAAAATGTTTAATTTGACTCTCTGTCGGGGTCACTTGAATCAGTGCGTGGGGTTAGTTGAAATAGGTGTTTTCAGCTAATTGAACTAATGTTCTAATAAATCCAAGTATTGTTAATGTGTATGAAGTGATAAAGTATATTTGTTGTGAAAAAAGTATACTTTTAATGAAAATAATCAGTTTTATTGCTCTTCGTTCCAGTTTGAGTATCACTGAAGGTATATTAAGTTTCTTCAATATTATTTTACTGTTCGGACGATTGTTTGGCATCGAAGAAATAAGACAAGATTTGGAAAACTTGCTTGCGTGTGAAATGTTTGTTCGGAGTCAATAGAAACACGTTTCAATTGACCCCGAACCGTTTGTTTCAACTGGCCCCACACCGTCGCTTCTAATAATTAATTAAACAACAAAAAACAGAAATGTTATAGGTAAGGAAGAAGAAACGCGTTTTTCACAAAATGGCATTTCTGAAGTCGGTGACCAAGATTACTCGAACACTAATGAACCGATCTTCTTGAAATTTTGCAGGCTTATTTAATACATAAAAATGTAGTCTTTAATCGTTCGATTTTTTTTTCGAAAAAAAATGGCCGTTCTATAGCCAAAAAACGGCCGTTTTTTTTCGTTAAAATCGAACCATTAACTTTGACTGTCCGCCATTTTGTGAAAAATGAAAATTTTTTAAAATCCTTCGATTAAAGAATAGTTTATACTTATATTTGACTAAATCCATCCGCATTTTTTTTTCAGATGATCCACTTCGCCGCAATGTTGGTCACCGCAAACCGTGTATATAAAAACATTATTTCATTGACGGCCATTTGCCACTAAACAATGTAATATTTTTCAATAAAAAAATTACTGAAAGTCCTTCAAGATGTGTTCTTTAAGATGGTATCTTGATCAATTAAAAAAGTTTTGTAGTTTCCTTTAAAAAAATTCTAAAAAAAGGCCTTTTTTTGCGCTACAAGTGGGGGTAACGCCTTAATTTAATATATAATATTTAATATCAATATTGCAATTTGATATTTAATTATTATTTAATATTAATTTGCAATTTAATATTAATTTAATACACACTGGGTCTGTAGGACCGGACCAACTTTCGAATACTGTAGTTTCATGGAAATTACATCCATGCAGATGATTTTTTATTTTATGAAAGAGCAGACTATTAGTAGAGCGCCTGTGAAGAGAACTTCTATGTTCGGCCCATACTTTGTCTCAGAAAGCTGTTTGGGCAGATGAAAAATTTTTTCAAAGGAGAAGAAACGCGAGTTTTGCATTTTATTTCAAAATTCATAACTCAGGAACTAATCGACAGAATTTAATTTTCTTTGCGGATTCTACAAAGGGCAGAGGTGAAATTTTGGGGAAAGAAATATGGTGATATAATTTTTCATTTTTATCAACTCTTTAATGCGAAAGAAAAAAAAAATGGTAAATCTGCCCACGTTTTCCCAGAAAAAATCCACGAAAATTCCTTTTTTCCGGACACTAGCTAAGTGTACACCGTTAAGGGGTTAGGCTACTGTGACGACAGGAAAAACAGGTATATAAAAAAAAATCATCACGAACAAATAAGATGATTGACAAATCGTCAGGACGTTTATTTGTATGTACATCAACAAAGTAGTGCACAGATTTCATCAAAAAAGATTAATATTTGAAGAAGTTACAAACAATCTCGTGAAGGACCGTTGAAAGTGAGGGGCTCGACGGCGTACTTGATTTTAGCCACCCGGTTGATCTGAAAAAAAAAAAAAGTAATTCCTCAAAATAGATAATATTTGCTAAGACTTGACCGTGGTTTTTTTTTATCGTGTCTCAATCATCGAAAAAAAAGTGTGATTTTTTCGCTTTTTTTTCGAGAAAAAGTAATATTATTGTTAATAACTAATGGAAAAAAAATATTAAGAAAAACGTCGGTCAAGACTAAACTACTATTACAACGAATAAGTGTACCAAATTTCGAGTCAATCCGTTCGTCAGATGTCGAGAAATCGTGTACACCGTTTTGAAAAGCATAGTTTCGAGAAAAACGTGTTTAAAGTTTTACTGGCAGTTCTATCGTTCCAATCATAAGTTTACCTTAAATCTGCGATTCCTGCACCATATTTAGCATAGAAGAGAAAGGCTTAGCGCCTTTCTCTTCAATTTGAGTTGCCTCCAACAACAAACTAGTTTTAACATTTTCGCAGTAGCCCACTCCCTTGGGACCGCTGTAGACGCAACGAAAGTGAGGTTAGGTTAGCCAAGTGCGGGTAGGAAGTGATAAGACAGGGTTCAATTGGGAAGGGTAATACGTGCAAATCCGCAAGGATATTGACACTTAGGAAATAGTTATAAGATGATGATTAGGACTATGTCACCATACGACTGTACGATGGTATTTGTAATGTATTTTTCAGAACGGTGGCTCTCAGGAAACTGAAGCTCCAGAGCAATAGTGAACGAATGTTCTCTACATCTCTCGGTAGTTTTCTGCGTTTTTCTTGTTTCTTATTTGATGATTCTTCTTTTTTGCTTCTTTTCTGTATTTTCTCGTTTCTCGCGTCTTGTTGTTCCTTGTTTCTTCTTTCTTCTCATAAAGCCGTCTTTCGTATTTTTCTTTCTACTCACTGTTTTCTTCGTTCTTCTTCTTTCCTTCTATCCTTCTTTCCCTGATGGCCTTCTTCCGCCTATACCATCCTTTCTTCTTCTCATTTGTGTCCTTTTTTCTTCTTCCCTATTCGAAGAGTATGTGGCTTCGGAATGGAGGCCGTGTTGAGAATCAGCGTTGTGCCGACGTTTCGCAAACGTTACAGTCTGCATCATCAGGGCTGAGAGCTCCGATACTGAAGCTCCCGTGTCTCAGGTATTCCTTATATAGTTGCGGTCATCGTTCCAGATCGCTGACCAGCGAATCAGATGTTACAATTGATCGACCGGTCAATGAAAAACCGGGAGGACGGTGTGCCAAATGGGATTGACGTGATATCCATCATCTGTTTAGATTGTCCGGATGTTTTCGGATTCCTCGCCTTCTCGGTGTTTCCTGGAAAAATAGCTGTTTGATGGGGCCAGGCTTTGGGCTTTACTGAACTGAATGGCATGACCACTCTCCATCCAACGTTCGGCCAGAGCTGATTGTCCAGTGTGGCCATATTTGATACACCATTGATGTTCTTTGATCCGTGTACTGAACTTCCTCCCGGTTTCCCCTATGCACACTTTACCGCATGAGCAGGGTGTCTTGTACACTCCTGGTGCACTTAAGGCAGGATTCTACTTTGAAACCATGAAAAAAACGCTATTTTCGTGAATTTTTTCTGAGAATACTATTAAAGATATCGATATGGGGTTTAAACTGTTCAATAAAAACACTCTTTAAGTACATAAAAAAAAATGTTTAATGTATTTTATTCATTTTTTGTACACGTAAAATATGTTTAAAGCCAACGCCTCGAAAAGCAGGTACCGTTGCCGTGGTCGTGAAATCTTCCCGACGGATGGTCTGAAACAAAAAAATCAAATAGTTTCATGTTCAGTATGTCTTCAGGAACCGACCTAACTAGAATATTTTATATACGTGCAAAATTAACAAAATGGCGGCTAAAATACGAAAAAAAAAAATGCGTTTTTTTGGGTCTTTTTTTGCAATAAAAAAATAGTTCTAATCAAAATTTTAAGTTGATTGTAGTTAGGTCGGTTGGTACACACATATAGAATATGTGTTCCAAATTTCATAAGGATCGGTTCAGTACTTTTTGAGTTATCACGACCACGGTACTTGAAAATGTCGTTTCGAGAAAAACGCGTTTAAAGTTTTGGTGAGTGATAAATCGTAGAAAAAATTATCTTACCCTCAATCAGCGATGCCTGGGCCATATAATATGCCTTCGACGTGTTCCAGGTGGGTGTTTTCATCCAATTTAGCCTTTCAAACTTTCAAAGTAGAATCCTGCCTTAATGGTGGTCTTTGGTCTTTTGCACTCGGAACCACTTGTGCTAGCTTCTTCTGAGGTTTGAAGATGACTCGCACGTTATGTTTTCCAAGGACCCTGCCTATGCGATCGGTTATGGTCTGAAGGTATGGAAGGGAAGTTGTTGCTGTTGTTTGTCCTTCATTCTCCCCTTCAGGTGCTGTTGCCGTTTTCGGATCAGCTATTTTTCTTTTTAGATGTTTGATCGTTCTTTCGATATTGCGTGGCTTGTAGCCATTATCTTCTAAAGCTTTTCGTAGGTTTTCTAGTTCATCCTCCTAATTCTAGTTCTTCCCTATTCCTATTTCGTCTTTCTCCTATGTTCTTAGTCTTTCTTCTTCTTTCCCCTGTGTCCTTTTTTGGCCCATTTCGCTCTTTGTTCTTCCTTCTTCTCTTTCCTGCCTTTCTCTGTTCCTTTTTCCTCCCACGTGCTTCTTCTTTCTTCATCTTTTCACTGTTTCCTCCTCTCTCTTCTATGGCCTTACTCCGTCTTTTCCTTTCCTCGCCTCCCCCCCCCCCCGTGTCCTTTTTTATTTCTTCTTCTCTTCTATGCTTTTTTGACTCTTTATTCTCCTATAGGCTTCTTCTTTTTGATTCACCTCCGTCTTCTTTCGACTTCTTTTTTCCCTCGTGTCCTCACTACTTGGTTCTTCTCCTCTCTTCCATGTCCCTTTTTATTCTTTCTTCTTCCTCTTCTCCTCTTCTATGCCTTTTTTCCTCTTTTTTCTCCTACGTGCTTCTTCTTTTCCTTGTGTCCTCACTTCTTTCTTCTTCCCTCCTTCTTTTTTCTCCTACGTCCTTGTCTCTTCTCCCTCTTACTTCCGTGCCCACCTTTCTCCCGCACCCTTCGCCGTCGTCCTTCCCTCCTCCCTTCCTCCCGGTGACAATATCCCGAGCCTCGTTTTTTTCGAGGCGCGCTCGCCCACGCTGATGATTCTCGTTTCGCCACGCTGCTCGCCCAAACGTGTGCGCCGCGGTGTATGTTTTCCCTTGCTGGCCCAGCCGAGTCTCCGCCTCGCATCGTACGGCGTTTGGCCAAAACTGAAAAAAACGAAGAAAAACAGCGAAAGAAAAGACGCAAGAGCGAGAGAGACGGAGACGGAGAATAACGCGAATAAACGAATGCGATCCAATGCGTTATCGTGTCAGGGCATATCTTCTCGCGTATACTCACCCATATTTTCATTCTTGCCTCACATCCCTCGTATTTAGCCGAGAGTTTAGTGGAATAACAATGAGGCCGTAAATCAACGATCATCGTGACGTCATGTTTGTGGGGACTTTTGAATACGAACCGGTCATCGTTCATTTTCTTCGATCTTTTTTTCCTCTCGTATCGGTTCTTTTTTCCTTTTTCGCCAAATTCGTGTCACGATACGCACATCGAGACACTCCTGTGGTACTTTAGTTTTTCGTGTAGTTCGAACTCATCCGTGCAGTGCTTAATATTTTTCTCCGCTGCACTTATACACTGCCAATGTCTTTCTTAATTAATACTTCGATGAATCACATTGAAGATTCTCAAAGCTGGACCTTCCAGCTCTAAAAAAACCTTTTTTTTTATCCCGGCTCGATTTCATCGTTTTTACGCAAATTGTAGCCGTTTGGGGAAGAAAAGATTATTCTTTCTCGTCATTTTTCGCGGCTGTCGATCGTAATTTGGGTGAAAATAATTATATCGAGATTAAAATTCGTGTAAAATGTACTTTGTGTAAAAATATTTATATTATATGGATATTATTCTTCTAACCCAGATTATCATCGAAGAAACGGAAAAAAAACTCGCGGAAAGTTGTTTCCTATTTCCCAAACAGCAACAATTTGTCGAAAATCAACGATTTTGAGATTTTAAGAAAAAAAAAGTATTTTCAAAACTGCAAGGGCCAAGTTTCAGAATCTCCCATCAGATTCGATGGGTATTCATTGATCAATATTCAGGGAAGTATTAATTAATACGCTGGAGAAGTATTTATCAATTATTATACACATATTTATAATAATTCTTTAATAAAGAAAATTATTCGTTGCATTCCAATACGTTTCCCACTGCAAAAGTTCGCAAACCCAAGACTGCGCTCCTAAAAAGACCGCGAAAAGCCTCATAATTAACGACAAACAAAAGTAAACAAAAACGCGAAACGTTAGGGCGCAAATGGCTTGCGCGAAGGTTCCATCAACAATAGCGTGCGTACGTATCAATAACAGTTTATTTATAAAGGTAAGTGAATCAACGAAGATCATTAGAAAAATAACATCATTGTGATATAATTCTATGTTTTTTTTCCTCTTTTTCGTTTGTTTTTCTTTCGCTTCGTATTGCCTCGTCGACGATATTACATATCAAAGGCTAACCACTTGAATGCGAGTAATTATAAACGTGTCAGTCCGAGCCACGATACGTTGTTTAAAAAAATAATGATAGTTTAAAAAAAAAAAGTAAAAGACAAAAACCGGAGAACAATCGTCTCGCGGCAAATTTCACGTAGAAGATCTTGGATTTGTTATTGCGTGTTTATTGCGAACGCTTTCGTGTTTGAGGGCGTTCCTCTCCCTGTTTCTTCCTCTTGAGTGAGGACAGTGGAGACGAAGAGTGAGAGAGAAAGAGAGGAACGCGCCACGATATGTTCCCCGGAGAGTTTGAGTATATCGACCGTCCGTTTTTTTTTTTTTTTTTTTTTCGATCGTCGTCACGCGACGGATTTTGATCCGTTCGCGATAGCTCCAGGACGTCACCTCGCAAACGACGTCTCGCGATACTTTTCTTCTCCATATTCTGCTACTCCTCTTGTTCTTCCTCTTCTCCGGTCGAGGACGTTAGGGAGAGTTGAGTGATTTGCCGGCCAATTGGGCGGCCTTGGAGAGAACGATCTGTATGTCCATCGAGGGAAAGTTTTGCAAGAGTTTGACGTTACTGGCGAAGTCGTTGTCCAGCAGCTGATCTCTCAGGAGCCTGAAACACGGGACGAACTTCGGCTCACTCGTCTCTTCGGGTTTGTTTGGGTTTCTTCATCGAAATTCCGTCCGGCCGAAATTTTCGGACGTTCGGAATGGAGGACTTTTTCGACGCAGGATTGGGAAATTTTCATCGCTTCCGGTTTTCGTCGCTTTTTTTTCCGCCGTGTCTCTACTCACAGGATCATCGCGCAGCATATGTGGGTGAGGAAGCTGAATCTCTTCTCGTCGGCGAGCAGCGAGTCCCAGATCCTCATGACGTCGGGCAGTGGGAATTCTTGCGACAGCAAGAGGGTCAGCCACCTGTCGGGAGTCAGGTACGTCAAAAATTGCCGGCGAATTCATCCTCGGGCTAATAGAATACTGTGAGGCTCGGAAAAATATCCACTCTTCCCTCACGCATTGGAAACGAAAAACTGTTCAGAAGTTTTTGATATTTTGAAAGTTGTAAATATCGCTCTGAGAGGGCGCCAAGCTGGTCTTTTTCCGGAAGCTTGATAACTGCTTAAGGAGGTCGCTCAGCTATCGGGAAATAGTAAGAATTTGCTGAAATTTATCGAGGACATTGGCAAACAGGTGTTGCGATTCCGTGTCGAACTTCAGGTACTTCGTCTGCGCGATTGTCGAGCAATTAATTATCGAAGTTAGGCACTTATACACGGGCGACATAGCAAAAGCTTCACGCGAGCTCTAATACGACCGTCGCAACATAATCAAAATAGTTAGAATTGAACGGAAATAGGCGGAGAAATTCTTGTGATATTTATGAATAATTTCAACGAAGAGTGCAGCGTTTTGTCTGTCTCGTTATCGAGATATTCGTGGAATAAAGAAAATTTCAGCTGATTCACGTAAAAGGATAAAGCGCCCGACGGAACGCTGCTGTCAAATCGGCCGTTTTGAATAGTCGCCAAACGTTGAAGCGCACAAACTATTGCTTTCTTGCTATAAATTTCTTACCGCGGTTTCATAAAGAGTATTTAAATATTTCGAATCATTCTTTACGGAAGCTGCAGTCCATGTGTTTCGACATAACCTTCAAATCAATTACGCGTCGTCTCTCGACTGCGCATTAATTTTCCGGCTCAACTACCTTTTTCCGCCGCTTTCCAGGTTGCACTTGCTCCAACTGTCGATTGTACTGTTTCACGGTTTGCATTTTTCCCTTCCATCTTTTTGTTTTCGCCGAGCGAAAAAAACGGAATTCGCGAAGGTTGTTTGACAGCTACGCGCTCACGATGTGGCGTTCGTATCTGAGCTCAGTGATGCCAACTACTGAGAACTTAATTGCGCGTTTGCCACATTTCAACTTAGTTAACAACTTATTCGCGATGTAAATAAACAAAAAAGATTGATAACATTTCTAAACAGTCAGTTATATGCATTCCACATATTTATTGGCCGAAATTTATCTATTTTACGTGACCGAAAATTTGGTTATTCGGGGTTGGCAGCCTGTAATGGCTGTGTTCGAGCATATGCCTCTTACCGCCTGTCCCGGAAAGACCCTGGAGCAGCCTCCTTTGAAATATTGGCGTGAATAGCTATTAATTAAAATTTTACTAATCGTTATGGTCTATTTTCTGAATATACCGGCAAAAGGAGAACGGAAATTATCGCACTCGTTTATTAAATATCAAATTTCAAAGTTTACGTCAATCCCCGTTCGATCGCATTGGTTGTATGGGGCAACGTCGTTACCATTTGAGTTTTTCGCTTCTGGCTTCCGCATATGTGAAAAAAGTGATCCAAAAAGCGAATATTGTGTGCAGGATAGCGTACAGAACAATATTACCGAAAAAACGGCACGTTTCCGATCTAATTAATGAGAATGTATGGAAAACATGCGACCACTATGCGAAAAAAGTGAGGCTTGTTGAGACGTATGTATTGAAACGTGGCAACGTCGGAACTATGGGAATAGCAGAACCAATCAAAGACCTAACGCGCCAATTTTGAATACGTTGAAGTCAAATGCGAGTAAGGGACTTATTCGAGACGTATTTATTTATTTATTATGATGTATTCCCTATTTTAGCTTCAGCGAGCATGCTACGATGCTTGTGGACACTGACAAATCTTTTCCATCGGAAACTCTGCGACGCACGAATCTTTTTTCTGAATCATTTGTTGCCTTGTTTTTCTCTGACGTAACCGCTGAAAACGCTCACCGGCACAAACGCGCGTAAATCAGCTGTGCCCTGTGACAGTCGCTGCAGTCAACCTAACAGCATCGAATTACGAGAGAATCATGCGACGTTGCCAAAACTCGTGTCTATCTCAATGGAATTTTTAAACATCGAAAATTAACTTTTTGATAATCCTAACTCCTTCAAATTAACATACATGTAAGCAATAATTACAATTTGATACTCTACACTTGAACATGTTTGCGTTATCCATTCGTACACATAAATATTTTGCTACAAGTCGGCACCGACGACGTCACACAATGTATTAGCATAGGAACTTCGTTTCTCCCCCCACCCTTCCAAAATGACTTTGCAATCTTAATTATCTGGAAAGAAGAAACCCCCTAAATATTTTTTTGTTTGGGTTTGTTTGGAGAGCCTTAACTCAGCCTTTTTGATTTTTTTCAAAATTTCCGTTGCACTTTTTTGAGTTCATAATGAAAATCGACATTTTTTAAAACTCTACGACGTATATAGAAAATTGGAAAATGGTCATTTCTTGAGTACATAAGTATTCGTGGGAGAAAACAAAAACTAAAAAAGGCTGCGAAAGGCTCTAATCAGAGCGATAATGACAGTATCGAAAGCTCTCTGAAAATTCAAAATTATTCCTACCTGAAGCTGTAGTACTGAGGGCAGAGATCTTGCTGCTGCAGACGCATCCAAACCTCGTGATCGTTTGCCTTGACTTGCTGCGTGAGCTTGGACATCATCGAGTTGATGCCGAACTCGGCCTCGTCCAGGGACTTGATAAAGAAGTCGCGTATCTCGGCCATGAGATTCGTGAAGCAGAAGAAAGTGTCAGCCTCGGCGTACTCTGCAAACAAAGCGGACGTGACGAAATTCTCGAAAAAAAAAAAAAAAAGGGCACCTTTTTTACGCGTAATGGCTCCGTCGGTATTTTACCGACGCGACGCGGAGCCACCTGACGCTAAATGTAATCTCAGCGCCACCATATACGTACGCGATATAAATTAGACGGTACAATCAACGCATGCGCGTTTCGTATCGTCAACGAGTTTTTGCAATTTTTCTCCGTCACTTTTTCACGCAACGCAACGATTCTGGTGTCAAAATGCGCGTCCCTCTGGTGGCGAGGTCGAGTAACTCTTAGACGTGACATTACCTCGAGCGGAGTTCAAGGAGGTACGATTCACGTGCAATAAATGCATCATTTACCACAACATTTGGCACACTATAATCGACAATACGAATAATCAACATAAGTGAACATCAATCGGAGCAGCTGTGGGTAGAATAAATTTAGACTCTTTTTTGACCCCGTGGAAGTGATCGTACCTCCTTAACGGGCTACGTCTACCTAGGCGAGTCGAAAAATTGCATTTGCTCAAAATATTTTGATCCGATAGCGTCGCCTTTTATCTATATTCCCTGAAAATTTCATTGATATATTCTAAATATTGAATGAGCTACAGCTCCTAACAGTAACGTATACACTTCCGTAGCGACCGGAAATTGGGTTTTCGTATGTCGTCTCGGGATTCCTTCACAAAAGTACGCAATTTTTATACATTTTTTTCTCTGTAATAAGGTCGATAACCGAGCCTGAAATCTTACCTGGACGATTATTAATATAATTAGTGCTCAAGAAAAACAAATTATGATAATCCTATGAATCGAAGCCTGTCGATAGGACTACCTTAAATTCGTGCACTTAAGTGAAGGCTCACCTCGCCACGAGGGGTCAGGATCGCAGGCGAACGCGTGATATATCGGGCCGACGATCTCGTTCATTCCCTGCACGTAACCCTGGCCCGGGTTCAATTTGGCATACAGGAACAATATTCTTTCCAGTACTTCCCAATGTGCCTCGCCGCCCTCCGTCAACGGCGCGTAATCCTCCGGCGCTTTCCTCACCGACACGGCTATCTGCAAGATTTTTCGTAATTGCTTTTATAAACGTCCTTGTTCTCCGACGATTTCGATCAAACGGAAGCGGAAATGGATCTTGGGGCTCGGAGGAAATTACGCGTTAGCCGTACCTGCTGCGCTCCGTTGAGATTGGCATAGAAAAGATAAAGAAAACGTGGCAGACGTACGTTCGTTTTGTTACGATACTGCGAAATTCTCGGCACTCGGGATACGGTTATTTTGTTTACCTTCGTCACACCGAGGCCTTTTCTCTCGACGTTCGCGCTCCTCAGCACCGTGTACTGAACTCTGCAGTGCAGGCGCTTCGGGCCGTTCGCGCCCACCACCGCCTGGCAAGGGTACTCGGTGCCTTGTTGGAAAAATGATATGTCCGGGCAGAGTCTCCTGAAACGAGGCGAAAGACAAAACGGTCGAAAGGCCCGAAATTTCGCAGCTTACGGATTCGACGATTTTTCTCCGAAAAAAAAAATGGCGGAAATTCCACAAACTCAAAAGCATTTTTCTCAGTTTTCTTGTTTAACTTGAAACTAATTATCATCACTCGCTCGATGGTTGTGAGAATTCAGATTTTCACGCCCAGGCTTTTCGGCAACGACAAACAAACCCAAACGCGCGTGTATTCTTTAAGGGGGAGATACGTTCGAGAGGAAAAAATTTGCTGATTTACATGATTTTTTATTTTAGTAAAGTTTTCACCATTTTTGAGACTTAGGGTATGTTTTGATACAACTTTTGGTTCTTACATGGTATTTTTTTAAATTAATCTTTCAAAATGGCGGAGGTATGGCACGGTCTTCTAAACTGCATTTACGAATTGGCGGTTCTGATGAAATTTGGTATGAAACTTTTTAACCGTATTGTCTAAAGCATGATCCTAAATGTTTTCGAAAATTAAAAAAAGTAATTTTTACTCCAAAATTTATGCATTTTTCGATATTTTCAATTTTTTTTGTCTTAAAGCGCAACGTATTATCAATTTTCAAAACTTTTTCTTGATTCGTATTCTGCATACGAGTGTTAAAGAACGAAAAATCATCGTTCATTGTCAATCATTTTTTCAGATTAATAATAAAAAAATACCATGTAAAAGCTAAAAGTAGTAATAAAACGTACCCTGAGTCTGCGAGACGATCGAGAAAACGATCCTTTTAAAAAAACATCATGAGAATTAGCAATGTTTTCCTCGTCTAAAAGTATTTCCCCTCTTAATGCACGTGAGTTTGTTTGGGTCTCGATTGTTAAGCGCCTGTAAGATTGTTTGGGCTTGTTTGGGTCTCGGTTGTTCGTGAATTTCTTTAGGATCGTACGGGACTTGATTATTCGTGAATCAGTTTGTTTGCGTCTCGATTGTTTAATGCCCACGAGTTTGTTTGGGCTTGTATGCGACTCGATCATTCTTGAACGTGTTTGGGCCCGTTTGGGTTTGTTTGGATTTTGTTTAAAGCCCGTGAATCTCTTTAGCTTTGTTTTTATCTTCTCCTTCGAAACTAATTACGACATCACGCTCGACGGTTGCAATTGTTTCAAATATTTACGCCGAGGCTTCTCGATGACGCCCAAACAAAGCCAAACAAATCCAAAGCGTACAAACAAGTCCGTAGTTCATCGTCCGGACTCTATGCCCGCCTATAATCATTGATTATCGCCGTGACCCTCGTGGGAGGTCATTACGATAACGAACCGAACGCCCATCGGCCATAAGTCTCGAACAATCCTCAAGCAGAAAAAAACGACGAAAAAAAGCAAGATGGCGGATCAGAGTTGAACTTTACAATTGTCCACGATAATTGAAGCGTTTCGTTCCCAATTGTTTGTTTCCCCATCTCATCGAGAGCAAACCCAAGCAAGCTCGAACAACCCGCAACGTCAAGGGCCTCTCGTGACCCCTTGCTCGCACCCCAAGCGATTTTGCATTCGTGATCACCTGACGTCCTTGTCTATCTGCAAGAGGACCTCGTTGTCCTTGAAAAAAGTCTGCCACTTGCTGCCCGGATCCGAATTCAGAGGGTGATCGTGGAGCGTCACGTCGACCCGTTCGCCGTCCGCTGCGCTCTCTCCCGGCATCACGATCAAGTCCTCTGAAGAGCGCAAAATCGAACGGCGTAACTCAACCGCGCGTCATATCGCGCCTGGTACCCGACTTTTCTCGATCTCGCTTACCTATAAATTGTTTGTACAATTCACGTTTGCGCGACAGCGTTTCGGACCAGCTGGCCCTCGCCAGCGGCAAGTAATTCAGCAGCAACTTCCAGCACAGCGAACGCAGGCCGCCTTCGTCCGGTATACCTGCGAGATCGTCGAATCGATTGAAAAAAAAAAAAAAACAACTAGCTTGCGTCCTAACTGTCCTAATGCCTGTGATTTTGTTCGGGTTTCGATTTTTTAGTGCATGTGAGTTTGTTTGGGTCTTGATTGTTCAATTCCCTCGAGTTTGTTTGGATTTGGGTTGAATTGGGTTTATTTGAGTTTGTTTTGGCTTGTTCGGTTGACAATTGTTCAATACCCTACACTTCAATCTACACGGGACTTAGTGTAGATTTGTTTGGGCCTCGATTGTTTAATGCGTGTAGGTTCGTTTGGGTCCCGTTTCTTGAATGTATGTAAGTTTATTTGGGTTTGTTTGAGACTCGATTGTTCAATGCACGAGTTTGTTTGGGCGTCGATTCTTTGATGCCTATGGGTTTGTTTGGGTTTCGATTGTTTATTGCATGTGAGTTCGTTCAGGTTTGTTTCCGTCTCAATTCTTTAATGCATGAGTTTGTTTGGGTTTGTTCGGGCCTTTATTTTTGAATGCCTGTGGTATTGTTTGGTTTTTGTTTAAGCTTGTTTGGGTCACAATCGTTTAGTTCCTGTGACTTCTTTTGGGTTTGTTTGATTCTCTATTGTTTAACGCATGAGAATTTGTTTGGGTTCGTTCGCGTTTCGATTGTTCAACACCGGTGGGTTTATTTATTTTTGTTCTGTTCCTTTGTTTGTTCGGGGTCAGTTGGTTTGTTCAGTTCCCTTCTTTGTTTGGGCTTGCTCAGTTCCTTCAAGCATGATCTTAACGAAATAACATAAAAGCCAAGGAAACCGAAACAACGCTAGAAATGCAACGAACGTATAGGCCAATGGTGTCGTGCTGCCCAAAAGGTTTCGAGCTCTCAGGCAAGGGCAAAATGTTTTGTGAAGTAACATGTACTTCTGCTCTGATACGAGAGTAATAAATTGGTCACGGGCACAGGCGATCAGAGCAAGAGGAATGTCCCCTTGACAATTACAAGCCGGACAAGTCAGATGAAAAAATGTAAATTGTAACGATATTTACCGTGAAAGCATATTCTTCTCAATTTGGCAATGTGGATTTCCTCCTCACTGAGGACTTCCTCAAAATCGATTAATCTAGAAAGTTTTAGACTTTGATTATCTTTAGATTAGATGAAGTTAGATCAGTTAATTCCGTTTAGATTGTCTTCAATTGGATCATCTAGAAAGATTCAGATTGAACTAGAAATCTGAAGGATTTTTTTATATCGAGTCGCAAAGTTTGCGGAAGAAAAATACGAAAAAGAAGGTACGAACGAAAACAGATGTTCGAACGACAATTGGAGGTTGCGAACCTTTTTCTCAAGATACTCATGTCGCGAGCTGCTGGCACATTTGAGATCGCCGATGCTTGGTTCGGTAGGTGAAAAGAAGTGATACATCAAGGCTCGCCTTTTTACGAATTTCTCATCTGTCGGATGTGCGGTAGGCGTGTGGCCGAATTTACGCGCCTGTGTGTATGCATATATACGTGTATACAACGCCGCGTGACAGGCTCGTGCCAAGATAGTTCAATTACGGCGAATTGACAGCCACGTCCAGCGCCATTTCGCACTTGTTACGTGATAGTGCGAGAACTTTATCTCGCGTTGAATTTCCAACGACGCTAGTGGCGTTTTGGGCGGCTTTGTTATCTCTCCTCGTACATGCGCTCGAGTAGCGATAAATCTCGCTGCATCTGTGGGCTCGTTTCGCTCACCGTCACTTGACGGGCCGCGATGCAGACTGAACATAACCTCAAATGAAACACAAGCTGTGGATAGTTGCACGTAGGTCATATTTCCGCATTCGGGGCAATGAGCGAGACATACTCGGTCGGTAAAAATCTCGTTCGAGTAGTTTCGCACTCGAGGCCATGGGCAAGACATGCTCGGTCGGTAAAAATCTCATCCGAGTTGTTTTTTCGCCGGATACCTGCTGGTGGTAACTGTGGAAGGAAGAATGAAGAAAATTCATGTCCGGGACATGATTTTTCTATTTTAGTTCGTGTTTGCTCGGTCGGTAAAGTAATTTTTCCTTCTTGGACAAAAGGCGGGCCGGAGTTTCTATTTTACCGCACGTCGGTAATTCGCATGTTTGTCCAGAAGGCGAATTCGAAGTTTGTACTTTATTGTATGTCGGTAATTCGGAAGCAGAAATGGAGCAAATTTTACCTAGTACAGGATTCTCATTTGCGTTCGGGTTCGCTCGGTCGGTACGGTAGTTTTCCTCAGATTTGTTTAGGAGGCTGGATCTAAGCTTTTGGTAGTTCCGACTTTACCGCACGTCGGTAATTTTGATAGCACGAATGAAGAAAGTGCGTTTCCAGCGTAAGATTCTTCTCTCCTTTAATGTAGTTGTCTCGATCGGTATAGTAGATTTCCTATTTGTCAAAAAGGCGAGCCCAAAGCTGCCGTAAGCTTCTACCTCACGACACGTCAGTAACTTCAAGAGCACGAATGGAGAAACGTCGTATCCAGTACAAGGTTGTTAGTTTGACTTACGCGTTCACTCGGCTGGTAAAGTCGTTTTCGGATTTTTTCAGAAAACCCCTGTGCAGCCAAAAATTCTACCCTACCATGCGTAGGTAACGTGCGCTCTTACCTTACCGAATCGACAGAAACCCCAAGGCCAATTATACAAAATTACGAGCATTGCTTCGCGTCGTACTACGAACCGCGGCATGAGGTAGCAGCGGGGTGGCGCTGAAGGCGGGCTTGTCACGCCGACGCTGATGGGCTGATGGTCAGTCACTCGCAGTCGTTCATCTCCAACGCATCAGGCATCGAAGGCGTCTCGAGGCGCATTTGTCGCGAGCGACCTTACGACCGATTTGTTTAGGTGTGCGCGATGCAAGCCCTCAAACAGTGCAACAAAGAGCATCGAATCAGCCCCTGATGGAATCTCAAAGATTCTCGCGTTTCTAAAACGCGATCTAACGCCTTTATCAACACGAGCTTTTGTCAATTACCACATCAGTATTACGAGCACGAATCTTAAACCGTTTTGCCGCGAGGAGGATCGCGAATTCACCAGCGAAGCGATTTAGCGAAAGGACAAAGTGAGATTAGCGAACGATAAAAAGCGACGATATTTTTGGTGAGTTTTGCCGATATTGTGCACAGCCTCGCAATAACGGATCCAACTAAAAAATAAAATAACTTCCTCGAGTGTTTACTATAATATCCGAGCTCGCAATCCAGAAATAGGCAACGTATTTTGCGACACTCCGTCTCTCTCTCTCTCTCTCAGTCGTGAATAATTGCACTCTCTCTGTCTCGCCGCTCCGTCGCATTCAACGAACGCCACGAATTTTGTTCAACTTCTCCCAAACAACGTGCAAAGACGCTTGTGTACAAAAACGTACGCGCTGTGTTTACGCCTTGAAGGTTAGGTTCACACGTCAAGTTTTTCTCAGAGTCGATCGAATTCGACGACCCAAGTTCGAATTCTCCCTTATTTTTATTTATTTTGCAGACCGGAAGTTACGATTTCGAACTCTACGATTGCCAGAGTCCGAAATCTCACTTTTTTCTATTTTGCAGACCGGAAACGACGATTACGAATTTGCAATTGCCTCAGTCCGAATTCTTCCGTTCTTATTTTTAAATTTATTTTGCAGACCGGAAGTTACTGAATTCGGTTTTGAATTCGACGATCGCCAAGGTCGAATTCGCCCTTTTTTTTTTCTATTTTACAAACCGGAAGTGACGATTTCGAACTCGCGATCGGCTAAGTCCGAATTCGACCTTTTCAAATTTTATTTTGCTGACCGGAAGTGACGATTTTTTATCGAGATCTTTTCCACTCGTTCCCTCGGTTTTGCTTCCAGGTCAAGACGGTCGACGATCGCCGAAAGGACCCGTGCGTTAGTCTACGAGACGCGATGAATTTCTCGGAAGTATCATTTGTCGAAAAGGACGACTATTCGCGTAATTTTGTTCACACGAATCGAGGCAAATGCGAGGAGCCCACGCTCGACCAGCGATGCCTCAGCCTGATAAGGGACATGAACGAGTACGGCGTTTGCATATTCGACGACTTTCTCGGGCCGGAACTGGGCATGGCGATACTGCGGGAGGTCCAGAACATACACAGAGCAGGAATGTTCAAGGACGGACAACTCGTGTCCAACAAGGCGGGTACCAACAGCCTCAAGAGAGTGCGCAGCGATCAGACCACCTGGGTGGACGGCAAACAGAAGGGATCCAGAAACATCGGCACTCTCGTCTCCAGGGTCGATAGGATCATCGCCAGGGCCATACGGATGCCCAACAAGGGCAAAATGGCCAACTACACCATTCACGGCAGAACCGAGGTGACTGCTGCTTTTGACTCCTTCTTTTCGAGCGGTCAATCCGTCAGAATGTTCCAAGGTTGGCTAACAAGTGGGAGATGTCACGAAGTATTTTCATGCCCGTTTGAATTTTTGTGGATCACTTGAGATTGAAACGAGAAGACAGGCGTGACATTTTTTCGTATGGAGCACATGCTGTATTCTATTCGATAAAATTGTATAGTACAAGGTGGAGACTTACCCATTGCTTAATCATTATTTTCCTTCGCTTACTAAGCTAAAAATTCTTCAGTCTGCATGAAGAAATTCGAACATTTCTTGATTCAACGTAGTTACGACACTGTTCGAATTTTGACGAAATATTATTCTCAAAAGATTTTTTCGAAATATTACTCTGCAAATATTTTTTCGAAGTATTACTCGAGATATTTTTTCGAAATTTTACTCAAAATATTTTTTCGAAATATTTTTTTGAAATATTTTTTCGAAATATTAATCTGGAAATATTTTTTCGAAATTTTACTCTCGAAATATTTTTGCGAAATTTTACTCTCGACATATCTTTCCGAAATATTACTCTCGAAATATCTTCTCGAAGTATTACTACCGAAGTACTTTTTTTTTTGAAATTTTGCTTCCGAAATATTTTTTCGAAATATTACTCGTGATATCCTACCGAAATGTCCTTTCGAAATGTAAGTGTCTAAATAAACGTTTCGACACTATTTGAGTTTGTGTTCGACATCACGATAATGCGCGTAGCCAACGAGCTACAGGCCTCCAACGGGCACGACCCAACCGCCCTTTATCCCGTAACGTTCACTCGCACTCTATGAGAAAAAATATTTGTCCTCATTTCGGATACTTTCGCAAAGGTCACAAAGCGTTTAAAAAAAACAGAACTGTCCTATAACCTTTCGAGCCTTTCGAAGTCGCCTCCTCCCGATTTCCGATGAAAATCCCGTGGCCTGTCAGCGCATGCGCTCAGTCACGAACGCCACTTTCTCTCCGGTCCCTTATTCGTGTGAGATTTATTTTTTCCAAGCTAAAAATCGACGTTCCGTTGAGCGAGACACGTAGTCCCCGAACTTTTGGTCTCGTTCGAATTACGACAGTAACCGAGTCAGCCCTACCAAGTGTCCCATAAGTGATTGAAACAAACAAACGAAAAGCCGAGCGGAAACATCGCCCAATTTTACGTACGTGACGAGAAACTCGTAGTCCCGTATCGTATATACGATCATACGACCTTGCCAAGTGCGGACAGAATGACAACAGGTGGTCCGAACGTACCTCTCCCATAAGGGCCTCGGCCCATCCTATTCGTTTCGTAATTCATGAAACGTACGAGAGACGCAAGAAAAAGCTTCAAAACGATTTAAATATAAAAAAAAATAGTTGCAAAAAAATGAACCTAATATTAATTTATGTGATCTTTTTCCTTTTTGTCCAAGTTGCAGTTTAATTTGCACGCGCACACATATATTAAATTTAGGAATATATTATATATGTATATATTATTTAGGTTTTTATAAACTGATAGATGGATTTTATAATGATTTTTATAAAATGAAATTTTTTTCATTATTCATTCTTATTTTTTTATCCTAATATGAAAAACGGGATCAACTTTTGAAATAAACATATTTGAAAAAAAGTTGAACTTAAGAAAATCCACACAGACACCCAACTATATATATAAACATATGTTCTTACATTCAATTTTTTATATGAAAATTGTTCTTTGGAAATTTATTAATTTTTTGTTTTAAATTTGAATTAAAAATTGAATTTAAAGTATTTATATTTGCCAATTGAATAATTTTTTGTTTCAAGTTTGAGACAACATATATATTTCAAACTTAAAACAAAAAATTATTTCAATTTGCAAATCGAATAATGGAAAATTATTCAATTTGCAAATATAGATTTTTTAATTCATTTTTTTCATTTTAATTCAATTTTTAATTGAAATTTTAAACAAAAAAAATTAATGAATTTCCAAAGAACAATTTTCAAATAAAAAAATTGGATTTAAGTAAATATGTTTTTTTTTAATTCAAAATGAAAAAATCCAATGTTGAAATAAAAATATTTATATAAAAACCTGAATTGAAAACGAAAATAAAAATTATATACAACTATAATAATTTTAGGATGATGTACATACAAATATATGTATGCATATGCACATAAAAGAAACCTTCATCTTCAAATTATTCAATTTGCAAATATAGATTCTTTTATTCAAGTTTTTCTTTCAAGTTTGAAATACATATATATATTTCAAACTTGAAACAAAAAATTATTCAATTTTTGAATTTTGATTCAATTTTTCATTCAATTTTGAAACAAACTAATAAATTTCCAAAGAACATTTTTCAAATAAGAAAATTGAATTTAAGAGAATATGTTTTTTAAAAATTCAATGTTCAAATAAAAATATTTATATAAAAAACTGAATTGAAAAATAAAATAAAAATGATATACAACGATATAAATTTTCGGACGATATACATACAAATATATGTATGCATATGCACATAAAAAAAACCTTCAACTTCCACTTTTTTCATTGCCCGGTGTGTACGTAAATGTTTGCAGGCGATGGTCGCTTGTTATCCGGGCGACGGTTCTCACTTCGTCAAACACGTGGACAATCCGAATCGCGACGGTCGCTGTATCACGGCGATTTATTACCTCAACAAAAATTGGGACGTCGAGGTGAGTCCTGGAGACTATTTAATCTGCGAAACGCGCAAGCTCGCGCCTCATTGCCAATTAGCATCAAAGATCACCGGCGCGAAAAATCATACCTGCAGAATTTTCCAAACACTCGAATCATAAGAGGCAAAAGAAAAACGAATACGTATAACTGAGGGTCTTTTTTTGAGAAGTTTGTTTACATTTTTTTTTTTCTTGATTTTACAGAAAAACGGCGGCTTGTTGAGGATTTTTCCCGAAGGCTGGCGCCGGGACATGGTGGCCGACATTGAGCCCCTCTTCGACAGACTGTTGTTCTTCTGGTCCGATCGGCGAAATCCCCACGAGGTTCAACCCGCCTACGAGACTCGTTACGCCATCACGTTGTGGTATCTCGACACCGGGGAACGTGACGATACCTGCCGGATATGTCCGAAAGAAAGCTAGAGCCTGTCCGTTGGTGTGCGCGCAAATATTTCCGCGCGTCCATTTATAACGCTATTAATTTATTTTCGCCACACTTCAACACCCACGGAATGTGAGATGTATGAAATGTGTATTAAGGACGAACGGGTAGTGCGAGGAAGAAACGCGGTGCACAATTTCCCACGAGTCGACGTTTTTTATCTTCGTGGAATAGAAAAAAAATGTTTTTCATTGATTTTTACGAAGCCGTAAAAAAAAACCGCGTGGATAAGTAATTGGAAGCGTTAGCAGTGGAGTGGACTTACGATTTCGTTCTAATTTCGAAAGTTCGTGAGTTCGTTTGGGTTTCGATTCGGTCCTGGGCATTGGCCACTTTCCTACTTACCTCGCGCGTCGGCGACGCCAAAAGGACTAGGGAAATGTGTACCTTTGACATTTACTGCGATATTTTAGTTTCGTATTGAGAGACGCGCCGTATCTCGTACCGACAATCGACGGCGCTTCCCTTCTTACGATAGGCGAATTTTTCATCGTTAATTTATTCTCATTGAAACGTCGAAGGAAAACTGCTACTCTATCGTTGACTCAATTGTGCATACGTATTAGTTATTTTGTAATTTATGAAAGACGTCGAGCGGTCCCTGCGAAGTATTGTAAACGAGAGCATAAGTTAGTTACGATCGATTAATAAATATTGTACAAAGACAGGTGGCATCGAATTTTTCTTAATTCTCACAATTTTTTTGGTTAAAAAAAATTGGAATTGCATCCCGCGGCATTGGTGATGAACATTTTTGTAGTTTATCAAGTCCTCGTGTGATAATTTAGCTTTTTACACCGTTTTGTTACGACGGTGCGAAAAATAGCTTTGAAGAATTACTGCGCGGTTTGCGGTACCGCAAAAGTAGTCTTAAGTCCGTGGCGCCCTCGCTCGTGCGACGCCACGAACCTCCGAGCTGATTATCCCGAAGCCGTCATCACTGCAGTTTACCCAAAAACGTTCCCAAGCAGGCAACGCTCCCTCTCGTTGTACCGCAAGTCTCCGAAACCGAAAAAAAAAAACAAAAAATTCCTATACACCGCACGCTCGCGTTAAGCGGCAGAGAGCGTCGCGATCGAACAGTCTGGCAAATCTCTCAACGGCAAAACTTTTTTCTTTTTTTTGTTTGTTCCTAATCGTCGCCACCAGTGTATCAAGTGTATACGTCAAGGCGCGCAAAGCTCTTCGTTCATCCTTCTCACGGGCCCAAGAAAAAAGTGTCGCTCGTTCCTCCCGCAATGAAGGAAATGCAAAATTTCGTCTCGCTCCCATCCGAGTGTTGATGGGTGGAAAGCACGAAACGCGAATAGTCGATCAGCCCCGTGATTCCCGCGAGCGCGAACATTCCAGCGACACTAATGGACTGGTGGTTCATTGACAAACGTCGCGATCCTTCGTTCTTTCGTTCTCTCGTAAATTCAAGAATGTTACGTCGCACCGTCGCTCGCGTCCCGTTCATGACCCAGAAAACTTAGCCGTCCGTTCTCGCGTACAAAAAAACAAAGTCGCGAAAAACGAATCTGTGCGTTATTGGAGACGTGCGGGGGGCACTCGCTGTTGAATCATTGTGCCACAGCTGATGCACCCCAATCTGACGTCCAAATGTCATTCGCGCGTCCGTACGTCGTGGTGTTGCTCGCCTTGGCAGGCGTTCCCGACTGCGCAATACGTCTAACGTAAATTTTACCAGAAAAAAAAAACAAGAACGCGCGAGCTTTCGTTCGAAATTACCGAGTTAACGTGCAAACCGACGAAATCGGTCCGAAAAAAAAAGCCATTTTGTCGAGAATAGTTTCGAGGTTAGGATCGAGACATCCGCGACTCAATTTTTCACAATGGAGCTTCTGGACGTACTCTTCGAGTCGCGGCAACAATTGGGCCCGGACTCGCTGACGGATCTCTGCTACAAAGCGATAAGCGACAATCTCGACATAATATCGGTGAGGAATAAAAACGGCTACCGCGTTCTCCGCGACGGCGTATACTTTCCCGCCGAGATATCCGCCAAACTCGTGGAGTACGTGCAACGCAGCGTCGTCTCCCGAGCGGACGATGCCGTCTTCGTCATCTTCGCGGGTACCACGCTCAAGAGGCTGGAAATCTCGTCGAATCTCATCAGCGACTGGACCGTCAGTCTACTGGTCAAGCCCGAAATGACGCATCTTGATTTCGGCGAGTGTCGCAAACTGACTAGACGCTCCATCGAGTACATCAACGGCAGCTGCCGCAATCTTCGGAGTCTCGCTTTCAGAGGCCCTCAGACAGTCGTGCGAAAGCCGTTGCTTCGTAAGCTTTTAACTCGCTTTGCTTCGTTGGTTACTCGTGCCGAGGGTTCGTTCCTGTACAATCGCATTTGCGTTTGTGATGCGGTCACCTTAACGGATAACGCCGCTTTAGTGGCATAAAATAAAGCCTAACTTTGACTATTTTGGGAGTATGAACAAAGGCATAGGATTTCCTTTGAGAGAGTTTATTTAACACGTATTAAAGTATAAAAAAAAAATGCATGATTTTCATACGAAATGACGGCAACGGAGCCCATCTTGAAAAACGTGTTTTTTTACAGATAGCTTCACGGGAGGTTTTATCGTAAATTATAAGACCTGGAACAAAAACGAAAAAAAATTATAATTTTTTTGTTTTTTATCTTTTTGATATTTTGTTATCAAATGTTGAAAAAATTACGCACTTTGAAAAAAGCGATTTTTTGCCCAAAAAATAAGCAGTAAATTGTTTATATAAAAAAAAGTTTACATTTAGTGAAAAAACTTTAAAACATTTAATTGTGAAGCTACTATCAAAATTTCAAATTCATCCATGCAAAGGTTTTTGAGTGATCCGTCCTCCGAGTTTGAAACAACCGGGTTCGAGAAAAACGCGTTTAAAGTTGTACCAGCACTTGAATCTTTGAAATTTTTGTTTACCTTTAATCTGCGATGCCTGCAGCATAGATTCGTCCAATTGCGTATTATTTTTATGACCCCAAAGTATTTTCTAAGGTGAAGAAAATGATTTCTCCAAAATCCTAGAGTGATGTTATCCCTCGAGGCGATCAAGCTATTTAGGCTTGTGCAAATTGCGATGGAGGTCATTGAGTGCGGCCATTGAGTGTGGTCATTGAGGCGTTGAGTGTCAGAAAAGGGGATGGTGCTGAACTTTGAATCGTTGAAATGTAACGCACCTTTTTTAGCATATTCAGGCTACAAAAATTACTCAAACGTTCTTCAGGATCCTTTTGAAAAAATCTACCGCATAAATTAGCAACAAAATATTTTCAATGATGAAAATAAAAGAAAAAAGGATTTTCGTTGCATTTCAACAATGCAAACGTCAACGCTGTGTATATTGACAACGATTAATCGTTAACGATTGATCATTGAATATAATTTCGGAATGATTCATCAATAATGATCACTTATCACCTGATTTACACTTAGTTACAAACTTATTTACAAACAGCCTCGCTCGATTTCTCTCGTCACTTCGTCAGTGTACATTCGGACTGAGAAAATCGTTCAAACTTTTTCTACGGATATCTCGGCTTTTTCGAGGGATATCTAAGATTATTGGCTAGGGAAAAAAGTTTTCTTCAATAACAAAGACAAAGCGGAAAAAAATGTGTTTTTTGAATTTGCTGCTAGAGTAAAAGCGCCGAAGCTCATGCGAGTTGTCTGATTTTATTATCCCCAAGCTCTCATCGCGCCGATGGATCGAACATTTTTGGAAAACTACGCCGAACGTGGCTACGTCTTCGACGCGCCGAACCTGCAGCGTTTCACGCTACACAACGTCAATATCCCCTCGTTGGATTATCGAATCGTACTGGGAACAATGACGAACCTGACGCATCTGGACCTGTCGCACGCGACCGAGATGAAGTGTTTCGCTTTTCTCGACGCCGTGCCACATCTCGTCTCGCTCTGCTTGTACAACGTGCAGGACATAAGCAGCTCAAAGTCCTTCGTCGCCAACGTCTGCCAACTGAAGAGGCTCCGGCATCTCGACATATCGCAATCGAATCCGAACTACGGCTACTTCAAGAATCCAAATCAGGTACTGAGCGAGCTGATGAGGGGCCTGCCGGAGTTAGTCTCGTTGGATATCGGTGGGACGAATCTCGCCGGCACAGGCATCACCGAACATCCGCTCGATCAATCCTTGACCGAGTACGAGCTATGCGACATACAGGGCCTCTCGTCCAGAGTGAAAAAACCACTGCAATTCCTCGGCTTGTACGGGGCTGATCACGGAGCGTGCAGGAGACACGACATACCTGCGGAAGTGGCGAGTATCGAACTTTTCTCCCTTTTCCTTCATCAGTTTCCGTCGTCCTTCGACATCAGGGTGCTTTGGATATTCTCTGGAATCTTCTCAGAATTAACTTTTTGCAAGAATTACGAACAATGAAGAAAAAAAAAGTGCAGGGTATGAAATTATTGGGAGTACAAGTCTTCGCCGTTTGACTAAAGATGGCCCCACCAGGAGGTTATGGTTGAAATTGTCAGATGTAAAGCGTCATATCGTAAGGTTGGACATTTGGCATGAACATAACCTTGAAATATTAGCGATTTTGTATCAGCATCGCATAATTTTTTTTTCGTTCGAAAATGTCGAGTTTTGAGCCGAATAAGCGTCATTTGCGGGAACTTCCGATTTGCTTCTTTAATTTGAAGAAATATGCAGCTGAGGCGCATCGATTGCTTGTAGAAGCATGTGGTGAGGCTGCTCAAGGCCTTAGACCACAGTAACGGGTATAAAATCATGTGCGAATTTAACAATTTGTTTTCGTATGAAAAAGTGAATCACTCATAAAATTAAGTACACGTCTATTTAGTATGAATATCAAGCTGTTTGAAGATATTTTTTTTTTTGATGTACAAAATGACCGACTACTCGAAATCTTCTCGAAACAACTTTTTTCCAATTAGCGCGACACATAACTTCAACAATTTTCACTCGGTTTACTTCACATTTAAGAGTTATGTTCCTCATTGCATTTCGTACGGAATTTCCGATTAATCGAAAGCTTTTCATTTTATGAACAGTTATAACGAAATTTTTCACTGAAAATTAATTTCTTAAGTTCAAATACCTACAACTTGTGAATAAAACAATACTTTTTACGTCAAGAATTGTGGAGGCCAAATGTCACGGCGCGGAGCGCCTAAAAAAAAAGATAAAAGAAAATATTCGTAGTCGGCCATTTTGTACACGAGAAATAAAATATACATATTTTCTAACAGCTTGATATTCATACCAAATAGATGTGTGATTAATTTGATGAGAGAATCACTTTTTCATACGAAAAAATGATTCCTCTCGTCCCGTCATTGCGTGGATTTTGATCGGACCTCACTAATCCCTCGTTCGTTTCATTTCGCAGATCGCCGGTGACGCGAATGAGGAGCAGATACTCGTGGCCCTGAGAATAAGCATAGACAACAAGCAAGAACTGCTGCAAAGGATCGTCAACGATCTTTATCACGTGTTCAGGTACAACAACTGCAAGAGGATGGATCAAGCCCTCTACATGATACTGGAGGCCATGGACAAGTACCTATCCGAGAGACACATACAGATCTCCGGAAGGTGCGCATACGATTTTCCGCATTACTCGTTGCTTTCGATAAATCGAAAGGTGCACATTTACTGTCACAGCTCGAACCCAAACGCGCGAAGAGATACACACTTCCGGTGGATACGATAACTTATAGCTCGAGTGTGTTCAAACAAATCCAAACACATACGTACTTCCGGAAGATGCGAAGGTTTTTACGCATCACTCGTACTTTCGCGTAACTGCAACAGTACAAATTTGCTTCACGTTGAAACGGGCATTGTTGGAATTCAACCATTTTTGTCGTGTTTTATTCCTTTGATTTTATCATATCTCTCTAATTAAAAAAATTTATGTTTGATGAAAAGAAAGTTCTCTTTATCGGACCCTAATCTGGCTGTGTTCTGCCCCGTGTTCCTTTTCGCACTTCGTCATATTATACGTCAATCGAAGTATTCGTTTGTTTCGCAGCGCGACGCTCTTCTACATCGTTAAAATGAAGGAAAAAAGCGGCCTGCCGGTGCCGCTGAGGCGAAAAATAATCGGCACTCTTCTGGCGGGAATGAACGCTCACAAAGACGAGGAGACTATGATGCGAAACGGCTGTTTGGCTCTATGCCAATTTCGCATACCTCAGGATGTAGTGAGTTTTTTTTTCTCTGCATTACGTAAGCCTCGATTTGGCGAGGAGTATCACGGGTATTCGAATTCGAGCAGCTGTCCAATGGAACCCTCTTAAGGGGATACTTCTACTTAGAGGCCCAAAAAAATGCCCAAATGTCGAACTTCTTTTCTGGGAGGCGGCTGGCGAAAAAGAAACTCATTTTTCTGAACACAAAGCTACATATATTGAGTGTGTTTTATAAAAATACAACAAAAACGACGTTTGGCGGTGGACACTTTCCAGCTTAAGGGGCTACGTGGGAAGCCAAAAATTCACATTTTCTCCATTTATTTAAAATAAAATACATAAATTTATTTATTCAAAATGTTGAGCACATAAAAGAGCAACATTTCAACAACATTTAAGAATTTTTTTTGGCCCACCTAGGCAGACGTAGCCAGTTGGATTTTAAATAAAAAATTTTCGAAACAAAGCATCAGGCTCTGTAGAATTCCTTGACGAAGAACTTGAAGTTTTTCTTTTGCCCCAAATATTTATCGTCTTTGAGAAACTTCTGTTCGAAAATTTCGTCTATCTCTCTCGCACTTTTACGTCACGTGGTACAACGTCAATTTCGCGTCGCGGATAAGGAAGAAAAAATGATTTGAAAATTGCGACCGCTTATGCATTTTTTAAGCTTGAAAAACGAAACGGAAAATTCGGAAAATTTAACGAACATATTTCGCACTGATTTCCGTTTGAACAACTATTTCAACGATTCGTCCACGAATTTTTGACATTATTATTATTCCAAGTCAATATTCGTATAAGCCTCGACAGCCCTGAATTTTGGCTGATTTTTGTCGTACAAGTACCGAGATGCTAAAAAAAATTTTAACAAAATGGATACAATTTTTATCGCCTGCCCGATCCGTAGATGTGGAATTACGAGGCTCTGGTAAAAGTGCTGTTGCATTCAGCGCGATACGCCGAGTCGGAGGGTTTCGTCCAGCGGATCGGCATATACCTGTTGAATTCCCTCGCGTGCCAAGTCGAAGGTGAGAAGAAGCGTCTCCTCGGTGAGTTGGGTTGCGTAAGGACGATGCTCAAGCTCGTGAAGTATCGCGTCGAGTACGCGATGTTCGACGACGTGCTCGAAGTTGCCTGGTCAACGATGTGGAACATGACGGACGAGACGCCGATAAACTGTCAAATATTTTTGGACCTACTGGGCATGAGTTTGTTTCTTCGATGCGTCAAAGTGAGTATTCGTCGCCACGGAGAAACTTTTCACCGCACAGTCACAAATAATGAATTTCCGCGTACTTCACGATCTAGCATTTTCCATTAAAAGAGGAACTGCTTCGAAACATGATGGGGCTGATCGGTAACGTCGCCGAGGTCGATTATCTGCGTGTACGACTGATGCAGGATCGATACGTCACCGTGTTCGCCAAACTGCTGGGTTACGGTAGCGGATTCATCGAGGTATGACGAATAATTCGTTTTTCTTTTAATCGGCAAACTGAAAATGAAACTGCTCGGGTAGGTAAAATTGCGATGGCATTGGCGAAAAACGAAGAATAACTTAATGTTCAAACGTGGCCGAACTGACGTCGAATTGGCGTTTTTCTTCCGAAGGTTTCTTACAACGCGGCTGGGATATTGGCTCATCTAGCGTCGGACGGTGTGGAGGCTTGGACGGTAAAGTCGCCAACGAGGAACGAGGTCCTCGAGAGTATGATGACCGCCATCGAGAGTTGGGATCTCTCCGCCTCCCGAAATATAAATTATCGTTCGTTTTTGCCACTCCTGCGGCTTTTGGACGTCTACCACACGCCGCAGTGCCAACACTGGGCAGTCTGGGCACTTGCCAATCTCACCAAAGTCTATCGTGAGTACAGAGGCGTACATTCCTCGGCCACTGCCGACTTTCGCGCTCCCCTCGTCGGGCACCATTCTCGTCTCTCAAGCTCGTTATCAGCCGCCAGCGGCCACTGGAGTCCGGGAGCTCAAAAGCGCGATCTCATGCTTTTCGAATTATTCTGCCGACAGCATCGAAGTATTGCTCGCTGGTGATGGCCGAGGGTGGAATCGAGAAGCTTCTCAACCTTCTCGAGGACTCGAGACCCTACAATCGCATCAAGAATCTCGCGGTCCTCGTCATGATGAACTGCAGGCACGGAGTCTACAGCAAAATGGACAAGACGATACTCGAGCGAAAGAAAATCATCTACGAGAACGCTTGAGGAGAAAAGACGACGTACATGGAAAGGAAAAAAAAAACAAAGAGCAAGACAAAAGTTGAAAATGTTTTCGATCGGTGCACCGTTTCGAGACTGAGAGTATTAGGGACACGAATTATCCGTGCAATCTGTTTGCCGAGTGTGGCGAATAAACTGTTAAAAACGAAGCATGCTGATTGAAAAGTGCAAATCGCGCGAACGGTGGGGACGATACTGACGACGAAAACATGCAAACACGATTATTGACGAATGGAGCGCTCGAAAAGCGAGATGAACAGATTCAGTTACACATCCCCGATACTATATAGAGTTCTTCCGACAACAACAAAAACAGTCGCGAACTATAATGGTCCCGAAATATGTATGTGTTATTTCTTTGATTATTGATAAGTGCCTGAGTTGCCTGTGCGAATGAACGTCAGAGCGCAGATTCGTCAAATAAAAGAACAAAGGATTTACGAGAGAAAAAAATCAATGAAGCCGCCCCAGTGGTTTTACGCGCCACCGATCGAGCACAGGCTCAAAAACGATAATTCACCTCCCGTTGTGTAATAGGGCTTACTGTTACGTCTATTGCGGATTATGCCGTATCGTCGCGAGTAACGGAAGAAACTTGACTTTTTTTCGTCGTACATTCGTACACTCTTGTCGAGGGCGCGTTAATCGAGGAGGAGAAGCAAATATGGATGCGACAACGGCTGTAGTAATTTATTCGTATCCCAATGTTCAGTAGAATACAGCGACGAAGAGTGTCTAGCGGAATTTATTGTAAGTAGTAGTATGTGTAAGGGCATATGTGGAAATGTGTAGAACGCGCGAGTGCGCCCTTTACGTTTCTATGTTTTTTTTTTGTTCATCGATAATTATATAAAACTATCAAATTGTTTCGCGGATCGTTAAAGCAATAAAAAAAAACATGTTGAGTGATGGACAATGTAAACGAGATGATGTTATGTGTGGTGTTTTTCGTTTATGTTTCGTTACACTGGACTCGGATTTTTGTCACGCCGACAGGTTTTTCCATTTTTCTCCGTTACTTTTGGGCAGATCTCGATGATTCGAGGGTCAAAATGGGCGTTTTTTACGTGGCTAGGTCGAGTAACTCTTCGATTTGGAATCTGCTCAGCCGGAAGCTCATTTTCGAACCTTTTTCGATCATGGTTGATCCGTCATTTTTCGTTTCCCACCACCTTGCGAATTTCTTTACCGGCGTGCTTGCAGCAATGAGAATCTTACCGACGTTACTCCGTCCGTGCTCCGCGCTAGTTCGCACACCCGCCGCGCGACGCGGCGCTGCTTTCCGTCATTCGAGTACGCTATCTACGTGCTATTCGGTACACGACCCGCGCTTCAAAACACGCGCACACTTCTCGTACGCGTGAAACAATACACAAAATATGCGTATAGAGACTTGTTACTTTTGCTCGTCCCGGATATATCCGGGACACGGGATACAGTTCGTTAGGAACGATTGCAAAGTAAGTAAAATCGAAACATTTCTAAGTTCCGTCGTCTCGCCCTGTCGGTGTAAGAAACATCAGCGAGACGTTTTAGGTTATGTTCGTTTCACTGCCCGTACTCACGATCGCGAGTGAAGTTTCACGTAATTGCACAATAAGTGCAATCGTGCGAATCTCGTTAGATTCACCGAAAAGTCTCGTTTGTGGCTCGAATCGATGCACTTTCCTGCGTCCGGCCGACCTAACCTCAAAGCTGCCCCGACGCCGAGAATGAAATCGTTTTTTCTGCATATTCTACAAAAGTCCCACCGCCCTAGTTTTTTCCATAAAAAATTGAAGAAAAAAACCCCAAAATCCGCTCATTTTTCTCAACTTTCAAGATGGCGGCTGCCGCTAAAGTGAGAAGTTCAAATTGTTACAGATATTCAAATTCTGCCGCTCCAAATGCCACGCGGCGTTCAAGAAGAAGAAGAATCCGCGCAAGGCCAAATGGACCAAAGCGTACAGAAAGACGGTGGGCAAGGAGTTGGCCGTTGATCCGTCCTTCGAGTTTGAGAAGAGAAGAAACGTGCCGGTCAAGTACAACCGCGAATTGTGGTCCAAGACGGTGGAGGCGATGAAGAAGGTTGAGCTCATAAGGCAGAGGCGACAGAACGCCCACATAATGCAGAGGCTGCGTAAGGGCAGAGAGCTCGAGCAGGACAGAAACGTGAAGGAAGTCCAGAGAGATCTCGCGCTGATCAGATCACCCGCGGCGGGCCTCAAGCAGCGCAAGCTGCAAGAAGCCGAGGAGAACGAAGAAAAGATACGAGAGTCGGAGGAAGATATGGAGGCGGAGGAAGTCGCGATGACGAACTGAACGCGTTCGGTGTAAGGTCCCTCTTCCCCTATTTGTTTACCTCGAAAGAAATTCTCTACGATTATTGTGCAGAAGAAAAATATATTTAAATGTACAGCAGTGCTTTTTGTGAACTTTTTTGACATCGGGCGATACTGAGGCGGAAAAAAGTATTTTCTTCCTTCGTAGGCGCGTCCCGAACTCGAAAATCTTTGGCCTCTTCACGGAAAAGATTTTGCATCGATCGAGGATTCAATCGGACGCGGGTATATCCGGTATAGTTTGATTAGGCGGAGGGAAACGAGCGAAGTGTGAGACGATACGATTTCCCGCGAGCTCGGAGACCGTCTCTACATTGAATCGTATTGATTCCCCGCCTCGCGTCTCCGCGCTAATCCAATATTGCAATTATACCGGGCTCCTGAGCTACACGTATCGGGTGTACCGGTAGGCGGGCAATCGAGCTCCGTACGATAGTCACACTCGGTCACTCGCCGAAGAGCGGCCTCTCTCGATATTATTGCGTTTCGGAAGAGCAACGTCGTCGCGGCCATGACGTACAAGTACTTTGCACTCGCCAGTACCGTATTGCTGCTCTCGATCGTCTATCACTGCAATCTCAAGAAGCCTACCAGTATTGTCAAACATCCCCGGAAACGATACGATTACGTAGTGGGTGAGGAAAACACCGCCGGGTGACTTAGTCCCCGAAATATATTTTCCGGAATAAAATCGTCCGCGAATGACAATTTGCTGGATCAAATACTCCATAGTGTTCTAGAAGACAAACTTTGCTGATCTAATTGGTAGACTTAGGACAATTGATTATTAGCGTTGAGGAACGTTCATGATATTCCATTAACAGACTTTGGACAATTCCAAATAGAATTCAGTCAAAATTTATATTTACTAATTCAGACCCCTATGGATATTATTAATTTACCAATTCAGACCTCAATTAAAATGATTAATTGATCAATTTCGACCTCAGTTTAAATGATTAATTTATCAATTTAGACCTTAATTCTAATGATCAATTCACTATTTCAAACCTCAATTAAAATTATAAATTTACAATTCAGACCTCAGTTCAAATGATTAATTTTATAATTTCAGACCTCAATTTATATGATTGATTTTTCAATTCAGACCTCGCTAATTGAATTCAGAGTTCAATTCAGACCTCATTAGTTTATTAATGAAGACCTCAAGTCAATTTATGAATTTATCAATTCAGACCTTAATTCAAATGATTAATTTATCAAATCTGACCTCAATAGAAATTATTAGTTTATCAATTTACACCTCAATTAAAATAATTAATTTATCGATTCAGACCTCAATTCAAATTATTAATTTATTCATTCAGACCTCAAATCAGATGATCAATGTATCGACTCAAACCTCACTGAAAATGTTTAATTTATTAATTCAGACCTCAGACCTCAGACCAAACAAACCCAAACAAGCGAACCAAAATTATAAGTGTATAGATTAAGGAAGCTTTCCAGTGTGACAGCCCGAAAAATCGCTATTTTTCGCGATTTTTTTTTTTAAAGAAAAAATAATCTAATCGGTCTGGTTTTTTTTTTGTATATTAATTGGGTATTGAAGAATACAAAACAATTTTTTAAAGATCGATTTATTCATTAATTAATATCTATAAAAATGATGAAACAATTGTTGCAGAAAATGCACTTGGATGTGGTGTCCACGTTGGGGGTCACAATTTTGATCTGAAACAAAAAACACAAAAAGATTATTGATCGGTATATAATTGGCTTTCGTGCTATGGAGGCTTTTTTATTTTTTTTTGCAAAAATGGCGCCGGTTTGAACAAAAAGTATCGATTTTAGCATTTTTTTTGGCAGTTTTTTTTACAAAAAAATAGGAAGATGTCAAAAAAAAAAAAAAAGCTTCCATAGCACGATAAACAATGACGTTAAGAATATTGTGTAAAAAATTCAACTCGATAGCTTTAAAACTCTGCCCTCCAAGTTGGACACCGTTTTGAAAAATGCTGTTTCGAGAAAAACGCGTTCAAAGTTTCGCTGTAGCTGTAGCGCTCCGTTGCCTTCTTCCAAGAAATGCTGTACAGTAACCGAAATAATCTGAATTTCGGCATGAAAATTTCAGGGAATATTCGGAAGAGTTTATACTATTCGATAAAGCAAAAAAAAAAAATCGATTTTTTGAAAATTTCACACTGGAAAGCTCCCTTAATCGAAATAGAAAAAAACGACTGTTGCAGAATACTGGAATTTAATTGTCACCCTGAGCATACTTAAGGGCACACCCATAATATTGTTGATAAACAGACTTCGGACGGTTGCAATTGAAATTCAATTAACATTTACATGTACATCGTGGAATATTACGACTCGACATTATTCGCAGTATATTGCGAACAGTCGTCACCATCTATTGAATCAAAGCTGTTCCCCAATTTATTAATGTACCGTCAAAATCAACGAATGTTTTTCTTTAAAAAAAAGAAAGCTTTCCGCATTCATCTGAGCCTCGGTTGAAATTACATCAGAACGAAATGTACGAAAATTCATTTATTCTGGCGGCCAATTTATTTCCTCGTGAATTATTTTTGAGCTGAACGATTGACTGGTGCATGTGTGTGGACAGTGGGGGCTGGAACCGCCGGATGTGTGATCGCTTCCCAACTGTCCGAGGCCTCGAACATCTCGGTTCTCCTGATCGAAGCTGGAGGACACTTTAATTGGCTGTCGACGGTGCCCCTGGCTGCTCCTATGATGCAGGGCACCTCGGTCGATTGGTCGTACAAAACTGAGCCGCAGTATTACTCCTCTCGAGGACTGATCAACCACGTAATTCATGCTCCATCGCGCAAATGAATTTACGTCTTTGCGAAAAATTCCAAGCTCGATATTCGAACCTATCAATTTTCGCTGAATCCCAACGACCCCTAAATGGTACTTTGTCAATCTTAAGGGGGGAAATCCCTTCCGGCAGCCGAAACTAAGAGAATTTTCAAGATTTTGTCGAAACTTTTTTCCACATTATTCAAATTTTATATCTTTTAATTATTAGCTTAAAAATAGGCTGTACGACACTTGCTCCAGAGACGGATGCCGCATGAGTTTTTTCGGGACGTACAACCTAGCGTCTGGTGCATTGATCTGAAACATCAGGGCAAAAAAGTTTAACATTTCCAAGACCCACGCGCTCTATGCGAACCTAAAAAATAAATCAAAAAGTGAAAATTCGGAAAATGACACGTGCTTGGAAAAACGTTATATTTTTTCGTGAAATTTTTACTATAGAATTTGTTAATTGAAAAGTCGTCTTTCGACAATAATTCTCAGGAAACTTTAGGTTCACATAGACGGGCGTTATGTTTTCTAAAAGTGTGTAAAATTTCAAAATTATCGTTTGGACAATTTTTGGTTAATCTTGTACGAGGTTCACGAAAAAGAGTTTTTCAGGAAAACGCGTGTAACATTTCAAAACTCAATAATGTGACTGAATGACGGGGTCGTCAAGTAGTGCCTTAGCTTCCTCGTGAAGTTTATTTCCGGCCATAAGCCCTTTACGCTTTAAAGGGATCTCCCCTCTCAATGGCTCGCAATGGTACTTCGTTAACCTCAATGGTCCCTCAATGGTACTTTCCCAATCCCAATGGCTCTCAATGGTCCCTCAATGCTACTTTCCCAATCTCAATGGTTCTCAATGGTACCTCGGCAAGCTTAATGATCCCCTAATGGTCCCTTATCAATCCCAATGGTCCCCTAATGGTACCGTATCAATCCCAATGGTCCCCTAATGGTACCTCATCGTACCATTCGTACCTTATCGTACCATCGTACGCGTGAAAAAATATTTCCATATCTCACGGTGCCAAGCCCGAGAATTTTCCGAATTTTTCGATAAAGTAAAATAATGCTCGAATTTGAATCGTTGCACGGATTCCCATGAGCTTCAATGCTGACGATGCTCCAGTGGTTCTATGAGAACGCCGTTTCAGCAACAATCGTGGCCAAGGGGAAAAGGGCTGGGCGGAAGTGGCCAGCTTAATTACCTCGTTCACTCGTTCGGCGTGCCGGAAGACTACGACAATTGGCCGGTCCTCTGGTCCTACGAGAATTTGTATCCGTACTTTGAGGAAGTCGCCGCGCGGATGAACCTGCCCGGTGAAACTACCGAGGGAAGATTGACCGAAGCGTTCGAGGGCTTGAACGCGTCCGAGTTCACCGGAAACGTCACGATCGAGAGATCCAGCAACACGATAAAACGAGGCGCTCGATGGAGTTCCTATCACGCTTACTTGCAAGCCTCTTTGAACCGAAAAAACCTGCACGTGGTTACGAACACTCTGGTCACGAAGGTGGGTCATCGATTGACTCTATACCGGGCCGGAAATTGAACACTCGAAAATTAAATATTCGTTTAAAAAATGGAGGCCAAATCCGACATCCGCAAGGTCGTTTACCGGCCAATTCTACTTTTTTGCCCTTTGGAACGTCGAGTGCCTAATTTCCGGGCTCCCAAACGTACGGAATATTATTCGTGGCCGATGTAAGCGTGACGTTAATTTTGATAATCTGCGTCAGATATTGATTGATGATGACTTTATTGCGCATGGACTCGAAGTCAAACACGAAGGTGGATCTTTCGCGAGGATCGAGGCTAATGCCGAAATTTTAATCAGCGCCGGTGCCATTAATACGCCGCAATTGATGATGATTTCCGGTATAGGACCAATCGAAGAGCTCGAAAAGCATCGCGTAAGCGTACGTTTCCTATGTCGCGTGTCTCAATTTTCTTCTGTCGCGTCACGTTCAACACGTTTCAGATACCAATTATCAAAGATCTCTCTCAAGTTGGGAAGAATCTCTTCGACCATTTGAATATGCCCGTGTACGTTAATTTGGACGCGCCGGTCAGCATAACGTTGCAAAAGATGCAAACGGTGGCCGAGGTAATCAAGTACTTCGTCTACGAAACTGGTAAATATCCGATGAGGTCGACGGCAGTTAACCATGCCCGGACGTACTGGAACGATTTCGGCCAGAGTGAAAGTTCACTTTGAAATTCCTAAAAAAAAAATACAATTTTTTAACCCTTTTTTTCGGCGAACTCGATGAACGTACAACTGCGAACTTTTCGCCACATATTTATTCATATTTCGAGCACACTTTGTCATTTTTTCAGCCCGCAATCGTCGCTCATTGCTGAAGTGCACGGCAACTTAGCCACTCGTCTTAAAAATGTTTTTTGCGATGACCACGATTGCGGGCGTTCTGCTTATCCGACACAAACAAATGGTAATTCGTTACTTTGGCGGCTTTTCCGAAAAATGGCGCCCGATTTTTTAAAATGATACACAGCTTTATTTTTTTTTGTAAATAACGATATTGTGTGTGTGTATTAATTAATGTTTTAATTAATTAATCAATTAGTGCGTATTCATTAATTTATTTTTATTTATTTATTTATTAGTGTATTAATTAATGATTAATACACACACATACGCACGCATACACACACACACACATTACACACAAACACTAAGTGAAAACATCGTCTCCTTTAACGCAAACGGTATTCGAAAATTTGCAAAATGCCCAAAATTGCAAAACACGGTCGTGAAAAATGCAAAACTGATAGGAACCTTCTTCCGTATCAACAATATCATTGTTCATAACAAAACAAGACTGTTTATCGGCAAAAAAACAAGGGCCATATTTCGGAAAAGTCGCAAGGTATAGATTCACCAAAAAAGTCAAACGGCATTTTTGAACTAGGATTATTGAAAAATATTGAAAGGTACATTTTTGGCATCTTGTTGAACGTTTTTTCCCTGCATTTTGGTGTTTTTTACAACTTCATCATGAAAAAAAAACAGCTCGATGAACCAGAATTACCCTAGTTTGCAAAGTATCTACGTGAGTACTGAATAAGTCATTTACATTTCGAAGGAATTCGTCCTATAGATTTCGAGATATCGTGGTCACCGGTTTGAAAAATAGTGATGAGAAAAACGCGTCTAAAGATTCAAATACGATAATCACCGATAAAATGTTGACTCATTCGTAATCTGCTATGCCTGGTCCATAAAGTGAACCTTCATATTGCTTTTAAAGAATCGGCCACGCCTATTATTGCTCCCTGGCATCAATTCTCGCTCTGTTGAACCGGTCACCCGAGATGACTGCCTCGAAGCGATTTGGCACGTCAAACCGCTATACACGGACGTTTTCGTCCCAGTGCGAGCGTGCAAGCAGCGAAATTGTATCGCTACTGCGCAGAGTTAATTCATTGCGCGTTGTTTTCATCAAACTTTCGTTCCTGCGCGACGCTCGGCGGTATAACTGCGCCCATTTTGGCACTTTGAAACCATCACTCGGGATCGTTTGCCTCCACGGGTCCCAACGTATTTCGCTCTCTGTGCTTTTATCCCCCAAGGTCTGTTGGCCACCAACGGAATCCTCGGGACGGCACGAGTCGGACGCAGCTTCTTGGTGCTGTTCGGTGTCGCCTCGGCGGACGAGAAACTCCTGAAAGAGATCGCCAACTTTGAGACCGACGTAACAGCCTCCATTAATGCGCCTCATGAAAACAATTTCTAAACTATCTTCTTTCCTTCGATTCTCGAACTAACTTTTCATTCGTTCATCCGTTCGATTTTCTCGCACGCAGACCTACAGGTCGCTCTTCCCGTCAGCCAACGACACGTCCCACGAGGGCTTCATATACCTGGCCAGTTGCATCCAGCCCAAGAGCCGCGGAAACATCACCCTGCGGTCGAGAAACGTACTCGACGCGCCGCGCATAGAGCCGGCGTATCTCGAGGACGAGGAGGACGTTCGTTGCATCCGACAAGGTCGCGGCGACCTTCACTGTAGAAATTTCGACGACGCGATCTCGTAGGCTCGCGAAGTACATGTGTTTTGTCTGGCGCAGCCGTCGATTTGGCCCTGGAGACGTTGGAGACCGACGAGTTCCGCAGTCTGGGCGCCAATGTCCACGCGCCGGACCTGGAGGACTGCCAACAGTTCCGGCGGGACTATCGCGACCCGGAGTACTCGGAGTGCGCGATACGAACGGCCGGCCTGACGGGCCACCATCCCGGCGGCACTTGCCGAATGGGCGAGAACTCGAGGGACTCCGTCGTCGATGACCATCTGAGGTAAGATTCGTGTGGGGCTTTTGACACTCTTGACAGCGGTCAGGAGCGCGTTGACATTTTGGAACGTTTCAAGGGTCCACGGTATCAAGAACCTTAGGATAATGGACGCCAGTGTCATGCCGTCTCCGATCTCGGGCACACCGAATTCCGTCATCATAGCGATGGCCGAACGAGCCGTCGATTTGATTCTCAATCGGACCAGGAAGAGCTTCACGTTTCTGTAGGCTCGACGAACGAGGAAAACTATCAACTGCGCCGAAACGAACGCCAAACTGGAAGATTTTGGCGCATTTACGAGGTACCTTTGAGCATCTGAACAACATAACCTACTTCTTCGGGAAACTGAAGAACGTACGCAAGCGAAGCTAGTGGCAATAAATTTCCGGATACCGGCTGCAACGCTCTCTCGAATCTCGATCTCAAACTATTTCCCCCCTCTCTTCGACAAGTCATCCCCACCACGAGGACTGTGACGCGATTTAAAATGAATAATACCATGGATATGATGAATGGTAAACGGATGAGTCCGGAAAGAAACAAACAAACATCGAATTTGTATAAATTTACTGTATCACTTTCACATATGAACTGGACGTCCATGACAATATGTTGACACAATATTTAGATGATTAAAAATGATAATTTGACTGTAACAATAATAATTATAGTTGACAAGTTGCAACGATTTATATCGCAAAAATAAAGCTGTTTATGAAAAACATCGTGACTTGAAGAAATTTGTCCCATCATTACGCATGTTATTACATCGCAATGTTATCGTCTCCATACAACACTAAGATGTGATATTATAATATCAGGCACATCGTGACGCGCACTCATCAGATTTTCATTGGTATTCTTCGGGGGACATCGTTGTGTCTTGCTTCCTCTCATAGGTATAATAGGCGCTGGGAACACGTGGGGCCGTTCTCACTGGGGACATGCTCGCTCTCTCTTTCCACCTTCTCGTTTCGCTAGCGCGAGATTGGAGTGGGTTGATTGAATATTTTTATGCCCGCGTTAATTTAATTTATTAGTTCGTGACAAGTTTATTTAATTTTAGCGGACGGAGATGTAAATAAGAATTAGATTCCAGGAAAGAAGAAGAAAGAAAAAGAAGAAATCGTCCAACACTTGTTCCTCATGCTACAAAAAGCAGCGCTCTGTATTTCCTAAATTTGTTTTTTTTTTCAATAAATTGTTTCAATAAACGTTATACTGCACAAAAATACTTAAGACTGTTTATAATTTATTTACCTGAAAAAAAATCATTCAAGTTGGTTTCGAACCAAGGCTCTTAGCTGAAGCTTTTTCTCACTCCACAATCTGTTAGAGAAAGAGAGAGGTGTCTCATTCCGCTCTCCGCCGCGACGCGGCAGTTTGGGTCGCAGAATACTTGCTTCAGACTGCCCATAAGAACTGTTCTATATATAGTCCAGTCAAAAGTAGCCAAAGTCGAACATTTTTGCGAACGCCTAATGAAACATGTGTTCCTATGTTAATCGCCCCGGGCAATTCAAATTTCTAGGAATTTTAACTATTAACAGTAAAGGAAAGGGTTAAAAACCGAAAATATGCATTATTTCGAGAACGAGGAGGAAATCGCAAAAAAGTTTCGAACACAAGATGTATAATGGAAGATTTTACCTCACAAGTGTATACGATGTTTTTTCTCTATCTTCAATAGTTTAGCCGTAAAATCGAAAAACAAATTCACACCAAACTATCGCGAGCGAGGCACACGAGCGTGACGAAATCGAGAGGTATGAGCATGGCTGATACCTCCTCGCTCTCGCTCTCTCGCAACCTGGAGCTCGGTTCGAGAGTCGCCAGGACCAATCGGGCGCCTCGAGGGGATTACATTAGTATATAGGGATAGGGGTCGTCAATTAATCACATAAGGCTGAAATTCGGGGGGGGGGGGGCTCGGATAACATCACGATTGATCATACTGGAGGGGGGGGGGGGGGTTGTCGTGACATATTACGTATATTTTTTTTGGTAACTGCGCGGACAATGCCATTTAAATATATTGGAAACATGTATTACTTCGTTTTTCACGATAAAATACCGTACTCTTAGAGCTGGTGGCTGACATTTCTTAACAAAAAAAATACACGCGATGTTACAGGGGGGGGGGTACCCTAGAATCTCACCACATTTCCATTTTGTTTTAATTCTTTAAAATTGAGTGGTCCCTTCTATGATTTTTAAGACTAGTCTTTTCGCGGGCCCATTTGTCCTTCTTTTCTTTCGAATGAATTATATTTTTTTGCGAATATTATTATCATTTTAATCTCCAATAATGCTATTAATGATTTTATGGTTTCCAATTCGGTCTCGACAGGCCTGAAACGGTCAATTTTTCATTTATGCTGAATTTCCATAACATTTCTTTTTCAAAATCTTTTCGAAAATTTGTATTTAACGAAAAAAGAGGGTTTTTTCGGGATATTTTTTTTAATCCAGCACGAATTGAAAATAAACCGTTTTAGGCCTATAAATGAAAAAAATCTTATCAAAAAAAAAATAATTTATTCGAAAAAATAGAAGGAAAAATGGGATCACAATGACACTAGCTTCAAAAATCATAGAGAGGGTCACGCTATTTTCAGACTGTTTGAAAAAAAATAAAGAAAGTTAATCGTCTTTTAAAATAATAGTTTTCACTTAAGAAACAAAAAAACGTTGACATTGATAATTGATAATTTTTTCATATTTTTTAACGGAAGTATGCTTCAAAATGGAAAAAAAACATATATCGACATTTGTTGATATCTCAATTAGTCGAGAAGTTATCAGCGTTTGAACCTTTCCAAAACTCCCCAAATCGTTATTTTTGGAAAATTATGACACGTAAAAAGAAGAGATAAAAATGCAAAAATTGATGTGGATATACCGTTCGTGGGGTACAATTTTACAAGAAAAATCAGGTCAATAAAAAATGGTCGCGGTGACGGGCTAGTCGACATGGCATGGAATGCCTCATATGCATATTAATATTTATTCCTTGTAATAAATTTTTAAAAAATATTCCGGTACATTAATGTTTTATTTTTATATATAATTAACAAATTCGTATACAACGGAATTTCGAGAAGTCCTGTCGCTTATTTTCTGGTTCAGTCCGCACCGGCGAGCCGGAAAGCTGTCAGGCGAAAAACAACATAATAGTCCCGATGTATTTCGTGCGAAAGACAATATAGCCGGTAACGGAATCTTCACATTGCGACAACTTATATTAGCTATATACTAGGCTGCCGAAGATACCCGACCGAGCATTCTATTCATTCGGGGTCCTTCGGCCCAAACACGTGCAGGGTGTCCGGCGAGAGAGTAAGGTGCGGTTAGGTACCAGTACAGTGGTCTTGAATGACCAGGGCTTATTCAGATTGAAGGCAAACAATTCAACGACAAGAGTAAAGAAACATTTATATTCTTGGCTTTCTATGCAGAAAGTTTTGCTCCCATCGCCTGCAGGCTCGAAAATTGGTAACCAGCGCAAAATTTTCTATAAATGGATCATCCTTTTTCAATGCCCAATTGATTAGGCTAAAAAATAAACATTCCGGCTAAGTTTACCGTCGGTGACGTTAACCTCAACACCGCTGTGTTCCTAACCTCCGAAGCAAAGTTAACCACAATTATTACAGCGACAATACGATGACAATAATAACGATGATACCATGAAAGTAAAGATAATTACAAGCTGACTATTTTAAAACGTCTGCAAAAATGTTCACCCGGTGCTATACGTGAGCGGTGAACGCAGAACGTGCATACCTAACCTCCAAACTCGTATTTCCCAATCTACGAAACGTCAACAACAACCACACATTGAATTATCCATGAATAAAAATGCACTCGAGTCGTCGCGGAAGATCGACCGACGACGAACACCGCGACAGTTCTCGCTCCTCCCCCACCAGACGCAAACATCGCGACGCTCACCACTCGGAGAGTTACCGGTCGAAAAAAAACCACCGTGGCCAGAAATACGATGGGGAATCCAAAGCCGAGAGTTCCCATCACGGGGACTTCTCGTTCACGAATTACAAGCACGAATTCAACAAAGTTTTCGCAGCCGCGCCCAACCTCGTCCAAGACACGCTCGACTTCTGGCAATTCGTGCGCAAGTACGAGGCCATCGGCAAGAAAACGGGACATCGCAGCGGAGCGCCGTCCGCCGAAACGCGCCTAAACTCACTCGGAATTCCCTCCGACTACGACAAATCGCACTGCGTCAACGTGCGCCTTGACTTTGATGAGGTGACTGCGCGCGTGCCCAAGAGCGCCGATCTCAACGACGCGAGGATACGACGCTTCTGCGACGTCCTCGTACTGTACCTGGATTTCAAGCAGAAAGAAAAGTTCAGCAAGCTGAAAAAGCTGAGGGAGAATCAGGCCAATCTGCCTGTGGCCAAGTACAGGGACGAGATAGTGCAGGCCGTCAAGGACGAGAGGGTCGTCGTCATTGCCGGAGATACAGGCTGCGGGAAATCTACTCAAGTGCCCCAGTACCTGTGGTCCGCCGGCTTTCAACGAATCGGTACGTGCCTTCCCTAAGCCTCCGCTCGGCAGAACTCTCACCGAAGATCACTTTTTACAGGCTGCACTCAACCGAGACGCATAGCTTGCATCTCCCTAGCCAAAAGAGTCGCTTTCGAAACATTGACGGAAAATCACAACGAGGTCGGCTATCAAATTCGTTTCGAGAAGCAAAGAAATCAAGACACCAAGATCACTTTTGTCACGGAGGGATTGCTCCTGCGACAGGTACCTATTCGCGATACGAGACGAGAAGCCTTCCGGTTTTACGGATTGTGAGCTTTCGCTCGTTGGTGCAGGTTTCGGGCGACTCGGACCTGGCGCAGTACGACGTGGTCGTCCTGGACGAGGTGCACGAGCGCCACTTGTACGGAGACTTCTTGCTGGGCATCATGAAGTGCATCATCCATCAACGATCCACCCTCAAACTGATCCTCATGTCCGCTACCATCAATATACAATTGTTCAGCGATTATTTCGCGAACGAGAATGTCCGGGTTTTGCAAGTTGGTGGCGCATTGAAATTATTCCTCGAGGACTAAAGACACTCGAGCTTTTGGAAAAGGCTCAGTTGGAGAACTTTTTAACGAGTATAATGAAACCGGTAGAAAATCGTTGTGGAACACTTTATTATAGATAGTTTTGAGTGTACGGAATTTTTTGTAGTAATTTTTTGATGGATATCGCCAATTGGATATAATCCAAGACCGCAGAGTACCTCGCGTGCGTTCCGCGGCCGAAACGATTTTTCCCGTAGTTTTTAATCTAGAACAAAAGAAGCCAAAAGTTCAAAATATATACAAAAACTATGGAACTGTACACAGAAATGAGAAAATACGTTTTTTTTAAAAAGGTCGTGCAGATTTACAGGAAAACTTTCATTTTTGAGCAGCAAATCACACGAGTAATTGTTTATCGAAAAAAAACGTTAATAACCGATAGCCATTTCCGTACGCAGATCCATTGAGAATACATCTGAGAAGATACGTTCGAAAATTTTAAGTGGGTCTGTGCATATTTGGCTGAGTTACGTTCCTGGCCATTTAAAAAAACTCGCTTTCGGGAAAAACTCGTTTCAAAGTTCAAACTGACATTAAGAGACGGAAATTTTCGATTTACCGCTGATCCGCAATGCCAGCTTCCTTTTCTGAAAATTCGAAAATCCTCGAGTGGCTTTACCCGTTGAGGCCTTAGGCCTTTTCGTATGTAAAAGTGATTCACTCGTAAAATTTATTGCACATCTATTTATTATGAACATCAAGCTGTTATAAAATATATTTTTTTTTCGACGTACAAAATGGCCGACTACTAATATTTTCTTTTTTTTTAAGCGCTCCGCGGCGTGACATTTAGCATCCACAATTTTTTAATCTAGAACAAAAAACAAAAATGCTCGTCAATTTACATTAGAGTACCTAGAGAAGTACGTACGGAATTTAAAAAATATTGTTTTATTCAAAAGTCGTAGGTATTTGAACTTGAGAAATGAATTTTCAGTGAAAAATTTCGTCATGACTGCTCATAAAATGAAAAGTTTTCGATTAATCAGAAATTCCGTACGTAGTTCTCTGCGAAATGCAATTAGGAACGTAACTTTTAAATTTGACGTGAATCGAGTGAAAATTGTTGAAGTTATTTGTCACGCCAATTGGAAAAAAAGCTGTTTCGAGAAGTTTCGAGTAGTCGTTTCGATTTCGTAAATCGAAGAAAAAAATATATTTTTTCTAACAGCTTGATATTCATACTAAGAAGATGTGTAATTAATTTTACGAGTGGATCACTTTTTCATACGGAAACAAATTGTTAAATTCGCACATGATTTTATACCCGTCACTGTGGCCTGAGGCCTCGAATGATCCAACGCGCGAGTACCGTGAAAAGCTACAGCTGCGTACATTCGTCGTCAGGTTCCTGGACGTCTGTATCCTATCGAGCTGATGTACAGGCCTGTCCTCGTCGAGAGCACGCGCTCCAAATCGGAACGCTTCAATCCGAGCCCCTACATACAAATAATGCAGATTATCGATCGAAAGTATTCAGGTACGGTCACACGAGCGACGCGCTTAGAGCCTCCGAAGTTCACGAAAAGCACCGGAAGTTGGGAACGTTGCCACGTCGATAGAAGATTAACGCGTTCCTGTTCGCAGCCGACGAGAAAGGAGACCTGCTCATATTCTTGAGCGGGATGAACGAGATAACGGCGGTCGTCGACGCGGCCAAGGAGTACGCGCAGAAGAAAGCCAACTGGATCGTCCTGGCGTTGCACAGTACATTGTCGATCGCCGAACAAGACAAGGTTGTTTCAGCCGTTTTTCGGACGACACATCCAAAAGCCACATTTCTTCGACTCGCCGACTCGTTGCTCCTCAGGTCTTCGACTACCCGCCCGATGGCGTGAGGAAGTGCATCGTTTCGACGAACATCGCGGAAACCTCCATCACCATCGACGGCATCAGGTTCGTCGCCGACAGCGGCAAAGTCAAGGAAATGAGCTACGATCCGGCGTGCAAGATGCAGAGGCTCAAAGAGTTCTGGATCAGCAAGGCCAGTGCGGAGCAGCGAAAGGGCCGAGCCGGCAGAACCGGACCGGGATTTTGTTACAGGTATCGCTCGTAATAAGAAACCCAACTGCCACTTTCTCCCGCTAGAGGGTACATTGTATCATAGCGTGAACAGAAGATGACGTTTGGTTACGTTCGCTTTGGTTATTCCCGTCTTCCTACGACGACTGTTGAATTTTCTTGAAACAATCCGTTTGTTGTGAATTAAGACGGAATGACACCTCATCGCGGTCGGTATGGTAGAACAGAATTATAGATACCCAAAAATCGCTGAAACGGCTCTTCAGATCCCGTCGAAACTTTGCCAAACGACGTCAAATAGATAGACGAACAGCTGTCTGCCCTTCAAATTTTCTGAATTTGAGAAAAAAAAAACGTAGATTGGCTTATCATGCGGAACTCGAGACCGAAAAGATGAAAAATCAGATGTTTGGCTAATGTCACGACTTAGAGAAAAGTTAGACCGGGTAGCCACATAAAAAACGAACAATTTGAGCTCTCAATCACTGCACTTCGTTGCATATCTTAGGAGAAAGGTGGTAATCTAGATTTGTCGTGTAATTGTTGATAATTGCGAGCAAATGTCGCCCGAACTTCGACGTGCTCAGTTCACGAGAATTCCGCGCGCGGCGCTCGCCTCGTGGTCTGCAGACGACGCGCATCGAGGCCCGTGGCAGCGCCAATAACGTCTCTCCACACCGTGGTGTAGACGCGCACCGACACGCACGCACACATGCGTTGCGGAGCGTGTCTAGGCCCGTGGAAGGCGAGACGCAATGTCTCCGCGCGCGCGGCGACGAACGCGCGCGGTGACATCCGTCGGTGGGGCGCAGAAGCTCGATTGGGTTCTGCCCTACCGGTCGGAAGCTGGGGCCGCATCGACGTTTCGCGTCGGGTGTCATTCCGTCTTAATCGTGAAGAATGCATCAGTTTTGTGCAATTGGATGCAGAAACGAAAGCGTTCATATATTTCCTAAAAACGAAAAACTTCGCAAGCAATGGGAAATTGCTATACGTCGAAAGCACTTTACAGCCACAAAACATTCAAGGCTACATTCTGATTACTTTAGATTTGTAGTCTATAGAAATGAAGGATTTGTTACAGCCCAGTTTACAAACATAATATTTTTGACGCTATTTACTTTTAAAAGTATATTCTAAAGTGATTAATCATCACAACCTAAAAATTCTGTTTGAAATATTTGCATTTTTTAACCGTTTGGTATTATTTTATTACATAATACTTACCTATAGTTAATAGGTAAGTTAACGTTAAATAATGTTAATAACGTTATGTTGAATGTTAATGTTATGAACGTTAATAATGTTAATTTTAAATTAACTTTAACGTTAATTAAGTTTATTAATTAACAATATATTATGTAAAGTAATTAATCATCACAACCTAAAAAATTCTGTTTGAAATATTTGCATTTTTTAACCTTCTGGTATTATTTTATTACATAATACTTACCTATAGTCAATAGGTAAGTATTTTATTACATAATACTTACCTATAGTTAATAGGTAAGTTAACGTTAAATAATGTTAATAACGTTATGCTGAATGTTAATGTTATGAACGTTAATAATGTTAATTTTAAATTAACTTTAACGTTAATTAAGTTTATTAATTAGCAATATATTATGTAAAGTAATTAATCATCACAACCTAAAAAATTCTGTTTGAAATATTTGCATTTTCTGACCTTCTGGTATTGTTTTATTACATAATACGTACCTATAGTTAATAGGTAAGTTAACGTTAAATAATGTTAGTAACGTTAGGTTGAATGTTAATGTTAATGACGTTAATGTTATGAACGTTAATATCGTTAATTTTTACATTAACTTTAACGTTAATTAAGTTCATTAATTAACTTATTAAAAGTTTATAATAAATTATAATATAATATAACGTTAATTAAGTTTATCATAAGTTTATAAGGTTATAATAAGTTATAAACTTATTATAAAGTTACAAACGTCATAAAGTTGTAAATGTTAATAAGTTTATAAAAAGTTATAATATAATATAACGTTAATTAAGTTTATTAATTAACTTAGTATTAATTAACGCAAATATAAGGTAGAGTTAATTAACTTTAACTCTAAAGTAATTAACGTTAATTAACTTTAACTTTAAAGTAATTAACGTTCATGACGTTAATGTCAAATAATAAAATAACGTTAAATAATGTTAAATAACGTTAACGTTAAAACGGTAAGTTAAATAATAGTTAACTATAGTACATAATACTTACCTATAGTCCATTTTCATTCTTTACGGGGATGATACTGAGCCGGAAAATATTGAAAAAAGGGGTTATACCTTTTCTGTTCGTTCGGAGCAAGAAAGAAGCCTTTGAAGGATGAACAGAGAAGGCAAAGAGTAGAAGCCGATTTTTCAATTACGGTAGAGTCAAATATCCGTAATTATTGTCCAATATGTCCATTCGTATAATTTTAGTACAAGATCGACACGGCGAAAATGTACCGCGCGCGTCGACAGCTTCTTCTGTTTACGTTATGTTTACGTGGCGCCATCTGCGCTGAGCTTTGCCTAAGGTTCTATATTCGCTGGACGGATCTGTATCGAAAAGTCCACGTGTCACTTTGAATTTACGAAACGGAACGTTGCAGAATCTACTCCGAGGAAGAATACACGCAGTTGGAAAAGTACTCGGCACCCGAAATCCAGAGGATCCCACTCGACTCGTTGCTACTGCAAATGATGGCAATGGGACTGCCGGACGCGCGGAAATTTCCCTTCATCGAACCCCCGCCCTCCGAGAGCATGGAAAATTCCATACTATCGTTGAAGGAACACGTAAGGATTATTATGAACGAGAATAGGTCGACACTTTTTGTCACTCGGCTCCCTGATCTCCCATCGAGACGGGGACGCGTCTCAGTTTCTTTTTCTCAGAGCTGAGCTGTGCAACAGTGGAAAATAAAAATGTGCGTATGGCGACGATCGACAGACACGATTGCGTTGCAGGGCGCCTTGACCGAGAACGAGAAGCTGACGTGCATAGGAAAAACGTTATCGAGACTACCCGTGGACATCGCCATAGGCAAGATGCTCATAATGGGCTCGATATTCCATCAAGTTGAGCCGGTGCTGTCCGTCGCGGCAGCGCTCAGCATTCAAAATCCGTTCGTCAATAGAGCCTACAAAGATAAAGAGTGCGAGGTATGCGCAATTCTCGCCGTCACCCAACGAATCACCATCGCGCACGTTTATCTCCCCCTGTCGGCGCAAAAATGAAATAAACATTGGGCGCGTTCGACTTGGGCGCTTGGATGGTTATTAACGGTGCTGGGGCACGTTCCGATCGAACGGTGCGCGTTTCGACGAGCTTGGCGTTACAATGCCAAGTTTCCAATTTGGCATTTGCTGTTCCGCCATCTTGATACTCATAAGTATCAAGATGGCGGACGCAGCAGAAACTTTCGTTGATTTTCAAATTATTGACGAGTCGCTTGACACAATTAAGAATGAAAAACTGGTAAACCAAGTAGGAATTTTCAAAATGTTGTCCAAAACTCGGCTAAAAGTGTGCCGAATGTCCGCCCGGAGGTTACCTTCGAGTTGACCATCCAAAAAGATCACTGTCGCGTGTTGGACGCGTGACGACTCGTAGGTAACTTCCGAGCGGACATTTGGCACCCATTTGGACAACTTCTGGACAACTATTTGGATATCGCTACCTGAGAAACCAGCGTGTTCGTTTTCCTCACGTGGCGCTCGTTTCGAAAATAAGCGGGCTTCAAACGCTCACGCTTTTGCTGCCCCACGCAGCGCCCAAGTCGAACGCACCCACTGACTTGTCCTCGCGGTCGTTGCAGACGTCGCGGAAAAAAATCGAGTCCGATCACGGGGACCCGATAACGCTGCTGAACGCGTACAAAGAGTGGCTCGAGGTGAAACAGCAGAGCGGCCACGAGTCGAGGGGCAGCGGGACGTCCAGTCGAAAGTGGTGCAAGCGACGGGGCATCGAGGAGCAGCGATTTTACGAAATGACGAAATTGCGCACCCAGTTCAAAGAGTTGCTTCAGGCGAGTGCTCCACGCCGTGCCCATTGAGAACTTCCAATTCCCAAGGCGTTACCTTGATTTTAACTTCATTGGAATTTTCGTTGCGTCGTCGATTGCAGGACTGCAATTTGTTGAGGAACTTGTCGGATCCGAGCGCCTCGATGTCGAGCGCTGAACGGGCATTCAGGCACGGCGAGCTGCGACTGTTGAAGTCGTTGAAACGGACCTACAAGCAAACCGCGCACAGCAGAAAGCGCAAACAGTTGAAGGTCGAGAGGTACGACGTACAATTGGAGAACGAGGATAACAGCGACGGGGAGATCGACATCAAGGATGTGGAATTTCGAATGCGAAACGACTCGTCGCAGGTTCAAAATTTGTTGAACGCCGCGACAGCGTGTAGCTACAACGATCTCACCATGCTCAAGCTCATACTGTGCAGTGGACTGTATCCGCAGTTTGCCGTTGCCGATGAATTCAATTATCACAAGGTACCCTCGATCGTCGGAACAATTGCAACTTCCACCTCGATCGGATTCCTCGTGTGCGCCCTGCTACTCCGTCGAGGGATAACACCACTCTAGCGCCAGAAAATAAGGCCTAACTTTGACCATTTGTTTTGGGAGTATGAAAAAAGGAATGGGATTTTTTTTTAGAGGATTTATTTGAGGCCTTAGGCCACAGTAACGGGTATAAAAGAATGTGCGAATTTAACAATTTTATTTCGTTTGAAAAAGTGATTCGCTTATGAAATTAATTACGCAGCAATTTAGTACGAATATCAAGCTGTTAGATTTTTTTTTCTTTTTCGATGCACAAAATGGCCGACTGCTCGAAACTTCTCGAAACAGTTTTCACTCGGTTCACTTCAAATTTAAAAGTTACGTTCCTAATTGCATTTCGCAGAGAAGTACGTAGGGAATTTCCGATCAATCGAAAACTTTACACTTTATGAGCGGTTACGACGAAATTTTTCACTGAAAATTCATTTCTCAAGTTCAAATACCTACAACTTTTGAATAGAACAATATTTCTAATGTAGATTGACGAGAATTTTTGTTTTTTGTTCTAGGTTAAAAATTGTGGATGCTAAATGTCACGCCGCGGAGCGCCTAAAAAAAAGATAAAAGAAAATAGCAGTCGGCCATTTTGTAAAACGAAAAAAAAAATATATATATTTTCGAACAGCTTGATATTCATACTAAATAGATGGGTAATTAATTTTACAAGTGAATGACTTTCTCATACGGAAAACAATTGTTAAATTCGCACATGATTTTATACCCAGTGGCCTAAGGTCTTAACACATCGAAGTATAAAGAAATGATTATAATTTTCATACAAAATGGCGACGACAGAGGCCATCTTGAAAAACGTGTTTTTTACAAATAGCTTCATGGGAGGACGGTTTTCTCGTAAAGTATGAGACCTGGACCAAAAACCAAAACACATATAATCTATATATTATTAGCTATAGAACTACGTAGGAATTTTTAAGGGGGGAAATCACAGTAAAATTTTCAATTTGTCGAAAAAAAAAATTTCGCTTAAAAGGTGCTTTAGGGTCTTAAAAATAATATACCAAATGATGGAATACGGCAAAAGTGTCCGAGTGCCCAAATTTCTTGCGTTGAATACAACGCTTTTTCACGACGCTTCACTTTCGTGCATACATATATAACATAAATAGTGATAAAAAACAGTGATATTTGTAAATCATTGTCATTATGAGTGACACATCGTCGAGTCGTGTTAGAAAAGGGACGAAAAAGGATAATGCGTACGAAAATCGACTGTACGGTGCAGGCATTGCAGATTAGAGGTATATGAAATTTTCATATGGTTTCGCAGTACTTAAAACTTTAAACGCGTTTTTCTCGAAACCACTTTTTTTGAGCTCGCCGAAGACATAACTCGAGCAAATCTTTACCGATCGACTTGAAATTTTGACAGTAGCTTCGAAACATCTTTCTCTACGGAGCTAAGTAGGATTTTTTATTTTATATGGCTTAGTTTTTTTTTATCGACGATTTTATGGCGTTTTTTTTGTTAAAAATTTAACTTTATTTTCAAACATGCACCATTTTGCGAAAAATCAATATATCGAAAAAATCCTACGTAGCTCGCTAGCTGTTGTTATATGGAAACTAAAAAATTTTGGTTATTTCTTCCAGGTCAAAAATTAAGGAGTCTACGTCTTCGGCCATCGACCCGCTTTCAAAAATAGGCGCCTTGGGGCATATGCTGCGCAGCCGCCATTTTTAAATATTTTTTATTGAAAAAATTACATTCTGTACTTTTTTAGTATTGCTATAAAACTTACTTTACAGATTTTCGATCGATACTTTTATTCAGCCAAAATTAATTCCCGAAAATATGCCTATTTTTTGTGTGCTACTGTGATTTCCCCCCTTAAAATTAAATCTTGAAAAAAGTTGCCCACGTTGGAAGAAATAATTCGATTTTTTGCCCAAAAAATGAGCAGTAAATTGTTCGTAAACAAAGAAAAAACTGCTACGTACTCCCATAGAGAATGTGAAGCTACTATCAACATTCCAAATCGTTCCATGCAAAGGTGGTTCGAGTAAACTGTCCTCCCAGTTTAAAAAAAGTTTCGCCGCAGTGTCTCGGATCGCTGAATCGATAATTGAACCTTGCAAAGAAAAATTTGCTACAGGACGAATTTCATATTGTTTTTATGACCCCAAGGTATTTTTTAAGCCAAAAAAAAACGATTTTTCCAAAATCCCTCAAGCAGCGATTTCATCGAATGTGTGTTCCATCCGCAGTCCGTGAGCGAACAATTATTCCACACCAGAGCCAAGCCCTACGTTGCCCTACATCCGATGAGCTTTTTCGGCAACAATCCACATGTTCTCCAATTGGAGGAGCCGGATATCGTCACCGTACCCGGATTCAAGTCCAAAATGCCCGTCAGCCCGAAATATCAATTGCTAACTTACATGTGAGTACTTGGCGAGTTCGTCGCGATGGCGCTTCATCATTTATCACAGTGCTCGATATTTGGCATAGTTTGGAAAATTCGATACGGAAATGTACGAGGAAACAATGTTTACTTGCTCGTACCGGAAGTTCGTTTCGGAAACGCTTCGGACGAAATTCATCCGGCGATCCTTAAGGGGTCACTGTGACGACCCGAAAATCAGGGTTTTTTGAGAAAATTAGTTTCGAAGGAATAAGTAAGGTGATTTAAAAATCGTTTGGACATTTATTCGTATGGACATTAAGGCCTTGTATATTAGATGGTTGGATACAAGGCTTTTTGAGCTTTTTTTTTGGAAATCCTAATGAGAAACCAAAATGAGGTTTGGAAGTTTTATTTTACATATATGTAGGTACTCCAATCCGTTTTTATTATTAAAAAAAAAACGGCCGCCCAGTGGCCGTACACACTATTATTACAAAATATTAATTTTGAAAAATATGACACCATTTTGAAATAAAATCGCATTTTCGATTTAAAAAACGGCTTTCATCTGTTTACAATAATCGTAATTGTTAATATATCGTAAAAATCGAATTTGAAGTCAATTAGTTGAAAAATGCAGGAATTACGAGTCCGCCCGATTTTTAAACCTTGATTTTAAGAAAAACGGCTTTTCAAATTTTGAAACCATTTTTCTTCGGACCATATCATTTTTGGGATGCTTATAAATCATTTGAGCCAATAAAAAGAAACAATACATTTTTTTCACACGTATATAAGGCCTTAACAAAGTTGTGCACCAAGTTCCATAAAAAAACATTATTAATTAAAGAAGTTATACAAAATCTTGTGAAGGATCTTTAAGCGTTCAACGGTGTACGGCGTTTTGGCCACTCTATTGATCTGGAACAAAAAAAAGTTTTTCTTTTTCTAAAAATAGATAATACTGGCCAAAACTTGACCGAGATTTTTTCGTTATCGTTTGAATGATAAAAAAAATGAAATGATTTGTTTCGATTTTTCGGGGAAAAACGGCATTATTGTTAATAACATAAGAAAAAAAGGTTAAAAAGAAAAACGTTGGTCAAGACTAAGTACCATTACACTGAATGAGTGTATCAAATTTCAAGTCCGTACGTTCGATAATAATCGATAAATAACAATTGTACCTTCATTCTGCGAGTTGCCTCAAGTGACGAACGATTTTCTGCTATTTTTACAGTAGCTTAAGGAAGCTTTCCAGTGTGACAGCCCGAAAAATCGCTGTTTTTCGCGATTTTTTTTTTTAAAGAAAAAATAATCTAATCGGTCTGGTTTTTTTTTTGTATATTAATTGGGTATTGAAGAATACAAAACAATTTTTTAAAGATCGATTTATTTATTAATTAATATCTATAAAAATGATGAAACAATTGTTGCAGAAAATGCACTTGGATGTGGTGTCCACGTTGGGGGTCACAATTTTGATCTGAAACAAAAAACACAAAAAGATTATTGATCGGTATATAATTGGCTTTCGTGCTATGGAGGCTTTTTTTTTTTTTTTTTTTTTTTTGCAAAAATGGCGCCGGTTTGAACAAAAAGTATCGATTTTAGCATTTTTTTTGGCAGTTTTTTTTACAAAAAAATAGGAAGATGTCAAAAAAAAGAAAAAAGCTTCCATAGCACGATAAACAATGACGTTAAGAATATTGTGTAAAAAATTCAACTCGATAGCTTTAAAACTCTGCCCTCCAAGTTGGACACCGTATTGAAAAATGCTGTTTCGAGAAAAACGCGTTCAAAGTTTCGCTGTAGCTGTAGCGCTCCGTTGCCTTCTTCCAAGAAATGCTGTACAGTAACCGAAATAATCTGAATTTCGGCATGAAAATTTCAGGGAATATTCGGAAGAGTGTATACTATTCGATAAAGCAAAAAAAAAAAAAATCGATTTTTTGAAAATTTCACACTGGAAAGCTCCCTTAACTATCTCGTTTTCTCTTATTTTTTCCCTATTCCTTTCTGCTTCGCTCTCTACTTTTTAGTTCACCTGAAATACTTACGAACGAAATATAAATGCAGGGACGGAATATTCACGAGCATTTGCCCAAAAACAAAATCTGAAGTTTTGCGAACATTCATTGTGCAGATCACTCCTCGAGACGACGAAGCCCTATCTAGTGAACACTCTCCGAATGCCCGCGGCGCAAACTCTTCTACTGTTTTCCCGGGAGATCGACACCGACGTAACTTTTTCCATGTGAGTCCGACAACGAAGATTGCGGAGTAACGTACACGTTGAGACGACTATGACGTTTCGACGAATTTTACAGGTTCGTCTGCGACTCCTGGCTGGCGCTGGAATTCCCGATGCCCGACAGCGGCCAAACTTTGCTGACCAAGGCAACGAGGCTGCGACAGAAGTGGGACCTACTGCTGACCAAGCGGCTGCAAGGTACTTGACGCGAGAAGCACCGGAGGCGATTCTTCGTCGACGCGCAAGCAATTAGCGGGCTACATCCACCGAGGCGCGAAAAAAATTGCTAAATTCCGATAAAAAATTCTGGAAAACGTTCGGAGAAAAAGAAAAGCATTCAAAAAAATTTGGTACTTTAGATAAGTGACTTTTCCGAAAAATGAGCTTAAAATTGCTTTCTTACAATTTTTCCATTTATTGGGTTATAAATGATATTCAGTCGGGGAAAAATTCGACATTATTTTTAACGATTTTTTGCTCAAAAATAATTGTTACTGAAAATTGTCAGCTTCCCCCGACTGAGTATCATCATTTATAGACGAATCAATGAAAAAATAGCAACAGAAAATTATTTTTCGGGACAAGTCACGTATCCAAAGAATTACCGGACTTCCGGTTGAGAGAGAAAAAGAAAACTATCGGGGAGAAAATTCTATTGGAATGTTTCTCGATGTATTCCGCGTGCCTTTTCCTTTTCAACTCATGCGACGCGTGTGTCGATTGCAGAAGTTTCGCCCACGGATGAGAAGACGGAAGACACGTCGCAGATGGAATACGAGCTCAGCCAGGAACTCGTCCAATTCATGCACACGACGGTGCCTTACACGGTCAAAAGACTCTTGCCGGCGGATCTGAAAACAATGTACGTAGGGAGAGGCGCCAACGAGATCAACGTCTATCCCAATCCTTTTCAAGATGACTTCGCGAGTTGTCCGAACAGCACCAAAGGAGGCGTCTCCCTGACGAACAACATCACTTACAATTGGTAACGAATAAATCAAATCCCGCCGCATGCCAATCATCGCGATCCAATCACCACTGGGTACTAAGAACACTTCGTCTTATGACTATCGTTAAGCCTGATCGAGAACGAACGGAGCGAGAAGCTAACGCTGGAGATGTCACAGACGCCCTGGCAGTGCCCGAGCTGCGAGGAAGAAGCCGTTTTGTCGAGTATCCAAAAGTTGCAGCATCTGAATTCCTGCAGTCAGTCGAACATCGAAAAATCCAGTTCGCAAATCGCCGCAGTCTCGCGTCCAGTCAAACCCAACAGCAAACCCTTCGAGTGTCCGAGCTGCGGTAAAACTCTGCAACTCACGCCCATCGAGATATTGAGACACCAGAAACAACACGAGAAGAACTCGCTCATTGTCAGTTAGCTCAGTAAAACCAAACTCGATGTATATATTTATATACACGCAATAAAATACGTGGATCGTTATTTATTTAACCGCTGGCCTCAAATCTCAATTTGTGCAATTTTTTGCATCCACCGATTATATATATACTCACTTCATTTCCTTGTCGGTTGGAAAATCCTTTCCCAGAGTATAAGGACACGATGCCTACGGAACCGCATCCCTCCGTACCAGCACTGCCAGCATACGATGTTCAGCGTCTCCTCTTTGTGCGGTTGTTCGTACGCGCCCTACTCCCGGCATTCTAGCGGGTCTCGCGTGCACGGCGAAAGTACGACAACCGAACGATCATGCATTGTTGCACACTATTTCATCCCCTCTAATCGTATCGTAATGACGAGCGGCCTAAAGCCATCGGGGGATTCCAAGGATCATTTTAGTGGAAACTCCACTAGCATTGATGCATCCCTGCTCGAGCTTATCGCAATCATACAAAGTTGCGCACACGTACTTCGTGTAGATGTATAGACATAACAGCACGTGCAGTGCACTATATCTATAGACACACCTCTGCTCTTTTTAAGTTAAGATTCCTGCATTTGTAAGTTGCCGGCACCGGGCTTCAAAACGAAAAACAATTTGGAATTCAATTGAAACGTCCAACCTGACGATTCATAATTCAAAATGAAGTGGCTCAAGAGGAAATACCTCTTTTGAGGGAACACTCGAAAACTCAATGCTCCTGGATCATCAAAGGAATCTACGACAGCTCGGCTTTTTCAGCTTATCGAGGGCATGTACAAGCTCAACATAACCTCACAAATTTTCGAACAGAGTTTTCTCACGGATCGTTAATTTTTCCCGAAAAAACGAAGCATTAGGCTCTGTAGGATTCTCCGCCGCAGAGCTTGACGATTTTCTTTCACTCGGAATATGATTAATCTGTGAGAAATGTCCGTTCGAAAATTTCCGCTGCCTCTCTCGCACTCATTAGGTTTCTCCGCACCCTACAGGATTGCGAAGATACGCGGAGAGATGCGATTATCCAGCGTTAGCTTGGTATCCACCTGGAGACGGCATTTCTCTAAAAGGCCGCTCCAAGGGACCGAGCGTACTTGCGCCTGGGCCGAACCCGAAGGTTTCCCTACAGGCGTCAGAGTCCACAATCCCGCAACGAAGTCCCTGGTTCCGTTGCTCCTAAGGAACGACAAGATCGCCACCTGGTACATGTGCGGTCCGACGGTCTACGATTCGGCGCACATCGGTCACGCCTGGTAAGAACGTTTCTGACCGTCGACGCAACCCGGACGACCGCCATCCCTATTGGCAATGTAGCCGCATTTTTCTTTCAGCACTTACGTCAGATTCGACATAATCAAAAGAATACTGACAAAGTTCTTCGACATTGAGGTCGTGACCGTCATGGGAATCACCGACGTAGACGACAAAATAATCAAACGCTCCGCCGAGTCCGGGCAGGACTGGAGAAACTTGACGAAGCGTTACGAGCGAGAGTTCTTTCGCGAGATGAATTCCCTCAACGTTGCGCCGCCTTATCTGTACTGCAGGGTGACGGATTACGTGCCGCAGATCGTTAGCTTCGTGGAGAAAATCTTGGCCAACGACGCGGCTTACCTGGGCGAAGATGGTAAGCATCGCTACTGGGTGGGTTCTCTTTATTTGGTGGCATCGCCAATCGAGTGTCCCTCGATGTAGCCGTCATTGGGCGACTCGCAATGGCAGATTGTACGCGTTCGAGTTTAATATTGAATCGAATGCAAATAACTGGGAAAAATATTCAATTGTATGCATTAATTGACAAATGCGATATGACATTGTATGCCTTACATATATTTATGTTAAATAGATGCCTATAATTGTAAATAATCTTAAAGTGAATTCAAATAATTGCAATTAATATTTTATTAGTTGTAGATAATTGTAAATGATCTTGAATTGAATTGAAATAATTGCAAATAACATTCAATTAGATGCAGATAATTGTAAATCATTTTTAATTGAATTCCAAGTATGGCGAATAACATTTAATTGGTTACCGATAATTGGAGGGTATATAAATTTGAATTGAAATAATTGCAAATAAGATTCAATTACATGGAGATAATTGTAAATAATCTTAAATTGAATACTGATAATATTTGATACGCAAATATTCAATTGCGAAATAAAATTGAATGCAAGTAATGGCAAATAATATTTAATCAAATGCCAACAACTGCAGGTTATATTCGAATTAGATGTAAACAATTTCAATCGATACATCAATAATTATAAAAGTAATTGTTTCAGGCTCTGTATACTTCGACACAACGAGACACAGCGGATACGGCAAACTGCGCAAACCTCTGCCGAGCGAAAGTCATCCGATAAAGAAATCGAGCAACGATTTTGCGCTGTGGAAAGCTTCGAAGTCCGGAGAACCTTTTTGGAAAAGTCCATGGGGCCCCGGCAGGCCGGGCTGGCACATCGAGTGCAGCGCGATAGCCAGGTACAAGCTATTACGCTATTTCACATTTATTTTTCGCACCGCCGATGCTCGACGTTATTGAGAAGAACGGAACCTCATCTTCAGCACCGTACTAGGGAGCTCGATCGATATTCACAGCGGTGGCGTCGACTTGTTGTTTCCGCATCACGAAAACGAGGAGGCTCAGTCGTGTTGCTATCACGGGGTCGACCAGTGGGTCAACTATTGGCTGCACAGCGGTCATCTCTGCCTCACGGGGAATGAGAAAATGTCCAAAAGCCTAAAGAACACCATTAGCATACAGGATATACTCGAGAACTATAGCGCCAATCAGTTCAGGCTGTTTTGTCTGCTGACCCACTACAGAACTGGTACTCGATGGTCATTCTGTTTCTTTTTTTTTTTCATTGTTATTTCTCCGTCCGTTCTTGAACGTCCGGTTTTGAACGTAACCGTCGTGTGCCGTTTGCAGGTATTGAATTCTCACACGAGACGATGCAAGCCGCCGTGGGGATACTAAAGAAGTTAGAAAGCTTTTTGGCCGATTGCCGTAATTACGTGTCCGGGCGGGTGAACGTCGCGCACGTTGACGAAGATTTGGTACTGCAGGTGAGTAGAAAAATAAGATCGGTAGAGTGATTTCGAAATTGATTAAGTGAATTAATAAGATTCCTTGTTTAAGAAGTAGGATAATGTGGGCACGTAAAGGGAAAGGTGCAGATGGAACGGATAAACAGAAATGGCGGATAATGCATTGAAATAGAAATGGATGGAATAGAATTAGTGGAATGAAGTTGATTTAATTAAATCAATATTTAAATCTCTCGGCAAAATGCATACGAGGTATAGATTTTTTCTGTAGGTGCTAATTTTTCATAAAATATATAATTAGAGGGCTAAATTATGCATTTCAATATTTGTATTGCGTAAATAAGGAATACTTTCGTGCTACTACAAACTTGAAGAAGTATAACGATGATTATTGTGAAAAAAACTGCATCACCGAATGTTTTATACAACTCGGAATCAAATTTTAAGTCATTTTTAATGATGCCTATTTATATTTATGTCACGAGATGAATTATTATTACCATTAATCGATGTTAAGTATTGCCGAAATACGGCTACTTCGCGTACATTGAGGTTGGCAGCAGTACTCTTCATTCGCCAGCCGAGATTCGTAATTTTTCATCAATCCTTGATGGTTCAATGATGAATTTATATGGTTTTCGATGGGCAAGGTGGTCTTTTCTTCTAAATGTTCACAAATGTTTAGTTTGCGTTAGTCCGTTGTTAGAAATGGTTTATCTTGATCCTGAATAGCCAATAAAAACTTACATCACCCACAGCGTAAAAGTTTTGCGCATCTAACCGCACGTAAAATAACATACATCGAACCATTTTTTCATCTCTAGCTTTTCGTGGGAAAAAAATTTCAAAAAATTCGTAGTCTCAGGATAGTCGAGAAATAACATTAAAAAAATAATAAATCTTAGATTGTGGCTGATGCTCCAACCTCCTTGATACACCAGAATTAGTAGAATAAAATTAATAAAAAGAATAAGGACGATAAAATGAGTGAAATAAAGTTACGAGAATAAAATTAACGAATGAAAATTGGCAACGAAAATTGCGCAACTGAGGTAAAATAATGAAACGAGCGAAATTGAGTCACTAGAGTTACGAAACGTCGAATTTTCGTTGACACGTCCACGGTCCACAGACGCTACAACGTACGAGGGAAAAAGTGACCGCGTGCCTGGCGGACGACTTCGACACTACGAACGCAGTGTTCGCGATTCAAGAACTCGTCGCTGTCGTGAATAAAATGGTCAAACAATCCGAGGTACGATCAAAAGTTGAGTATCAAAATTTAATTTCGTCCTCGGGAAAGACATTTAACAATGCTCGTTCATCAGACGACAATAAGTGCACCGGCCATCGGAAACACGGTCTGCATTGCCGCCGTTGCCGAATACATAAGCAGCACCCTCACAGACCTCGGATTTTCCGAAGGCGCCAACGCGGACGATAGTCAAGATCAATTGACCGAGGTCCTTCGCAGTTTCGTGAACTTTCGCCAGATCGTGCGTGACAGAGCGCTCAAACAGACCGTCAAGGACAAATTTCTTCTGGCGGCTAGCGACGAGGCGCGGAAAAATTTATCCGCTTGCGGCGTTGAAATAAAGGTACGCGAGAAAGCAATGCCCAATTAAAAAAAGAAAACATTCGATTTAAATCTATCGTTTCTTTTCCGTCACAGGACCACCAGGGTACGTCAACGTGGACTCTGACGAAAGCCTGAACGACCGTTTGGGTTTGTTATTGAAGATTGTTCCCCCAAAGTATGTATTTATTTGTAATACACGTGGCAGAAATCCATCAAACGGACTTTGCTTTTTTCGCGCCCATTCTACCCTCCTTCAAGATCTTCTGCTTCCGTTCGATTCTCCGTTCAGCCAGCGTTTTCTTCAGACCCTTCATCTTTCTCGTTTGAATGCTGTTGATATTCTGCGCCCCCATGTGTATGCGTCCATAGGTCGAGCCGAGCTTGTCCTTGGAGATGTTCTTCTTCGTCTTGGCTTTGAGATCCTTGGGCTTCTTGCACGACTGCTTAAAAAGATCGTCGGAGGCTAGTTGCGTCCTCCTGACGTTGAGATCGACGCGGGGACCGATCTCGCTCAGTTCCACTCGAGGAATCCTCGAGCCCGACTTCTTGAAGGATATCCTGAAAAAGCCGGAAGTGGAAAATCATCACGTCGTCCCACGAGTTTATCGTATCGATCGAACGATCACGAGTACCTGTAGCTCCTTAGCAAAATCTTGTTATCGACTGCGGTGAAGCTCAGCACGTGCTCCAGCCCCTGGAGCCTGATGTTCTGCGCAACGTCCCTCTGGAACATGTCGACCAACAAATTTCTCACCCTGCCGTACTCGCGATTGTTCTCCCAGAGCTCGCCGTTGAACACCAGCGCGGGCTTTATGCCGTCCGCTACTTTGGCCCCCTTGAATTCCTTCAAACTACGGAAGTTCTCGATGCCGAACTCAGCCATGTCGAGGAGCGACTGCTCGAAGGTTCTCCCCACGATCAAGTTGTGCGGCCGCTTCTTGTTGTGCGACACGAACATGAACAGCGGCGAGTTGAGCTTGCGGCAGAATTGTTCCACTGGCGTCGCATCCTCGAACGGCCTGATCGGATTTTTCTTCTGCATCAACTGGGCATCGGGCTTCTTCAGAGTGTACTGCAACGTCGAAGGACAAATTGGGTCGCTTATGCGCTATGCCGATGGAAGCTGTTGGAACGGCGATGATATCTGAGTAAGCGAAAGAGGAAATACTGGCTATGGACGGTGTCACTCACGAGGTCCTTCATACAGTCGTTGACGGTCTGCGAGGCCGTCGAGCCTCTGATGCACAATATCTGCTTGGCATCTTCTATCAACTGAGGCTCACGCTTTATTATCGCCTTCTTACCTCTGTGGGTTTTGGGCTTTCTGAAACGGACAAAGAAAACGATATTCACGCGATTCGGGCTGCGAACGGAACGATCTCGTGAGGTGAAGACAAGACCGAACGAACAAAGCGAGAAAATGAGGCATTTTGAGGTTAGAGTGACAGTTTTTCTTACACTACTCTCTTTATCACGTGCATCGTAGCGGCGAATTGTTTACTGTCTTTGAGAACCGCGAGGCGTGGGAATAACGATGATCGCAGCTGATTGACGTTCAGTCGAAGATTGTCAGTTCATTACTGAAAAGTGTCAACTTCGAGCACACGTGAGGATGCTTTCGGTAGTTGCGCTGATGGAGCGGACGACTAGGAACATCTAGCGGAGCGCCGCCAGTACCATTAGTGGCGACGGTAGAGCTCCGAGCAGAGACGTTCTGCCTTACCGGCGGTCGGTACGGCAGGTGGTGGCCGTTTTAAGGGCATGGCCCACACGTTCAGCCGGTAAAAATTCTACTGCCAAGTTCTCGCTCAGACGGACCACATTTCGGGTAAACAAACAGGAAGACGTTCGTCGTTCATTGAAGTGTTTTTTGTCTTTTTTCAAAAAAATGTGGTCGCTCGGTCGGTGTGAGACATGGCCTTAAACTCGGTGCTCTATCTTATCGACGGCAGGTACATCGAACCTTTCGAAATACCACACGATGTCGCGCATCTTCATACGCGTTTGCTTCTCCCGGGTCTTAAGGTTGTTCGCTTCCTTTTATCGATCCGCTGGATGCGCAATCGCCACTCCCCACTCGACGGAATCCAATGGTGCGGCGGTGTACGCAGCTTGCAGTATGGCGTCGCGAAACGAATTGTGTTGAACACATCGGGCGGACTAATGTAATCGGGACGTGAAACGCTTCTGGGTGGAGTACACATGAGAGCGAGAGAGAAAGAGCCATAGGGATAGATAGATAGAAAGTCTTGATGCTCCTTGCAGGCGAATTGACATAAGAATATCGTTGGTACAGAGGTAAGGAAAATTACGCGGTTTACGCGTGCCCTGCACAAATCGCTGCAACGGTGCATGCTGTACTGCGTCATGGCGGCAAATTTTCAGCACCAAACACCGCCCAACGTTATTACAACTGTTTTCCCGCTACTGCCGCCGCATCGTGCCGCATTCACGATCGATCAACGTCGAACGTTTTTACTGCCCGTCGCGGCAATTACGCGCGTGTGTGTGTGTGTGCGCGCGCGCGTTTTTCTCACACGCACGGTGGCCGATCGTGTTCCCAGTCCCGATAGACGAAAAGCTGAAAATTCATCGCGCGCGTCTACTCCTCGAGTGACCCACGAAAACGCGATAAATCCGTAGTGTTACGCTTTTATTTTTTCTTCTCCGAACGTTTCAACGCCAAGTGGAAGAAATGAGATGATACGCCGCAAAATGGTATATTTAACCTTTGCAAAATGGACGTGTGGGTGACACGAGAAATTGCTGGTTCTCGCTTAATCGTAGGTGCGTTGAGTCGCCCGAACGGACATTTCGCGAGGTCGCGGCGATCGTTTGGGTTTGTTCAGGTGTAGGCGCGAAAATTAATCACTCTCGGCTCGGTGGGGATTGTTCGGCCGTAGACGCGACAAAATACTTCGCTCCCGGCTTTGTTTGCAGCCTCGCAATATCGCTCGCCGCTGTTTCAGATTACGCGCAAAATGAACAAGCGCCGCAGAACTTCGTCGGTAGCGAGCAGAGGCACCGAGGACGACGTCGACGACATACAGCCGGAGCCGGCCAAGAGACGGAAGAAATTGGATCCGGCAAGTAACGCTCGTTTTTCATCGTAACTTTGTTTCCATTTGGAGAAAAAAAGTTAGCCGTCCTAACAATCCGTCGTTACCGTCCACAGAGCGATCTTTGCCAACAGCTGTACGACATTATTCGCAATCAGAAGAAAGAGGACGGCACCCTGCTGTGCGACGCCTTCATCAGAGTGCCCAAGCGTCGCCAGGAGCCTGGATACTACGAGGTCGTCTCCAATCCCATCGATCTGCTCAAAGTCCAGCAGAAGTTGAAGACCGACGAGTATCGCGATATGGACGATTTGGCCGCGGATGTTCAACTGATGGTCACCAATGCAAAAGCATTTTACATGGTATTGTATTTGGATTGTTTTTTGGGGGGGCGATGACTGGCTGGGCGACAGAGTTTTGGTGGGAAAGTGTGGGAATACTACTATCTCGGTGTAGGGAGAATCGAATACGATAAAGAATTTTCCACGTTCATTAACGGGTTACGCCTGGTGCGCGACCCGAAAAAAGAGGCGCTTTGATGAATTTTTGTTTGGGAAATGAGCACAGGTTTTAAACTTTTTTTTCATTGTAAAGGGTATCATTTTAAGGAAGTTCATTTGGTACCGAGTTAGTCAAAACAAAAATTACTACGACTAGCGTAGTCCGTTCAATAAGTTTGGCAACGCTGCAACCAAGCGCGAGCGCGTATCCTGTACAGCTGCCATGCGCTAGAAATTTTTCACTCGCGTCCATGGTTCATCGTCGATCTCTTTTTCGACCATGGAAGAAAATTAAAAAAGAAAGCGTTTTTCTGGCAAGGCAAACAAAATCAATTTTCGAAAATCATATTTTTTCTCAATCAATCTCGAAATCAATTTTTTATGTGTTATTATTTCGCATCCTTTTTTTCATAACTACTATGATTTTGTTTGCGATTATTTGATTTTATTCTTTAAGCCGATTCAGTCGTTACATTTCCAGTCACTTCTGTATAATTTGCTGTAGAAGTTCAGTGCACGTTGCGTCGTTCGGAAAGTATTAGCGTTGACTCAAAAAAGCGCGCTTGCGACGTTGCCATCATAATATGCGACTGGAGTAATATGGAGGTTGACCTCCAAAAAATCAGCATTTTTCGAGACAAATTAATTTATTCTGAAGTTCACAAGTATCTAATGGATTTTAGAAAGCTGTCCAAACGTTCTTTGGATATTTTTTTATCCATTATAAAAGTTTCTTTCGAAACTGTTTGTCAATGCTTGCAAATTTCACGCTTATAGACGGGGAAAACACGACAATCCATAAGAGACCGTGTTAATTTAGAAAAATTTGATTTATTGATTGCTCACAAACAAGGTATCCGGAGAGTTTGAAATTTGAACGGGTGACTTTTTAGATACTCATAAGTGAACTCGAATGTTTTTTTATCAATATCTGTTTGTTAATTCGATCATCAGATGAACTTCCTTAAGTATATTTGACAATTTTTTTATTGGGAAGAATTTATAAACGACGGAGACACAGTAAATTGCACAGACCGCTGTGCAAAAAAGGTCCTCCGTAGTGACCACTTCTGCTCGGGAACAAGTCATCTGAAACGAAAAACCCAAATGAATTTAGTTCTTGTACCGTATTATCCAGTCTTTCCAGTCAAAAAAAATCCTTTGATCAAGGACTGCCCTTTGGTATACAAAAAATGTCTGTGAAATTTGAAGCAGATCAGTTTAGTTGTTTTCGAGATATTTTGGTCACCGATTCTGAAAAAGTCATTCCGAGAAAAACGCGTTTAAAGTTTTACGTCAGGTATATACGTAGGTTCGCCGGACCTACCTGTAAGCGCTCATAACTCCCCCAATTTTCAACGGACCGACTGGAAATTTTCGGAGAATATTTTTGAAACGTTATATTACAAAAATCGGTCGAAAACGAGAAACCGATTTTTTTCAAAAATTCCAACTAGGTATAACCCCTTAATAGTAGGAATTTTTACAAAATTTCTGTTGCAAATTGAAGTTAGGATCCTAGACGATAAAACTGCAATTAAAAAGCCATAGTCTTTGAACTTCAAGGCTCTGCGGACCCCTCAAATCTCGCGGTTCGTTGCTTTGCCATCTAAAAGACTGAGACATGCGAACCCAACTTGGGAAATGTATTCAATCGCGACGAGTTTGATGCTATTATTGCACGATCGATTTTCGATTTGCAGATAATTTTTTATTATTGACTGCATTATCTGTAGCGAATAAGAAAAGATCAATCTATGTGTTGGGCGAACACAGGGGAGCTCGAATTCTCCATAAATCTAAACAAAGATCTCGTTTTCTTTAACGACATAATTTTTATTTAGAATTTCTATCAAGTTCGACTTTGCTCGTCTCGAGATATGTTTTTTTTTTGCAAAATTCAAACGAAAACTGCGTTCGAAGTGATTTGAGATTTGTAAAAAGTATAACATTTTTCCGAACAGCGTACGTCTCCGGAATACAAAGACGCCACCGACCTGTGGGAGCTCTGCGTTAATACGAAAAATCGTATTATGGACGAGTACGAGGAAACCGAGCCTAAAGGAAAAATTATTTTGAAAGTTGGACGACTCGTGAGTATCGAAAAAATTACATTGAACGTGGGCCTAAAGGGAATGGCATCTTCGTTTAGCTGTGGCTACTGAACTTCCGCTTGTTTGGTTAATATCCGGAATTCAAATTCCCCGCGTAAATGGAACCCATTGTTTTTTTAATTATTTGAATCGTATAGGTTTTTGGTATTTTTCGTGATAAAATGTTTCGTTTCAAATTTTCGTCTAAAAAGGGCCAGAAGAAAAAAATAATTACGAAGAAAAGATCCACACAAATATCAACGATGTCCGGAAATTATGAACTTTACTTTTTAAATTACTCCGAATAATTGGTTACCTAAAAATGACTCCGGATAATTAATTGGTTCAAAATTCTTCCGAATATTTAATAAATTAAACATTACTCCGAGTAATTAATGAATTAAAAGCTACTCGAGATAATTAGGATCTTTGCTTCCAAAATTATTCGAAATAATTAATAATTTTACTTTTAACATTATTTGATAAAGTTACTTCACTTTTAAAATGACTACGGAAGAAATAAAATTATTTTTTCGAAGAGGCCAATTTCGCAGCCGCGCGAAGATAAGAAAAACCGAACGCGCACGTTTTTTTTTTCACACGTCGATGAGTTATCGAGAATTATGTCCATATCTGCGGGAATGTGTGTCACCAGGCAAGAAAAGTAGCCCTGAAGCAAGAAGACGCCGAAGACACGTCGGAAAGCTCGACGAACCCCGACGAAGAGTCTACGCAGCCGTACGAGGACTTGTTCACCGCTGTCATGACGGCCGTGGACCCTTCCGACAATAACAGGCCCTTACATATCATGTTCCAGCTGAAGCCGTCCAAGAAGGTTCGTGTCCTCTCCGTCTCATCCTCATAAACGTACATATACGCGTACACGCCTTTTTACATAAATTTTACACGTAAAAAACGAAGCTACACACGGGCACTGCCATTTCGTTGGACAGCCTGTAAACATTTAACCCACATGAGAAAATATTGCCGCAGCTTTACCCGGAGTATTACGAGGTGATCGAGACGCCGGTCGACCTCAAAACAATCGCGCGAAAGATCCAAGAGGGCTCGTACACCGGCCTGGCCGATATGGAGCGAGATCTGATGCTGATGTGTCGCAACGCTTGTCAGTTCAACGAGCCCGGCTCGCAAATTTACAAAGACGCGAAGATGCTGAAGAAAATAATCGCGTCGTCGTCGAGGAAACAGGAGAGCAGCAATCTCAGCGCGGCAATGTCGAAATCGGTAACGGCCCCGTCCACTCGAAGCAAAAGGGGCAATCGAAGCATTGCGCAATCTCTGATCAATCAAACGGCCTCGTTGCCGGACGAGGACGAGGAGAGCGACGACGAGGAGGACGAGCCCGGAGAGAACGAGACGGACGATCCGCAATGGGTGCTTTTTCAGACTATACGAACTGTACCCAACAGTCAGGGTACGTTTTCTTCCGCTTTGCAAAATCTTCGATTTTCGTGGTCACTTTGATATCGATTTCTCACTTAAGGAAGCTTTCCAGTGTGACAGCCCGAAAAATCGCTGTTTTTCGCGATTTTTTTTTTTAAAGAAAAAATAATCTAATCGGTCTGGTTTTTTTTGTTGTATATTAATTGGGTATTGAAGAATACAAAACAATTTTTTAAAGATCGATTTATTTATTAATTAATATCTATAAAAATGATGAAACAATTGTTGCAGAAAATGCACTTGGATGTGGTGTCCACGTTGGGGGTCACAATTTTGATCTGAAACAAAAAACACAAAAAGATTATTGATCGGTATATAATTGGCTTTCGTGCTATGGAGGCTTTTTTTTTTTTTTTTGCAAAAATGGCGCCGGTTTGAACAAAAAGTATCGATTTTAGCATTTTTTTTGGCAGTTTTTTTTACAAAAAAATAGGAAGATGTCAAAAAAAAAAAAGCTTCCATAGCACGATAAACAATGACGTTAAGAATATTGTGTAAAAAATTCAACTCGATAGCTTTAAAACTCTGCCCTCCAAGTTGGACACCGTTTTGAAAAATGCTGTTTCGAGAAAAACGCGTTCAAAGTTTCGCTGTAGCTGTAGCGCTCCGTTACCTTCTTCCAAGAAATGCTGTACAGTAACCGAAATAATCTGAATTTCGGCATGAAAATTTCAGGGAATATTCGGAAGAGTGTATACTATTCGATAAAGCAAAAAAAAAAAAAATCGATTTTTTGAAAATTTCACACTGGAAAGCTCCCTTAAGGAAGTTCATCCGGTACCGAGTTACTCACAAAATTAATTACATATCTATTTAGTATGAATATCGAGCTGTTAGAATTTTTCTTTTTTTTTCCATGTACAAAATGGCCGACTACTAATATCTTCTTCTGTTATCTTTTTTTAGGCGCCCCGCGGCGTGACATTTAGCAGCAACGATTTTTTACCTAGAACAAAAAACAAAAATTCTCGTCAATGTACGTTGGAATACCTAGAGAAGTACGTACGGAATTTAAAAAATATTGTTTTATTCAAAAGTTGTGGATATTCGAACTTAAGAAATGTATTTTCAGTGTAAAATTTCGTTATAACTGCTCATAAACTGCTCATAATATGAAACGTTTTCGATTAATCAGAAATTCCGTACGTACTTCTCTGCGAAATGCAATTAGGAACATAACTTTTAAATTTGAAGTAAATCGAGTGAAAATTGTCGAAGTTATTTGTCACGCCAATTGGAAAAAATCTGTTTCGAGAAGTTTCGAGTAGTCGGCCATTTTTTACAGCGAAAAATAAAAATGTTGACAGCTTGATATTCATACTAAAGAAATGTGTAATTAATTTTACGAGTGAATCACTTTTTCATACGAGAAAAAAAGATTATACTCGCACATGATTTTGTACCCGTTAGTGTGGCCTTAACGATGAAAAAAAATATATATGTATATATTCCGTGACAGGAGTGCGGATAAGCGAGTACTTTTGGAAACTGCCCTCGAAGCGAATGTACCCGGATTACTACAAGACCATCAAGAATCCTATATCTCTCCTGCAAATTCGAACGAAGATCAAGGTACGCTACTTTACCGGTGCATGCGCAGTAGCCATTCGGAAGAGTTTATTCGCAATGGGAACACTTGACGTTCCCCGTTCCTCGTTCGATTTCCAAATGACATTGAAACGTGGTCAGACAATTCCTCAGTCGCTCGGTTATTCGTGCTTGTTACCAGAAAGGAAAATACGGAACGCTGAGCGAGGTCGCCGGTGACATGAACATAATGTTCGAGAATGCGAAGAAATACAACGTCCACACCTCGCGGCTGTACAAGTGCGCGGTAAAGCTGCAGAAAATAATGCAGGAAAAGGTCCAAGAGCTCTTGGAGTTTGATCAGGTAAAGAATACGTTCGATTTGGGCGCTTACGCGCTTACGGCGCTCACGCTTATCAACGATGCACGCTCGGGTGCTTCGACGAGCTTACGCTTTCCGAAACTCAAATCACTCGGGTTGGCATTATGAGGATCGAGACGGCGGATGGGGCAGAAGCTTTCGTCGGCTAAAAGTGTACCAAATGTCCGCCCGGAGGTTACCTTCGAGTTGACCATCCAAAAAGATAACTGTCGTCTGTTGGACGCGTGATAGCTTACAGGTAACTTACAAGCGGACATTTGGTACCCGTTTGAACAACTCGTGGACAACTATTCGGACGTTGCTATCTGGGAAACGATCGTGTTCGTTGTGCTCACGTGGCGTTCGTTTAGGCAATAACGTCGCGCGTCGTAAATGCTTCCGCAAGCACGCACAGCGCACAGTCTAACGACACGAGCGATGCTCGCAAACGCTGAAAGCGTAGGCCCAAGTCGAACGCACCCGAAGAGTGCCTCCGGAATGTTCCCCTGTCGACTCTGCCTCCGGCAACTTCATCGAAAATCGGAAAAACGTTCGAAGCCTTTTCAGGACACAGATTCGGATTGCGGATCCGAGAGCAACTCCCAACAGCCAAAGTTCCTGAAACGAGCCTCGCTCATGCTCACACGCGGCAAATACAAGGACAATATACCGCTGAAGAAGCGACTCTACGCTCTCGTCAAATGCGTGATGGAATACGTGGTACGTGACCCCGCATTCACTCGTACAGGCCGCAAGCCGTTTTAACCGGAGCCTCTTTTTGTTTGGCACAGTGCGAGGACGGCCGGCAACCGATGCTCGCTTTTATGGAAAAACCGTCGAGAAAGTTGTACCCGAGTTACTATCAAGTGATCGCCGAGCCCATCGACATGCTCACCATCGAGAGCAACATCAAAGACGAGAAGTACCAGAACGAGAATGAGCTCATACAGGATTTCAAGGTAATGACGAGTGAGAACGGCGAATCGTCAACAAATCTAGCAAGATTGCGAATTAACAGCACCACGTGAACGCTGAAAATTCGTGACGGGGTCTTTAATGTTGATTGACGAAAGTTAATTTTAATTTAAACCCAAACCATCTAGCTCAGTTTTATTTAATGCCAAAATTGATCAATTTTAATTTAAACCGGAACAATTTATTCGGTTTGAATTTAACCTCAAAATTAATCAGTTTTAGTTCAAGACCGAATAATTAATCTCACTTAATTTAAACCCAAAGTTAATTAAATACAAACCCAAAAAATGTTATCCAATTGAATTAAAGCCCAGACTAAATCAACTTGAATTTAAACCCAAACAACCATTCAATCCCTATTTAATTGAAACTCAGTGTTAATCAAGTTCAATTTAAACCCAAACGATTTATCCTACTTCAATTTAGACCCAAAGTTAGTGAACTTTTTTTCAAACTGGAACAATTTATTCAAATTTGAGGAATCTTCTCACTGGACGCTTAAGAAAAGGCTATTTTTATGGATTTTTTTGATAGGTTTATATTATAGATATTGATATAAAAGTTGTTACACTTAATAAATACAATTTGAAAATACATTAAAAATTTTATTTTTGGTTATTTAAGTCACGATTTATAGACGAAAATGGTAGTTGAAAAAAGTCCTAAAAAATCGTAGGTCCGCGCTGTTGATGAAAAGTCGGAGATGGATCATCCCAACCGAAAAAATCATACGGTTTTAGATTCAGTATGTTAATGACCATAGAGCATGTCATGCGATTTTTGATACATGCAAAAATCACAAAATGGTGGAGATTTTTCGAAAAAAAAACGTTCTTTTTTCACCGTTTTTGGCAAAAAAATTGAGTAAATATCAACATTTAAAAAAATCCTTGATATGCGCTATAGATATAGTCGTAATTAATATGTGGCTAAAATTTCATAAGGACCGGTTCAGTAGTTTCGAAGATTTTATCAACAAGCCGTCGAAAAACGTTGTTTCGAGAAAAACGCGTTTAAAGTTTTTTGCGTTACATAAACACATAAAAAAAATGGAATCAAACAATTCATGAAAATAGCCTTTTTTAGCGTTCGAGTAAGAAGACCCCTTAATTCAAACTCAAAACTAATCAATTTAAATGTAAATGAAAACAACTCTTCCCACTTCAATTCGAACCCAAAAAAATTGATCCCAATTTTATCGAAACCCAAAAAAAATTGATCCTAATTTAATTGAAACTCACAATTATTCTATTTCAATTTAAACCCAAACAGAAGTGAATCAACTTTATCGTAAATTTTAGATTGCTGCATCACGTTTTATTTCCCCACGAACTAACAATGTTTTTTTTTTCTCCAAATTCTTTGATAAATTTTAGTTGATGTTCAACAACTGTCGTCAGTACAACGAGGAGTGTTCGGTGATTTACGAGGACGCGAATACGCTGGAGAAGGTGTTGATGGACAAGGTAAGAGAATTAGGCCCGTTGCCGGACACGGGAAAATCGATCAAATCGACAGGATCGACGCCGACACGCAACGTTGGGTACGTCCACATTAATTTTCTTTCCCCTCCTGACGAATTTCACCGTCGTACTTTGCGGTATCGTTAATCGATGAACCTTCGACCACCGACGATCGTTTAGGCGGCCGAAGAAGGTCATACCTATACATCTGCAAAAATTGCGCACGATGTACGACACGATAAAAGACTTTCACGACGCCAAGGGGCGCCAGTTGTCGTTGATATTTATGAAATTGCCGAACAAAAACGAGTATCCGGATTATTACGAGGTTATAAAGCAACCGATGAACATGGAGAAGATCGCCTCGACCCTCAAGAATCACGGCTACGAGAACTTGGAGGAATTGGTCTCGGATTTCATACTCATGTTCGACAACGCCTGCAAGTACAACGAGCCCGATTCGCAGATATACAAGGTCGGTAGACCTGTGCCCTTAAGACCAAGTTGCGCTGTACCACGTGACTGAGTGCGAGAGAGATGACGGAAATTTACAAACAGCGATTTCCCAGAAGCGAATAATATTTAGGGCAAAAGAAAATCGTCAAACTCTGCCTCCGTCAATTCTACTAAGCCTGATGCTTCGTGTTTCTAAAAAAAACCTCAATCGTCTATGAGAAAGTTCGATTCGAAAATTTGTGAGGTTATGTCGTCCTTTTACGCGCCGTCAAGGCGAAGTGGCGCTTCACGACGTGACGTATAGTGCGCGCGAGGTAGGTTGAATTTTCGAACAGAGATTCCTGAGCGATGTTTAATATTTAAGGTAGTCCCATCGACAGGCTTCATTCATAGGATTTTTATAATTTTTTTTTTTTTTAACTTCACTAAATATATTAATAATCGTCTCTGTAAAATTGCGGGGTCGGTTATTGACCTTATTACAGAGAAGAAAAATATAAAAATTGCGTACTTGTGTGAACGAATCCCGAGACGACATACAAAAACCCAATTTCCGGTCGCTACAAAAGTCTATACAATAGTGAGGATCCGTCAGATTTTAAAAAATAATCCGATTTACATACTTAGCACTTGTCATTGGACTAGCATCTGATGCTGTCAGAAAAAAATACGCTTATCGCCCTAATTTTCATGTAATGTCAAGTTTAATTTGAACTTCCGGTATTGGATTTATTACCACTCGCTGCGACAAAGAGACGTGACAGCAAGGCAACAGCTGACTAGTAATCTCATCTCATTCGAATTTCCACACATATTTAATTTTTAACCGACATATTTCGCCTACACGAATTTTCCACGCTTTTTTATCAGTCGTGGCCCGAACACAATGCTTTACATTTCCCGCCCCTGACATTGTTTTGACAGATCGACGTTGAAAAGCATGGAGGTTAAACTCGCCCGAATGAACAAAAAGAGACGGAGATAGAACCAATGTTGCCAAATATCAAACCTCGAAATACTACGTGAATCGTTGGAATAACTTTTTTGTTCATTTTTCTAATTGTGAACATTCATTAAACAGTTTACAATCGGAAAATTTTAGTTATCACAAATTATTGTTTTCGTATATGTTGAAAATATAAATTTTACAGGTCTCAAGTATGATCAGTGATATGACGAGTGTGAAACGATAGGACTACCTTAAGGTGAAAGAGTATCGTAAAGCTCTGCGTCGGTCAATTCTACAGAGCGTGATGATCCGTTTTGTCAAAAATAATTAGCCATCTGGGAGAAAACTCTGTTCGAACATTTATGAGGTTATGTTGACCTGATCCATACCCTCAATACGCAAAAATATTTTCGCGAAAATATTTTCCATGATCTTTCACTCGCATCTTTCAATCCGCAATTCAAACTCAAAAGTATCGATGAATTTTCGATAGAGCGGATTGACCCACTACCATAATCGACGACTCGATCAATAGACGCTCTCTAGCCCTCGGGAGATTCAAATATTCCCGCTCCTCGCCGCGGTCACACCCCCTGTATGCATGTAACGTGTGCTTGGGCGATTTTGAGGTTAAGTCGCGAAAGTTCGCGCGGCAGAGTTTCCGTGTCCGTTTCTCCGCTCGCATTTTTGCACAATTTTTTCTCCCTTTGCCGCGTTATTCGGACGAGAGAAAATTGTTTCGCGCGTAGGGTGAAAAACGCGATCGAGCGAGACGCGCGCGCGCGTGTGAAGCGTCCGAGACGCTCGTAGTTTCGTTATCTTCGTCCGCTGGAGATGAGTGCTCCATTGTCACCCAACATGCACAAAAGTCCGGAGCATCGTAAACACTGTCTACAAAGACGGAAGCAAATACGCTCGTGTTCCGTGCGAATCGTTCGCGACAACGAGATCGATCAGCAATTTCGCAAGAAGTGCAAGAAGAACGAGGGAAACGTAATGCCCCGATGACCCCATTCTTTGAGAAGGGTCGAGCGTTTCACCTGTGCATGTTCTTTTTTTTTCTTTCCGCCGCCAGTAAATTCGTTCGATTCTCTCCAGCCTGTGGAATTTTGGGACCGCGTCAGTTCGACTATTAGAGCAACCGAGGAAATTTGCATATGCATTTCTCGCACAAATTACATTGTGCAATCGTCGCGCCGTCGTTCTCACGCTATGACTCGTGACCGAATCGGCGGTCGCGCATTCGGGCCGCTGTCTCGGTTCGGGGCAAGGGCTCACTGACCGATCGCTGCCCTTAAGGGGTTACGTCTACTTGTAAAAATCGAAAAATCAATTTTTTCAATACTGATATATTGCGACAGTATATATCTTACGACAATTCTTCAGAATTTTAAGCCGTTCGGATCAAAATTGACAGATTTATAGGCTGTTACGTCGACGCCTGTGAGAACGCCCGTCATGGCGTTCGAAACCTCAAACGCTTTTTTCTTGAAAGTACGTTTTCAAAGTCGGAGAGCAATCTCAAAAACTACTGCATCGATATTTTTGAAATTTTTAGTGATTCTTTTAGATGTAAAAGTATAGTAGTCGACTGAAGGATTTTTTGTACGATGTATACTTTTTATTTGATGAACGAAAAATGCCAACTTTTCTTTGCAAAAATTAAGTCCGAGACGCGCCATTTTTTTGCATCGTGTATACTTTCGATTCGATTAACGAACAATGCCCGTTTATTTTGCAAGAATCAAGACTTACTTCGAACATGCCCAATTTTTTGTTAACTATTATTTCGGAGGTTCGTTCGATTGATCGTAGAATAAAGCAACATAGTTACGAAATCTGTTCGATTTTTTATATTGGGTAACTTGGTTCAGAAGGCATTGCTCGTCCCAAAAGTCCTTTTCGAGAGGTACTTCTCGAATATTAGCTGCGAATCGTTTATAATTGAATTATTTTGACACAAAAAATTACAGAGTGTTCTTCAGATGAAACTTGTCCAAATGCATCATTTTTGTAGAAATTTATCATCACGATTGTCTTTCGAAGCATCCCAAAAGTGAGCTGTTTTCGACTGTTACAACTAGGCTAACCCGTTGAGTACAGAATTCTCGTGGAAACATTCATTGACGACGATTTCGTTCCGATACCATTTTGTTCTCTAAATCGTTGAAACGCGTGACGCCCCTTCCTCCTATATCGCCTCGATTGCGCCTTTCCCGTAAGAAACGACAAGCCGAGTCTCTTGACTTCGAAAATGACCTGTTTAGCCCAAAGGCCGCTAAGCTTGAGTTTTTGTACCGTATAAAGATATAGAGCGGCTCTCCAAAGAAGCGCATGCTCGTGCCACATCGACAAATGCTCGACCCTCCTTGGGGCCGCCGAACGTTAATTACCTTTCTTCGTTTTGCCGAGGCTGTTTAAAAACTCGTGCACTGCTCGCAGGACGCGTTGATCCTGCAGCGCATGGTACTGCAAACGAAGCTGCAACTGAGCGAGGACGAGGAGAGCGTCCCGGACGTTCCGGCCGCGGTGCAAGAGATCCTGGCCACCATCTTTACCGCGCTGTACAATCATCAGGACGAGGAGGGACGGTGCTACTCTGACTCCATGGCCGAACTGCCGGAGCACGACATCATCGATGGGAAAAAGTACTTTACCTCGTTCTTAAGGAGCTACATCTACCTAGAGGCCCGAAAAAAATGGCCAATTTCGATTTTTTTTTCTGGGTAACTGTTGGTGGAAAAGAAACGCATTATTTTTAGAACAAAGCTACTGTATTGAGAGCCTTTGACGAAAAATCACCGAAGAGTACAGAAAAACAACAAAAACATGGCCGCCGCCGGATGACGAAATTTTTCAGCATAAACGGTTCATCCGAAATGTAAAAATCAAACGGGTTATTCAAGTTCACAATGAATACATTTTTATATGATTTTTTCAACACCGTGGCGACGAATTGAAACTCGAGCATACAAAATCTATGAAAAAGTTCGTCATTTTTACATAACCTTGACAAACTTAAGATCGATTTTGAAAAAGTGAGATCGCCAACGCCCTCCGAACGCTTCTCATCGTATCTTCTGTAAATTCGGAAACAATCCATCCAGTGGTTCTCGAGATATCGTGTCCACCGATTTTGAAACGTGTTTCGAGAAAAAAACGCGCTTGAAGTTTGAAGTATGCTCGCCTGGCCGACCGGCAGATGTAGCCCGTTAAGGAAGCTTTCCAGTGTGACAGCCCGAAAAATCGCTGTTTTTCGCGATTTTTTTTTTTGAAGAAAAAATAATCTAATCGGTCTGGTTTTTTTTTGTATATTAGTTGGGTATTGAAGAATACAAAACAATTTTTTAAAGATCGATTTATTTATTAATTAATATCTATAAAAATGATGAAACAATTGTTGCAGAAAATGCACTTGGATGTGGTGTCCACGTTGGGGGTCACAATTTTGATCTGAAACAAAAAACACAAAAAGATTATTGATCGGTATATAATTGGCTTTCGTGCTATGGAGGCTTTTTTTTTTTTTTTTTTTTTGCAAAAATGGCGCCGGTTTGAACAAAAAGTATCGATTTTAGCATTTTTTTTGGCAGTTTTTTTTACAAAAAAATAGGAAGATGTCAAAAAAAAAAAAAAGCTTCCATAGCACGATAAACAATGACGTTAAGAATATTGTGTTAAAAATTCAACTCGATAGCTTTAAAACTCTGCCCTCCAAGTTGGACACCGTTTTGAAAAATGCTGTTTCGAGAAAAACGCGTTCAAAGTTTCGCTGTAGCTGTAGCGCTCCGTTGCCTTCTTCCAAGAAATGCTGTACAGTAACCGAAATAATCTGAATTTCGGCATGAAAATTTCAGGGAATATTCGGAAGAATGTATACTATTCGATAAAGCAAAAAAAAAAAAAATCGATTTTTTGAAAATTTCACACTGGAAAGCTCCCTTAACTGTTCCCTCCGGCATTTACGAAGCAGCGTTTGTAAGTGTAAAGCGGTAAAGTTCTCCGGCGTAGGATCAAGAGTTTTTTTTTTATTTTCCTCCAGGATGAGAGGCCTGTCCCTCGACTTGATAAAACGTCGACTCGACCGCGGCGTGTACAAGCGATTGGATCGTTTCCAAGAGGACGTTTTCTCCTGTCTGGAGCGAGCGCGAAAGCTCTCGCGCTCGGATTCTCAGCCGTTCGAGGACAGCGTCGAGCTCCAGGCATTTTTTCTTCGCACACGGGACGAGGTGACGCGCAGCGGTGATCTCTTGCACTCGCCGGCCCTCAACTACACGCTCCTCGATCTCTCGACCCAGGTGGGTGAATTGAAGCGTCTCAAGCTGCAGCAAGAGCTGTCTCTGCCTTCGGAGGAGGAGAGTTGTGACGGGAACGACACCAAAGTCAGTATCGCCTACGAATATCATCAGTCAACAGCATTTCCGTCACCACATTAAAAAAAAAAGAAAAAAAGAAAATAAGCAAAAATCCGTCGTCTCAGGAGCGGAGTCCAAACGCAAGCGGAAACGGAGCCGACACCGCGGGCTCGATGAGTTTCAACCAGGAGGTGTACAGAGCCGGCGACTTCGCGTACATCGAGCCTACGGAGCGTGGAATGGAGTACAGCGTCGTATTGATCGAGCGCCTATGGACGAACGCCGAGGGCCAACAAATGCTCTACGGAAATTTGTTCTACCGTCCGAGCGAGACGTATCACGTGGCCTCGCGCAAATTCCTCGACAAGGAATTGTTCAAGAGCGACGCCCACGTGGCACTGCCTCTTTCCAAAGTCGCCGGCAGATGTTGCGTCCTGAGCGTCAAGGATTACTTCCGCATGGTGCCCCAGAGCTTTCCGGACAAGGACGTTTACGTCTGCGAATCGAGATACTCCACGAAGGCTCGGGCTTTCAAAAAAATCAAAGTCTGGAACTTCGATCCTGATCATCTCAGGCTCGTACCGAGGGACAAACTTTTGGAACCCAAACGCGTCATTTCCGTGTACAAGGAACGACTCGAGAAGCACAAGGAGGAGATCGCCGAGCTCGAGGAGGGAGAGAAGTTGGCCGAGAAGGAGAAACCTGTGAGTTCCGGAAGTAACGCGGGCGCGCTCACTTCCGCCCTCCGAAATTCACCACCGTGCTATCCTTCGTCAACGAATCGAACCGTTCTCAATCTCGATCGATCAATTTTCAGAACGTCGTTATATTCAATCCCGAGGATCCTGAGAACACTTACTACGAGCAGTACAACACGTGCGCCGGTCCCGCGAAAACCGGCGACTTCGTTTACGTCGCGACCGACGGTGGAAGACAACAAATAGCCCAAATCGACTCCGTATGGTCGACCAAGGAGTGAGTTTCCTTTTCGTTCCCCGACCATTCGACCGACGGAAAGAGGCTGAGCCTGAATTGTTCTTTCTTTTTTCAATCGTTCAGCGGAAAGTGCTACTTCAAGGGGCCCTGGCTGCTCACACCGCCGGAAATTCCTCACGCGCCCACTAAGCTCTTTTACAAACAAGAATTGTTCTTGTCCACCGTCGACGGGACTCATCCGATCGTGGCGATCGTTGGAAAATGCGCCGTACTCGATTACGGGGAATACATATGCAGTGAGTCCCGTCACGTTTGTTCCGCATCGGCAACTACCCTCGGAATACGCTCATCGGGGAGGGGGTAGATAAATTACGTTAAGGAAGTTCATCCGGTATCGAGTTAGTCAAAAGAAAAATTATTACGACTAGCGTAGTCCGTTCAGTAAGTTTGGCAACGCTGCAACCGAGCGCGAGCGCGTATCCTGTACAGCTGCCATGCGCTAGAAATTTTTCACTCGCGTCCATGGTTCATCGTCGATCTCTTCTTCGATCATGGAAGAAAATTCAACAAAGAAAGCGTTTTTCAGGCAAGGCAAACAAAATCAATTTTCGAAAAACATATTTTTTCTCAATCAATCTCGAAATCAATTTTTTATGTGTTATTATTTCGTATCCTTTTTTTCATAACTACTATGATTTTGTTTGCGATTATTTGATTTTATTCTTTAAGCCGATTCAGTCGTTACATTTCCAGTCACTTCTGTATAATTTTGCTGTAGAAGTTCAGTGCACGTTGCGTCGTTCGGAAAGTATTAGCGTTGACTCAAAAAAGCGCGCTTGCGACGTTGCCATCATAATATGCGACTGGAGTAATATGGAGGTTGACCTCCAAAAAATCAGCATTTTTCGAGACAAATTAATTTATTCTGAAGTTCACAAGTATCTAATGGATTTTAGAAAGCTGTCCAAACGTTCTTTGGATATTTTTTTATCCATTATAAAAGTTTCTTTCGAAACTGTTTGTCAATGCTTGCAAATTTCACGCTTATAGACGGGGAAAACACGACAATCCATAAGAGACCGTGTTAATTGAGAAAAATTTGATTTATTGATTGCTCACAAACAAGGTATCCGGAGAGTTTGAAATTTGAACAGATGACTTTTTAGATACTCATAAGTGAACTCGATTTTTTTTATCAATATCTGTTGGCTAATTCGATCATCAGATGAACTTCGTTAAGCGTGCGTTCGACTTGGGCGCCAACGCGCTTAGTAGCGGTGCTGTGGCGCGTTTCGGTACTCAAATCGCTCGGGCTGGCAGTATAGGTATCAAGATGGCGTGACGCCAAGCGTGACGTCATAAATGCTTCTGTGAGCGCTCACAGCGCCAAGTCGAACGCGCCCACAGTCCTCGAAGTCAAGCGACGGAAGATTCCCCCAGCGGAGAAGCTTTGTGATATCTTATCTCTGAAAATCTACGTCCGACGAGTTCGAGATTACGCTACAGTTATCAGATGTTTTTCACATTCTCGTGGACCAGTCTGGTTCTCGACGCAACGTCAACGTCAGACTGCGCCGCTTCCATCCTAGTGACATGTTGCGATGACAAAAATTAACTTGGGGAAATGTTTGGCGCAGGTCGACCCACGGAAATACCGGAAGACGACGTCTTCATTTGCGAATCGACTTACGACGAAAGCAAGAATCTCATGAAAAAGCTCATCCAAGACGGCCTAAAAAAATTCAATCACACGTCAGCGGTCACCGAGGACGAAATATACTTCTTCCGGAGGCCCATCAATCCTGCTAAGGTATTCGCCTATCCACGAAGACATTCTAACTATTTTGTTTTAGGAATGCCCTTCCGGACTGCGCGACTCTGTCCTGGAAAATATTCAGACTTTTCTCGTAACTGGCAAAAAAATGTTGAGAAAAACGTCGTTAAAGACTAAAGTACTATTCCACTGAACAAGTTTACCAAATCGTCGTCTTCAATTTGAGTTACCGCGAGCGACGAACGAGTGTTGGTCGTTTTCGCAGTAGACCAACCCACAATGATCGAAGTAACGAAACAACTCAATTTTTCGACGCGACATTCCTGACACTCAGTTTTCCGTTCAAATGTCAATATTATTTTGGTCCCTACAGCCCTGTAACTAGCGTTTACGAAGTGTCACGTGTATCACCAAATGGATGCGGCTTCAACTTGAACATTGAAAATCTGCGAAACTATGTTGTGGCACTGATCGACTTTTATGCAGTTGATCCACCATAAATCCGTTTCTCGGTGATATGAATTACAATAGAATCTCAATGTTTCGATTTTAGCCTCGAAAATCCGTAATCCGAGTAATTCTTTCGACCGGAAACAACGCTAAAATTTGCGAGTCGTGAAACTTCATTTTTCATCCCGAAGAGTCGTGTTTTTTTTTCTTCGCAACAGCCGCAATCATTGGCGATATCGTATTCGTGCCGGTAGGCGCGCGGAAGCGTTTTCTTCGCGCGGAGTTTCTCGTTAATTCTTTCGCGTGCTCCTCTTCGTGTGTGTTTTAGGTTTCAAGCGACGTCGCTCAGGCTCGATCACCCATCAAATCTGTCGTACCCAGCGCGGCCCACTTTGAAATGGTAATTCGCCTCGTTTTCTTCAGTTCGTACTGTTCGCTCGATACCAATGAAGAAACCTCAATAGGAAAAGGGAGAGAAAAAAGACTATATACGAGTGTCGGACAAAATTTCTCGACCCTTCGAACAATATTATTATGCGTGATGAAAATCATCATTTGAATATCTTGAACCGGATTTGAAAATGATTACATGGTTGAGTTATTAATGTCGCGAAGAATTTGTACGCGTAAATCAAATGGGGGAAAAAAGTCGAACGTTTTTGCTTGGAGGGGAGTTAAAGGTGTGAGATTTTTTTTTACGCCTGATTGTTTGAAGAGGCAAGAGATTTTCTTTTGTTTTTCGACACTTACGTATATGTATCGATAGGGCTCTTGAATACAATATTACTGCGTTAAGGGGTAAGGCCACTGTAACGGCCCAAAAAAAAAGGTTTTTTCACTAATTTTTTGCTCCCGAAATTGAAGGTATTTGAAAAAAAAACTTTTAATGGTGTTATCGGGCATACATTAAACTTTATTATAAAATTTTTTTACAGTAAAAAAAAAACAAAATGGCGGTTCCACAGCTATCTTCCCGGGACATGTTTTGCTTCCAGGGCTCCGCGGCACGCAGCACCACTGGTGCACTTTTGAATCTAGAACAAAAAAAAAAAAAAACCATTAATCTAGAGGGCTATAGCTAGAGAATGTCGATCGGATTTTAAAAAGTATCAATTTTTGTGGATTTGGCGTGCGTTTGAAGAAAAAAAATTGATTTTTGACGAAAAAAACGGCAAGTTTTTTGTTAATAAAAAATCAATAAATAAAGTTCTTGAAAATTCCGATCGACATTCTCAAGATAATGTAAATGTTCACATCTGGTTAAAATTTCAAGTAAAAAAAATGAAAATTGTTCGAGTTATGCTGCGTGCCATTTTGAAAAACCATGTTTCGAGAAAAACGCGTTTAAAGTTTTGCGAATAGTTTTTTATAGCCAATAAAAAAAAATCGATTTTTCAAAAAATTTACAGTGGCCTTACCCCTTAAGCAGCGCTTGTGCATGCCTTTCATTCTATGCCGGCATATTTACATTGTCGTTTTACATTATTCTCTTCCCGTTTTTTTTCTCATCAATGCCCCGTCATTTCTTTAGCGTTTTTAGTACAGGTATCGATAATCGTCGCTACCGTAACGTCCGGGATTTAAAGCGATCAGTGATCTCGTGCTTGTAAAAAAAAAAAGAAATCCTCTTGTTCCGTGAGACGAGGGAAACGTCTTCATAATTACAGTACTTTTTTAAATTCAACTCGCTGATTTCGACTGCCTGTAAATATGTATGGAAATCGACGCTATTGGCTTCCGGCTTTCGAACTGGGGAAATTTCGAGATTCCATTTGAAAAAAAAACTGACGCGATCGATGTGTAGATCTTGACAAACGCTTCAAGTTTTGTTTTTTTATTTATTTTTTTCGAAAATCAGTATAGGACTTTTCGAATTTGTAGTTTTTAATGGCTCAAACGGTACATATATATATGTTTCTAAATGACGTCCAAAAAGAAAATCTAGTCGCCACTTATACCTATCCGAATTACCTCCATCTATGCTATACCATGGTTTTTACTTTTCGAAAAAAAACTTTCTCAATTGTTTATTCGAGGTTTCCTGTAGCTTTTATTTTTGTCTCATCGAGAAAAAAGCATTTTCAATTTTTCTCGACCTTTCCTGTAGGTTTTATTTATTATTCTCTTTCGTGGATGTACTTTTCTCTCAGAAGTCTTTTTCAAAGCACTCGGTAGTCGTTTAGACTAATATTAGTCTTTTTTTTTCATCTAAACATTAGTGGCAGATCCTCTCAAATGAATTTTTCAAACTTTTGATCAAAACATAAGGCCTTCGCGTTAGTGTTCAGTTGGCTATTGATTTATCGTTCAAACGTTGCACTTCGTGACGATAAGCCCAGTTTGAAAAAATGAGCAAAGCACATACGTAAAGGAGAACAAAATGCTTCTTTCTCGAGAAGTAAAAATGATCGTAGATCATAGATGGAGGTGATTCGGATAGGTATTGATACGAGGCGTCTCCATTTTCCTTTCAGTCCCTTTTCAGGCCATCTGTATACGTATGTAAAGTATATACGGAAATATCCTCGTGTACATACATTTATACACGTTGGAGAGTATTTTCGTAAGCGCATTTAAAAAAGGGTCAAAAGACACATATGTAACAAATTAACGTGAACGGTGCAGGAAGCGGCGCCATTGGTGCCGAAACTGGAGCCCGAAGTGTTAAGCATGGGAGTAGGAATTGGAGTGGGCGTAGGGGAGGACAGCATGGACGCGGGTGGACCACCGTCCGTCGGCTCCGCGGAGGCTCAGCCCGTGCTCTCGAATACGCAAACGCCCGTATCAACGAAAAAGGTATGACCCGGCGCGTAAATCGCCCGGCAATGCTCTACGAGTGCATCTCACCTACCGTCCTTATCGCAATTTGAGTTGATTTTTCGTTCGTTTGTTTCTTCTGTTTGTTCGTTTGTTCCTTTTGTTTTTTGTACATTTTTATTTGATTTATTTTCGTTATCACACAAATGTGCCAGCATATTTTTCCGTTTTCGCTCTTTTGTTTGTTTGATTTTTCTTGTTGGTTCTTATCGTTTATCAGCGAATTCGTTGAATTGCTTTTATTGAATTTTTGTTCTCATCACTTGGTAATCGTTATTGTCTCTGTGACATCTACTGACATCGGCAAATTAGGAAGATGCGCTTGATACGAGGACAATAATTGTATCCTCGTGCAGGCGATAATGTTGAATCTCATGTAAAAAAAATAAAAAAAAAAAAAAAAAGAACGAAAGAAAGAACGAAAGAACGACAATTATAATTTGTGTTTTCTTCTGTTTAGAAAACAACCGGTAAGAAATTAGTTACGGGCTATATTTTATATTCGAGTAAAATGCGAACGACCATTACGCAAAACAATCCCGAATCGTCCTTTGGAGAGATTAGCAGAATTGTTGGCAACGAGGTATTTATTTGTTTCAGACTATTTTTTCTCTCTTGAGTTTTGTTTTTGTTTTATCACGATTTTATTAGAGCCAAAAAAAAAACGGATTGAAAAAAAAAAAGAAAACGTTTCCAAAGAGGATTGTGCGGACGTGTCGCGTTCATCGTCGTCGTCGTTCACAAGATCGTTTCCGTTTTCGTTTTCTCCTCTTTTTTCTTTTACTCTTTTGTTCGTTTTTTCTCGTAGAACTTCCTCCATAATCCTCTTTCGAAACGTACCATTTATAATTGTGTTCAATGCGTGGGCGCTCCGGACTTTACGTTCGTGCGATGCAATTCCGTACACGATTGATAATCGACACGCTCGCTTTTCTATTCTTTTTCTTTTATTCTTTCTCTGCCCCCGTATGCCACCGTATGAGTCCGGCGGTGGACATCCGACGGGTGAAAAGAAACGAAGAGAAAGAAACACTTAACACGCGCGTTTTGTCGAATTTTGGAATGTAAAGCGCGCGAGCTGCGGTACATTGAAAATCGGCGGGTTTTTCAGTGGCGCAAATTGCCGGCTGGTGAGAAACAAGCGTGGGAGGAGAGAGCAATAAAAATGAACGAGGACGGGGGCCAGCCGAAGCTCGCCGCGATCACCGGGACACCGATCGATCAAGTCTTCGAGTGTTGCTGGGACAGCTGCGACTGGCAGTTCGAAGACATGACCGACTGCATAGATCACTGCATCGCCGAACAGAACGGACACGTCCAGACCGCGTTCTCGAACGCCAACTCGGGTAACGATCGACATCAGCTTACGCGCCTTTCGATTTTTCCGCGCATCCCTTTTTACACCGCGCCTTGCGCTTCTTGCAGATGTCGAATTTCAGTGCGTTTGGCGCGGCTGCGGAAGAACGAAAAAGGCCGTGCCACCCTTTCCGAGCGTACAGAGACTGGCGAGGCACGTGAAGGAAGTCCACATACTCAAAGGAAACGGCCGGATTATACCACCCTCGGAGAGAAGCAAGTACGTGCGGAGCGAAAGAGCGAGGGAGAAAAAAAAACAGGCCAACACTCGACGGAAGTCAGTCGTATTTAAAAAGAAATCAAATTTTCTTTACAGAAATTACATGGCTTCGAAAGGTCCTACAATACTGCCACCAATGGAGACAGGTACGTTCGAGGAAGTGGATAAAAAGTTTAATTGTAATCTCCTTACAGCGGGAGACACGATTTTTGTAGTTTTCACCCCTCGTAGGGGGTGAAAGATAACCTTTGGGCCAAGAAAAAATGGCTGATTTTCATGTTTTTTTTTTAAAGGAAAGATTTACTTATCATTTTTATGACTTAGGGTATGTTTGGTACTACTTTTGACTCTTACATGGTACTTCTTTTTATTAGTCTCGGAAAGTGACGGAGAAATGGCACGGAGCGTTGGTGGGATCATTCTGAAAAAAAAACTAGCGAAGATTTTTCTTTGTTGCCGAAACGGTACACTTTGGAACAAAAGAATGAATTTTTCGAAATAGATAGATACACTTTGCAATAATACATTTTTTAAATATTATTTTCACGAATATTTAGGGTCATGTTGAAGAGAATGGGGTTAGAAAGATTTATACGAAATTTCAACAGAATCTGTCGATTAGTTTTTTAGCTATAGGTCACGCCAGTTTTGAAAATGCAGTTTAGAAGACCGTGCCTTACCTCCGCCATTGTTGAAGATTCATTTTTTAAAAATACCGCGTAACAGCCCTAAGTAGTAACAAAACATACCTTAAGTCTAAAAAATGGTGAAGAACTCTTTCCTCTTAAAATAATCATGAAAGTCAGCGAATTTCGTCCTCTTCTAAAGGTGTCTCCCCCCTTAAGGGTGGCTTCCGGGCCTCGAAAGATTCCTAAATTCATGTTGGGCTTGTTTTCAGGCCTGCAGAATTTAGATATCGAAAGAGTAAAGTTGCAATCTTCTTACAGCGGGAGAGACGATTTTTTTCGAGTTTTTAACCCCCTCAAAGGCGGGTTCCGGTACTTGAGAATGGTTTAAATTTATGTTGGCCTCGTTTTTAGGGCTTTAGAATATAAATGTGGAAAAAGTAAAGTTGTAATACCGCGCCATTGATGTATATACTTTTACAACATTTCTTACCCTCAATTTAACTATTTTTCCAGGGGATTACATATTTATCACCCATTTTGACACTTTTCGGTGCTTACAACTTGCCAAATATACGAAGAAAATAGATGACCCGTAAAAAGTATGAATGAAAAAGAAATTATTTTCGTTGCATCCCAACGTCACGTAACAATTTCGTAACCCAAACAACACTGACCGTTCGATCGACCCCACAATATATTGTTCTTCGTTTCAACAGAAACGACAGCGACCGCAACGCAGACGACCAACGTGCCGATCGTGAAGCAGCCCGAGCCCCTCTTCGTCGCGGTTCCCCCGCGGCCCAGTCGCGTCCTGCATTCGGACGCGTACCTGAGGTACGATAAAAAAAACCCACTCGACGATAAAATTTGCCCAACCGACTTCGACGAGCCGATTATTTTTACGACGATTTTGACCCCGCTCGTTTTGCAGATACATCGAGGGTCTGAACGTCGAAAATCGCTACATATCCAATTGGGACAAGCAGATGAACGCGAATCCCGAGAGCGTGCAGGTCTCGGACGTGTCGAAGTTGCCCGCCGAGTGGCTCGGCAACGGCGTCGGCAATCACGGTAACGTCGTCAATGCTCTCTGGACCCTCAGAAATATGATGATGCGCGACGTCTTGGCCATCAATAAAACTTTATAGTTCATCCAACGTTACGGAACCTGCGATCTTTATATTTCACACTGCCACGACGAAACTGACAACGCGGACGTCCGGTCAGTGCCAGAGACGAGGGAAAAAGCATGACGTTTCGTACGCAAAAAAGCATTTAATTCACGACGAAATAATTATGACTAGCGGGTCAGTGAGAACGGAAAGAACATTCCGCAATTTGGGGATCCGATTTTTCGGCCGAATAAACGTTACCGAGGAAAACCGGAACTTACGTTGCAGCTAAAGCCCGTTTTCATGTCACACGCGTTTTTTCTGGTAAAGAAAATCATTTCCTACTGAACGCCTACGTTGCAACTAGTTTTCCCTAGTAAAAAGTCGAATTTACTGATAAATATATTTGAATGTTAAGTAAAAACTCGGTTTGACTAGAAAAAAAACTAGTTTTCACTAATTGAATCAGAATTGGTTCTGAATAGCGTCAAAGCAGAATGAAACGCAAACAGACCCAAACAATTACAATCAAAGTTCACCACTACACGTGGCTCTAGAGATGAGGTTGAAGCTTGCATCGTTGGGATGCAACGATTTCTTTGGAATTTTTTCATTTTTGTTATTCAAAAGCTTTTTTTGTAACTTAAGATCGTGAATCTGTAATAAATATAGGTAAAAACGTTCGAATGATTGTTGCAGACTAAATCGACCGAAATGCATATTTATCGATGAACAAAAATTAATTTTCGTTCCGTTCCAACGATGCAAACTTCAAGATCATGCACTAGACAACCATTCTCAACGGTGGTTTGGGTTCGCTTGGGTTTAGAGCGATCATTGAGAGGCAATTTTAACTAATTTATTTCGTTAGAACTAGTTTTTCCTAGTTAAAACTAGTTTTCCTAGTTAAAACTAGTTTTTCCTAGTTAAAATGAGGTTTTCCTAGTTAAAACTAGGTATTCCAAGTTAGAACTAGTTTTTTCTCTTTAAAACTAATTTGTCCTAGTTTTTCCTAGTTAAAACTAACTTTTCCTAGTTAAAATTAGGTTTTCCTAGTTAAAACTAGTTTTTCCTACTTAAAACTAAATTCTCCTAGTTTTTACTAGTGAAAACTAGTTTTTCCTAGTTAAAACTAAATTGTCCTAGTGTTTACTAGTGAAAATTAGTTTTTCCTAGTTAAAACTAGTTTCAACTAGCATTCACATTAACTGATCAGTGTAATAACATTATCAATACATCAAACCCAAACAAAGGTGATCAAAGTTTACCCCTACACGTGGCACTAGAGAACTATTCTTATCGGTGGTTTGGGTTTGTTTGGGTTTAGAAAGATCGGAAATAAATTTTAGCTGATTAATTTCGTTAGAACTAATTTTTCCTAGTTAAATCGAGTTTCAACTAACATTCACACTTACTGATAAGTATAATTACATTATTAGTACATCGAAGCCAAACAAAAGTGATCAAAGCTCACCGCTACACGTGACACGTGACAGAATCGTTCCCTATTCTCATTGGTGGTTTGGGTTCGTTTGGGTTTACAACGCTCTTCCCTCGACTCATTTTGTTAAAACTAGTTTTAACGTTCAAATTGATTTATCACTATCTAGTTTTCACTAGGAAAAACTAGTTGTAACGACGGCGTTTGGTGAGAACTACTTATTGCTAGGGAAAATGCTCAAAACGGCTTTTCACCGTAACATGTGTATATCAAAGACTTCCGGTACGTCCAAATTGTCGCGATTCCGACGATTTTTCCACGCGCATGCACATCTATCGCAAGAAGAAAACACTTTTGCGTTCTCCCTGGCGCCTTTGCGATTTTTCGTTCCGAAAATTCCCGCGAGGACACTTTTTCGACCCAAACAAATCGATCCTCGCAGCGTCCTCGAGAGGGCTAATTTTTCCGTCACGCTTCTCGCGTAAAAGCGCAACAGCCGTGGAACAAGTGCATATTTCGGTCTGGAAATTTGCACGCGTTGCATCGTTAGGGCGAAGCTTGGTACTGAAATTGTAAACGGCGGGTTCGAATCGAACTTTGCGATAGTGTAGACACGTTGGCGTGTATCGTCGTCCTTCGAGGATCGTTCCAGGACGATTCCATGAATTCACGGCTATTGCGGACAGCGCTGAATTGTATTATCGAGTGCGGAACGGAAGAGCGTGTAAAGCGAACGCACGTGGTGTGTGTGCATGGGTTTGCGAGAAAGAGAGAATGCAAAGATCATGTTTGTAGATAGAAGTATCTAGAGATATAACGAATAAAAGCTACGATTGGTATTTTTTTTTAGACGAAATCATTAAATGAAGGCATTTGTAATTTCGATCACAATCGAGTACATTTACATATATATATATATATATTTTTTTTTTTCATGAATGAGACACGAATGTTATAATCCTCTTGGGACGTCGAAATCAAAAGTCACTGACTCGGCCACCGCTTTGCCAATCTCCCCATTTCGTCGGATCGGCCTCGGGGCTCACCACAGTTCGGTCGCTTCTCGGATCGGTTTCGGCGCGAGCACCGAAGAAGCTCGACCCAAATCCTCCGCCTGATTACCAGATACAATTAACGTAAATGTGCCCTCGTGTGCCTCGAGCGAATTTACTAAAATCCACGCCCGGATACAACTGTAACGTCTGACTACGAAATTTTGATGCCGCGGCGATTTATTTTTATTGGAAAAAAAACGCCAAACGCCGGAAGACTGCAGATGAGGTACAAAAAAGAGGCTATCGAGCCTTTCGATTGGGAAATGCCATCCCCCAAAGAGGGGAACTTTTGAGAAAAGCTCGACGCGTCAATAGGTCCTGTAAGGAAGTCTTCTCGAATTTGTATTGAGGGTTTTTCGAATTTAAATCGTAGAGAATCTTATCGGATTTTTCCGTACAGCGACACGGCGCGAAAAAAAAATTTGTACGAGCTGTTTTTGTGCAAGTAAAATTTGTACGATTGACGTTTCGTGATTTTTCACTCTCGAAAGCCAACGCGATCGCGCTGAATTTTGCATCGTTGGAACGGAACGGAAGTTTATCGTATTTTTATTGGATATTTTGTAAGTTGGCGTAGCTCGCTGAATTGGTATTCTTAGAAATATTTGAGGCAGTTTTATAGTCTGGAAACATGGAATAATCTTTTTTTTGCATGAAAGTATAGACTCTTAAGGGGGGAAATACACATAAATGGTCGAAAGTGACGAAAAGTGTCGGGATTCTTTTTCCAACGCAACTACTGGACCAGTCGTTTTTAAATTTCAAGGGTATTTTATTGTACATTGGAAGACATTTTTTTTTATCGACAATAAGTGTTCACTGTAGATCTTTTTTTTAAATACGAAACAGAATCTTCAAAAACTATTGCCTTCTATATGAAAGTACGCTGTCGATAAGCCAAGAAAAAGTTGAAAAAGTTGAATATTGTAATAATGGCGGCACTCAGAAAAAAAAGATCAAATTTTCGCCAAATATTTTCGTGATTTTTATGCAAAAAATGATTGATTAATTTTTTTTTAATTGAATATGGAGGTTTATCGACGAGAGTTGGCAATTATGGGTCTGAAAATCTTTGGTTGAAATGTATCGGATAAATAGTTCTTTTTTATCGCTGCCGCAAATTCCGAAAATTCGTTCAGCACCAATTGCCTGCAGGATGGTGATGAACACTTATTGTCGATGAGAAAAAAGTTTTTCACGTCTTTCAATGTTACAAATTGCAAAACGATTGGTCCAGTAGTTGCGTTGGAAAAAAATCCCGAAATTTTTCGTCATTTTCGACCATTTATACTTATTTCCCCCCTTAAGCATATGTCCTCAGAAGGATATTTTTTAATTCCCAATATTTACGTCAACGAACGAGACCGGAATAGGATCAGCTGCTCGGGGCTATGAACTTTATAAAATCATCATTGCGAAGTCGAGGATGGCCCACTTTACGAGCCAGGAATGGCCGATTGATACAACGTGAGTATAACTTACCGTTGTACCACTTACAAGGAACATCACCTAAGTGGCCGCCGTCGATTTTGTTGAAACTCATTCGTGCGATAAAGCATTGAAAATTACGGGGTCGAAGTTTGCATAGTTGAAATGCAACAAAAATTCTTTTCGATTTCTTATTTTTATTATTTGATTTTATTTTTATTTTTTAAAATTGTTTTTTATATTCTTATCCAAAATAATTTCTCGCCGATTTTTTGCAGATCGCTGAATAAGAATGCTAAAAAATGTTTTCGTAACTTTCGTAGCTTAAATCTGCCAGAGGCACTTTGTAAAATCAACGAAAAAATCATTTTCGTTGCATTCCAACGATGAAAACTTCAACGTCGTTAAAAACTATTAGACACGTATTTTTTAGCTGAAAAAAAACGGGTTCAAGGGGGAAACCACCCCTCAAAGAAAGGCGTGTCACCCCTTAAATTGTTTTTCTTCTTCAATTATTCTATAGTGGATTTTTATTGAATATATTTAAGTGGATAACAGTGGTTGTAGGAAATTGTACTCAATACTTTACGCGCGTTGTTCTCGAAAATACTTTTCGAAACCTGGTTGACATAAATTCTCGCGTTCTATTCTACCGATTGGCTTCAAATTTGGTATCGACCTTCAGTATATATCCCTCTATCGTTTCTAGTCTGAGCGTTGCGAAATTATTATTATTACTATTGAAAAAAATTGAAAACCGAGATACTGGGCGACGTCAACTTTCTTTCAAGCAATCGCCACTAAATTTTTGTCCTCTCTTACCTGCCATAATGACATTCTTATTGATCGAGAAAATTGTTTTTATTTCTGTTTCAGCTGAATGGAAGCTTTGAAATCATTTCTTTCACGACCATATTTGGAGGTCCGTACCATTTTTGAATTGTTTCTTGCAATTTTTTAAACAATTGCAATTGTTTCTTGCAATATTTTTTTTATCAAGCCCGAAATATAGGCCTCTAGACTAGAATACCCCGTTCCGTTTTTATGACTAAACTATAAGTGTAAAGTATAAGTCTTTACAACTAAAAAAATAAATTATAATCAAAGTTTTTACAACGAAAAAAATTAATGTAAATTAGAGTTCTTATAACTAAAAAAATAAAGTGAAGACGCGCCAGAAATTCGAGGAATGCGCAAAACTTAATTTCCATTGCCTTCCAACGATGCAAACTTCAATCTCATCGGATCACTTTTTCACTTCGGATCGGAGATTTTTTCACTTAACAGACTTGTCACCCACTTGGGTTTGCTGCCGACTTCAATTTCTCGTGGAACTTCTTCATTCGTTCGGACTCCTTTTCCCCTTTGGCCACGTGGTTCTTCACCGCGCGAATCGCGAGGCCTACGGCGAGCACGCATTTTTATGCATATATATTTTTTCAAGCACCATTCAACGCACACTCAAGTACTCGATGTAGTTGAGAGGAATCTCTGGAGCGGTTTTTACCTGTGGTGAAATTACGAAGCTCGACTTTCGAAAGAATTTTTGACATGACTGCGAACGGTCCCGGAGACGACGAAAAAATGACGGCTGACGTTAAAAAACAAAGAAGGAAACAAATTGGAAATGAAAGAAAGAGGGAGTCGATCGACCGTGAAGGCACATTGAAAGGTGGAGAAAAAAAAATAAGAATGTTGCGTCCAGCGCTATAACGAGGGCACTGATTTATATGTAATTTTATCATTGATATGATTTTGATCTTAAAGTGGACCAGTATCAACTAAAAATCCGAAACTCTGCCCTTCCTCTCCCAATCCCCGTAACGGGTCGGCTCTGGTCCCCGCGGGCCACCGACCTCTCCCGTCTTGGGATTTACATTGTCGGGAAAGGCTTCAAGTGGCTCTTTCTCCTGGTACGGATGCTTTCCCTCCTCGTGCTCTTCGAGTTTCTCTATTTGGAAAAAAAAAATTGAAACATTTTTTGTTAGAAACAAATGGGAATTGATGAGGGATTGATCGATTGACTCGATGGCAATTCAAATGGCTTTTAAGGTAGTCCTATTAGTAGTTAGTACTAGATTAGCACTAGAAACTAGTAAGGTACTTAACGATTACTAATATATTTAGTGAAGATCAAAAAAAAATAATGAAAATCCTATGGATCGAAATGTTGATAGGACTACCTTAATTTTATTCGGTTTGGCAGAAACAGAGGTCAAATATAAGTAATCAATTAATTCAATCAAGGAATTCAATTGATCAATTGAATTAATGACAATTTGGTTGGTTTTCAATTCGTTTCGTCGTTCGTTAGGCAATTGAAACATTTTTGTCCATCGGAACGAAGTGAAATTACGAGGAATTGATTGATTGAATTAATAGCAATTTAAATGACTTTTGATTCGTTCGTTCCTTAGGAAATTGAAACTTTTGTTTGTTAGAAAAATGAGAAATTAATTAATGCCAAATGAATTTGCGTTTGATTACTTGAGAGTAAGTGGTTGATTCGAAGTGTAAATGAAAATGGAATTTTCATCAAAATTTTCCGATATTACGTTGCGCTTTCATTTTATTTTCGTTACGAATTTTTAAAACGCACCGTGAGAAAAAAAGATTAAACAAACAATTCCATATGTAAGTTTTATCACTTGACATAAAAAGTAAAATAAAATTCTGATCTAACAAGACGAAAAGAAATTTGAAAAACAAAAAGAAGTCGGTAAAGTTTAGGGAAATAAAAAAAAGAAGTTCGTAAAAATAAAAATAGAACAAGAAATAAAGAAAAAAATTAATAGGAAAATTCAATACACTCCAACAATCGAAAAACAAAGAGTTATTTTTACATGAACGATGATAAATAATGAACTGATACAAATTTTATTCACCTATCGGAGTTTTCTCCCGTAGTTTTTTACGAAACTCCTTCAGCCTTGGGCTCTCCGTCTCCGTCGTTTTGTCAGCTGCCATCAACCTAACACATCCTGTCAGGCGCCACGTGACATTAGGCAATTAAATAGTGCGTTTGATATTATTGAATTTTCGCGAGGACAAATACTTGTGCGTGATCTTTACCCAATGACAGGTGCTCGAGAATCGTCGACTTCACTGGAATTCGAGTAACAGCGAGCATTTTTAACGTTTGAGTCGGAGCCTTGACTTTACTTGATACTTTATTGTCGAGCGAAATCGCGGACACTGATAACCTCTCCAAATAAAGGCACCTTTTTGTCACGACGTCGCGACAGCGATTTCTTCTTATTGGTTAAAATTCCGCGAGAAGACGACGCACGCGTTTCTCTCAACTGTCATCGCAGATTTAACGATACCGACCGAAGGTAAGTTCATTTGTAGTTATACCGACCGTACTGGGGCAAATTGAGAAACTAAAGGTATCTTTTTCCTCATTCGTCACAATTTGGTAATTAGAAGGGTGGACGGGTTTCCCGTATTTTGCTTGACGCAGTGAAGTTTCCGTTTATGAAATTTCATAAAGGCATGTGCGAGGTCAACGTAAACGTACAAATTTTCGAACAGCCTTTTGTCATGTGTGGTTGAGTTTTCAGAAAAAACAAAGCATCGGCCTCGATGGAATTTCCGGACACACAGCTTTACGAGTTTCTTCTCCCCTTAAGGAGATTGGAGTGGTCCAATTGAGTCGAATGACGGTTTATGATTTTTTATTCAATTAACCTCAAAGAAATCCATACACGGTATAGATTTTTCGCTAGATGCTTATTTTTCACATAATATATAATCAAAGAGCGAAATTATGCGATTGTTATCGACCACTTGAAAAAAGTAGTAATAACGTTATCGATGATTATTATTGAAAAACTGCGTCAGCGAATGTTTTATACAACTTAGAATGAAATTTTGCGTCATTTATAATGATGCCTATTTATATTTATGTCACGAGATTAATTATTATTACTATTGATTAATATTAAGTGTTGCCGAAATACGGCCAATTCGCGGATATTGAGGTTGGCAGCAATGCTCTTCATTCGCCAGCCAAGATTCGTAATTTTTCATCGAACCTTGATGGGCAAGATGGGGTTTTCCTCAAATGCTTACAAAGGTTTGGTTTGCGTTATTCCAGATGGCAGTTTTCGGAAAAAAAAATTTTAGCCTCTGTAGGATTCACTGACGTAGAGCTTTAGATTTTCTTTTGCCCTAAACATTATTCGTCTGTGAGAAATTTCTGTTCGAAGATTTCAACTACCTCTCTTTCACTCGTATGTCACGTGGTATATTCTACATCGCCTTGAGGTCAACCAGAGGGCAGTCTTCTGTCGGTCGCCTCTTCTTCAATTTGGATGGTGCACCGTCCGTCGGTGGGACTAGCCCAGCCCCCTGACACTGGCCTACTATTCCTATACGATAAAACGTAAACGCGCTTTGTGCCTGCTTTTTAGTTCTCGAAAACGCCACTACCTAGCGTTGGTTATTATGTGACAGCCTTCGGCTCTAAATACTCTGATCATTTGAACGATTCGATACTTTCGTGAAATATTCTAAGTTGCTAACGCTAAGCTAATAATTCAATTATTATTCAAATCCATCACACACGCGAATAACGGTTTTCATAAAGTTATCTACAATAGATAACTTTATGAAAACACCGCGAATATCGAAACTTTACGAAACACCGCGATGCAACATACATATATATATACATGCCTGTCACACGACTACTAGCGCCGAAGTGAAGCAAGAATATTTTGCGAACTGCATTTTTCTACCGGCGTCAGAGGGCTGGAGTAGCCAGGCCACTGGATTGTCCGCTTCGATCAAGTTTCGGGTCTGTCGCCGTTTTGCTACTGTATCGGTCAGTCTCTTGTGATCAGAGCAAACCTGGCGGTGAAACTCTCGACCTGAAATTTTTCCACCCTCGCCTCCAACCGCCATATTTCCGCTCTGACGTCACTCGGTCCTTCCGACTATATCCACGGCCCCGGGAACTTCAAATCCACCATGCCGATCTCAACTACGTCGGACTCATCACATTCAATAAGCGAATAAATTCAATAATAATATCTCGTCTCCCGTTCAACCTAGTTTATTGAACGGCGATAAATCAACAAATCGTGGCCTCTGCAAACCTTCAAGTCCACGGGAGGAAATTCGAAAACATGAAGCAGCCCAAAACGAGATATCCCAAAAAATAGAGCAAAATCAATCTGTCCGCCACTGTATAAGATTTCTGACCCACGAAGAAGACTCTCCACCTAGAGGACAAGTTGCCCGGCTCCTCGTACTCCTCCCTCCCATCGCCCCTGGTGTTTTTCCTGTAGGAAAGTGCATCGGCGCAGTGCCAGTACACCAGCGGACTAGCGGAAGCCAATAATCTCGTGCTTACTTGAATGTGCACGAAGAGTACAGCGAACATCGTAAGGAACGTTCCATGCACGACGAATGGAAAAATTCCGATCGGCAATTGACCGCCTCTGGTGAACTTCTCGCCGTCTCTCCCTCGCGTGCCCAAGAGATAACTCAGAAATTGTCCCCGATACGCGACCAAGTATCGTCGCGCACAGCTCAGCATGATAATAACGATCGGAGCGGCGAGAATAAAATTCGGCACTTGCTTGAGCTCGTAGTATCTCAGGAATCCGACGTTCCAGTACTTCTTCTGTATAGTGGAGTACGCCACGGGTGGAGTCTCGCGACACCACGTCAGATTGGCATCCCCCGGCATCGTCAATTCCTCCTCCGAGGCCCACATCTCCACGTGCGCCGGTGGCGCGTTTCCCTCCTTATAGTACTCTGTGCAGAACGCCAGATAAACGTAAATCTGGAAGAACACAAACGGCACCAGCGACAGGAACACCGTATTGAAAATATTAGCCGCGCAGCGCAACGAGCGCGCCGTTCCCACTGCGAAGGCTCGGCGCACGCTGCGCTCCACGAGCAGCTTGGGCGCCACGGTGATCAGCCACTGCCGTAGGCACACGAACAGCGGGAAGCCCAAGTTCACCAGTCCGTTGGATCTGACCAGGCAAGACAGTCCGATCGGCAACCACGCGAATCTCCGATCCTCCCACGAGCACAGCATCGCGCGGAACGTCAGACAGGCGAACATCGATTCGGAGTAGGCCGCACTGAAGAAAACGCTCGCCGGATTGACACAGTAGAGGATCGAGGCCTTGTACGCCAGGCTGGTACTTCCCAGCGCACGCTCGCTCAGATCGTACAGAACCAGCGCCGATTTGACGAAGCAGAAGTAACTCACGAGGACGGCGCCTAAGACCGTTGCCCCTTGCACCTCCAGACTAGGCAAAACTTCTCTCAGAATCGTCGCTATGCAGCGCACGTAGAACGGATACCCCGGGAAAAAGGCCAGCGTGTTCTCGTGCGTGTAGCCGTAGCGAGCAATGTGGAGGAAGTACTGGCCGTCCCATCGCGTCAGACCGGACAGGAAAAATTCCACCGTGGAATCGCCCTCCGAGGGATCGCGAGGACTGCGGAAAGCGTCTGCGGCGTGGTCGGGAGTCGCGACGTTGAACACGAACTGCAAGAGGATCACTGCCGCTCGGGAGAGTACGGCGAACCACAAGACTTTTTCTCTCGGTCCGTACATCGCGCGGATCTTCTGGAAATCGAGACTGGATTTCCCGGCGTTTTTATCAACTCTTCTTTTTCATCGTCCCGGCAGAACTGGGAAAAAAAGAGCCGTCGATGAATTTTTGTTTGGCGTGATCCGGTCATTTTTTATTTCACCATTTGAACGATAATTTGTTGAAAGAAAGAATTAGATACTCGATTTTCAGGAGACAAAAGTGTCGGGAAAAATGAGTCGGGACATGCGGAAGATCGAGGAAACGCGCTAAACGCGACCTAACCTCAAACGGTGTTCCCTGAGACACGGGGAATCCCTGGATTTTTTGGGCATAGATAGTGGGATGATACGTTATCGTCTATCGAGTTATATATTTCGATGTAAGCAGATGTTCAGCATATGACGATTTCGGGACCCGCCGGCACGAGTTTGACAGGAGATGATAAATAAAAAGCCACGTGAAGTGTAATCCACCGAGTGTATTTTGTATGTATGTATACATGTTTTTTCAGGTGACGTGCACTACATCATTTGTATCTTGCACCCGACCGGCATGAGTGAGTTTTCTCAGCCTCTAGGTATTTTTTTTTACAAGTATGCGATAAAAATAATTGAAAATTACGAATTTGTTCATGGTTTAGCGCTTCTTTATCGGGCGGGTCGCTCTGCCTTCGAAACGTTGTACCGACCGAGCGCGGCCACGAGTGAGAGGCAGAGAGAGAGAGAGATCTACTCGTTTTCGTGTAGGCTCTAAAACCCGATAGCGACTGTTTTCGCTATCGTTAGCTAGCGGCAGCCAATCGCATACACGATTACAGAAGAAAGGGAGCCTCTTATTGGCTGTCGCTAGCTAAAATGACGAAAGTTGTTACGAGTTACAGAATAGGCCCACTGAGACCTGTGCCGGGAGTCTCTAACGTTTTAGCGACAGTTTTCGTTATCGTTATCTAGCGACAGTCAATCGTATGGAGAATTACAGAAGAAGGGGTGCCTCTCATTGGCTGTCGCTAGCTACCGATAACGAAAACTGTCGCCAAAGAGTTATAGAATCCCGGCACTGTGCCGGGATTCTCTAACGTTTTAGCGACAGTTTTCGTTATCGTTCGCTAGCAACAGCCAATCGCATGGAGAATAACACAAGAAGGGGTGCCTCCCATTGGCTGCCGCTAGCTAACGATAACGAAAACCGTCGCTAAAACGCTAGAGAATCCCGGCACGGATGTCTGAAACTTTCGGACAAATAATAGTAATAGTATTAATTCCTCATTGTACACTCATTGCGCTTTACATTTCCCTCATATGACACTTCTTACGTTTCTTATGTCTACTGAACATTTGAACCTCTTAACTTTTTTACAATTTCAATCCTTACATCTACTTATAATAATGTACCCTTATGTTTCTTTGCGTCCTTGCTAGTCTTCCGAACTCTCTACTTTAGTAGCAGATTTCCTTAACCAACTTTCGGACAGATAATCTTTTAAGTTTGCCGATTATTTAGTAGGTTAGCTCACAAGATTAAGTTACAAGAAATGAGGTTGAATAACAAACAAACTCGGTTAGGCAACAAACAAACTAGATTGAGTAAAAAAAAAATTAGGTTAGGTAGTGAATACACTGGGTAATTAAATACCAAAAAAATTATATTATGTAACGAAAAATCAAACAATTTCATAAACAAAGTAGGTTAAGTAACAAATAACTAGGTCAAGTAACGAAAAAAATAGGTTAAGCAACTAAAAACTAGGTATCGCAACAAACAGCTCAGTTAAACAAGAAAAATGACGTTAGGTAACAAAAAATTAAGGTCACGTACCGAACAACCATAGGTTAAGTAACCAGCAAACAAAGTTAAGTAACCAAAAAACTAGATTAAGTAACGGACAGCGATAATGAAACAAATGACTCCATTAAGTAACTAGGTTGAGTAACCAAAAACTGGGTTGACCAACAAACAACTAGATTAAGTGATAAATAAACTAAATTAGGCCATAAAAACTAGGTTAAGCAGCAAAAACCTGGGTTAAGTATCAAACAAACTAGGTTGAGTATCAAATAAACTAGGTAATGGAACCAATAATTCCGGTAAGTAACGAACAACTAGGTTAAGTCATAAAAAACTAAGTTAAGTAACAAAAACTTAGGTTAAGTATCAAACAAACTAGGTGGAGTATCAAATAAACTAGGTAATGGAACGAATAACTCCGTCGAGTAACGAACAACTAGGTTAAGTAACGAACAACTAGGTTAAGTAACAAATAACTAGGTCAAGTAACCACCAAACTTGGTTAAGTAACAGACAAACTAGGTTAAGTAACTAAACAAACTCACAAACTCAATTATCTCATAATCACTCATACGAGAAACTGATTTTTGGGCGCCTGACAATATCACCGTAGTGTCCGCATTCGACTCTGCTGAAACACTCATTTTTTTTTATATCTGCCAAAAAATTATTTTCAGGGGGGAAACGACCCTTCATAGAAAGGCGTGCCGAGGGGTGATTCGCAGTTTCACCCAGACGCAGTCCACCAATCTGAATGAAACAAAAACGATAATTCTTCTAATGTAAATCGATGCAAAATCCACTATAGAAGTATTGAGAAAAAAAAATCAAATTAAGGGGTGACACCTTTCTTTGAGGTGTGGTTTCCTCCCTTAAAGCCGTTTTTCCACCGGCGAAAAATATCTGTCTCATAGTTTTCAATGCTTTACCACATATATGAGTTACAACAAAATCGAAGGCGGATACTTGAGTGATGTTTCTTGGGAGTTGCAGTCCAAGGAGACTGCGCAGCGTGCTGACAAATAAAAATAAAAACTGCGTATGTACTTGAAAAATATCGTATGTTAATTCCACACATGACGATTCTCTCTCTCTCTCTCTCTCTCTCTGCTGCCTCTCCTTCTCTCTCTCTCTCTCTCTCTCTCTCTCTCTCTCTCTCTCTCTCTCTCTCTCTCTCTCTCTCTCGCTAAGTTTCGCGGATTTACGAGCCTCCACGATCTATTTCTCGCACTCCGCGAGGTAATCGAGACCCAGAGACGGAGCCAAAGATACATAGAGGGATGTGTGGCGTACTCATAGGTGCAATATCGGATTAAGGACAAATTGCAAATCGCTCGCGTAAGCGAATACTCGAGCAAAGAGAGCGGGGCCACCTTGAAAGAGGTATGAAGCAGAATGAGAAGGGATGTGCAGATCGGAAGGCGAGCGAGGATAGTGAGAGTTACGAATATCTATAATGTATGCATCGTGTGGCATAATGCACAGTAAGAGAATTGCCGAGCAGCCGAAGCGATCGCCGAGAGATCCATACGGCGGATAGACTCGCTCGGGTACGTCTGCGCCTGCGCTCCGCCGGCATGATCGTCGACCTTAATTACAGAATAGAACACGAACGAGTGGGAAACGCGAGGCGAACAACGAACGCTGCTTTACATATCCTGCGCTTATCCTCGCTTTATACCCTCATTTCCTATTACTTCGAGGCGCGTTTGTAGCATCGAGCCAATATACACAGGCGCTAGTTGGCCAAAACGAAATACGAGTTCCCCAATTAAAATGGTCAACCAGCCGGCCCATTTCCGCGAAGGAAAAATCGTAATACCATGTAAGAATTTTTGCCACTTTATAATCCGCAAAATCTTCGAAACACGTTCCCCTTGTTCTTTCTATAGGGACGGGGCAAAATTGATGGAGAGCAGGTCGAGAGTACACGTGGCGCCTCTACCCGTGAGAAAATCCAAAACTTTTGCAGGTAGTCTAGCATTTAAATATAAGCATTCGTAGGAAAATGCGCGTAATTTCCTTTGGTTTTACATCCATTTCCGGTCAGACGTTTCATAAAATCGTAGAAGAACATGGTGAACAATTGTGCATGGCTGGCCATGTCACCGATGCCGCGGTGACGATCGATATAGCTCAGAAAAGTTAACATAACCTCTAAAGTTGTGGCTTAATCGAAAATAAATGATAAATGCGAATAAATAAAAAATGTGACAAATCATTATCAGTTTGTATCATTTTTTATCATGTGAACAAAATTTTATGTATGAAGCTTGTTGTGGGATTGAGTAAATGCTCTAGGCATATCAGTTCTATAGTTTGTTACATAAATACCTCCCCGCTAGCTTCAGATAAAAAAATTGGCTCTAATATTCGGCTACTTGGGTCGCAAATTTCCCTCGTGTATGCTAAGAGAATTTCATATTAGCTAAATTTTTCAATGGAAAATCCTGTTATCAAAGGATATGAATTCAAATGAAATAGGCCAGAAAGTGATATTGTTGACATATTACGTTGTTTTGGTACTTCGACAGCTTACGTATTTTTTATAATTTCATCTATTCACTGTTGAAGTTTATTCTGCTTTCAAGGAACATGTGGGTTGTCTGACGAAAAATAATAACTTTTTAAAATAAAATGTTTATCTTGGTCATCCGCAAACGTATATGCATAACTTAAATGCTGAAAATTAATTTAGGACATTCTAACCTCAATCCATGGTTACGTTTCTAGATGATATATATATATACACTACCGGCGAAAAGTTTCCCGACAAAAATTCAAAAGTTCCCGAACGATTTTTTGTCATTTCGCCGATAGTTGACATAAATTAATTTAATGAACGGCATTTTGAAGGGGAGAAGTTCACCTTCATTCCGTTTTTTAAAAAGTTTTTACTATTTTTTTTACGACCCTTTTTCAAAAAGAACCATTTTTGCCTTTTTTTGTTCCTTTTTTGGTGGACCCCGTTTAAAGACAAATTTTTTTTAATGCATTTTTTTACCGGAATTATAAAGGGAATTATAAAGCTCAAACTTTAATTATAAAGCTGGAATTATATGGAATTATAAAGCTCAAGCTTTAATTTTGTTTTTGTAAAGCTTCGTACGATTTCTAAAGATATTTTTATTTAAAAAAAGAGGCAATTTGAAAAATAACGTGTAACTCGAAAACGACACGGATCCAAGAAAAACCTCAGGATGGTAAAAAGTTAAATCGGTTTACGTTGAGTTCGCGAGAATTTTTTCAAATTTTTTGCGAAATTTTTTTTTTCACCTACTTTCGGTAAAAAATCAGATTTAATTACCGTAACTCAAGAACTAATGGGTTTCTGGTAAAATTTCACGAGAGGAAACCATTGGATTTTTATATTTTCAACGCAATCTAATTATTTCAGATTTTTTTTCGACTTTTTATCCTCGTTAAATTATTATATTTTTCTAGTCACGTCAATCGGCAATTCACTTTCATTATCCGTCTCGTACGTTGGAACACAGCAGAATCGCGAGTAATATTACGTTTTTAAAATCTTGTCCAAAATACATTATCAATGTATTTTGACAAAGTTTTCTTTACTACTAGAGCTTCTGCCTTACACCGCGAGAGGCGCCAAGACTTTTGGGTACCGCGAATAGTGCCACAAATGGCCTCCGAACGGGGAGCGCGCGGTCGTGGCGCCTCTCGCGTGAGAAACTACAAGCGGAGTCTCCCGGCTCCGTTTGTTTAGCCAAAACAGCCGGTAACCTTCAGTTTTTCAACGCACACGCCCGTCTGCGTGCATTATCTCCAGCGTGTAAAAGAGCCTACGATCTAGTAATCAAGGACGTGCTTGTGCAACTTTCATCGAACATCGGGACGCGGCAACATTATTACTCTTACTTCAGCCTCTTACAGCGTCTTTGCAGACCTGCGTGAGAACACCGGAAGTCGAGCTACATTCGCGTCCACCATCCGTGACTTTCGCAACTATCAATATTGCACCATCGCGTTTCGTTTTATCGAATTATTCTTCAACGAAATGAGTTCTTTCACAATTCGAAAGTACACGTGAACCGTCGAGACACTATCGAACTTCACTTACTCGTCAATTTTTCCATAAATTCCTCATACGTATATCATTTTGGCAATTGCTCGCCGCCGCAACAGAGAAAAGACAATTGCCCTGTGAGCTCACGCCCGAGCAATGCGATGTAAAATCGTATTCTCTGGCGAATGTAAAGCGCGAGAGCCTGTATTCGCGAGCTACGCGTCGAGCAACAACGATAAATCGTGGAATTTCCAGTCGATTAATAGCGGAAGGTCGAGCGAGACCGCGAGCAAGATAGACATTCCAGAAAATTCTTTGAGTTAAGTATTGTGGCGGTTCGATACTGTTCACACGCTAAACTCGCGGATTGCGCGGTATGAAAGTTACTGTGGTCAGAACTATTTATCCTCGGAGAACATTTATATATATATAGGTGTGGGCAAGTACGACTTTTATATCTACAGGACTCATTACACACTATATATATATATATATATATATACACGAGGTTTGTTGAAAAATAACGTGACTATTCAAATTTCGCGGTCTACGTACATTCGATTTTTTTAAATGTTGGTACACATGCCCCCAGCATATGTTGACCTTATCAGCCATTTTGCATATTCAGTTTGTTTTTGACAGATGCAAAGGTTAGACGTGTTTTGGTGTGCTTGGCGATTTTTTGCTATCGATTTGTGGAAAAACTTTTGCATTACGATTTTTTGCTATCGATTTGTGGCTTTTGCATCACGATAATGCACCTGCTCACAAATCGTTGCTTGTTCGTGATTTTTTGGCCAGTAACAACACCGTAATGATGCCTCAGCCACCGTATGCACCGAACTTGGGCCCCTGCAACTTTTTTCTGTTCCCAAGACTGAAAAGACCCACGAAAGGACGGAGATTTGCCACGATTGAGGAGATAAAGACCGCATCGCTGGGAGAGCTCGAGGCCATACCAAGAAGAGCATATCAGAAGCGCTTCGAGGATTGGAAAAAGCGCTGGCACAAGTGTATTATATTCGAGGGGGATTAACATTGAAGGGGACAATAATAGATATTGATGAATAAATAAATATTTTTCGAGAAAAATAAAAAGTCACGTTATTTTTTTAACAAACCTCGTGTATATATATAGTATGTATGTCTACGCGCACGCATGCGCACACACACGCCAGCACTTTAAATCAACGCTGCTATTTGTTGTAGTTTTCTTTTTTTTTTTTCAATCGAACGCTGAAAGACTAAAGAATGGAATAGAATTTGCGAGAAAAACCTGAATATGAATGTTTCGCCATGAAAAATGGGATTGAACAAAGCAAGAAAAATATTTTAGCATTTATCACTGAAAATTATGGTTAAAAACATCACACTTTTTGTACGCGTATTTTTGACAATTTTTTTGTTGATTCACGATAGAGACCGCATGAACCAAGCTTGAAAGAATTGCACACAAAAAATTCGAAGTTTTTGAAGAATTTCACAAGCGGCAGTTTTTTTCATTTTGAATATCTTTCGACGTGGTTTCTTGAGGGAGGAAGTGTAATCAAATGGTTATAAAAAATACTGTTATGTCATAAAAAAGTGTTTTCTATTTTAAAAAAATAACACGCTCAAGGACATTGAACTGATTATACGTGAAATTATTTAAAAAATAATAAATACATTTAGCTCAAGGTACTGGATATAGAGCTGGTTTTTCATAATGATACTGAAAAAACCGCTATATGTAGTTTGACATGGGATATTAGAAATGAAAAAAAATAAGCGTATATTGCAGTAATAAATGCAAAAATGTAGATGTGTTAATTGTAAATTCAGTTCGGTGCGCATTGAGAGCACTGCGTCGAGCGATGATCTTGGCAACGGGGGAATTCAAGGTTTCGTCAAGTGACAAAAGACACCACGCTACTGCGTCGCTCCTTACGCTTCGGCCCTGAGGCCGCACGGCCTGGTCTTATGAGCAGATGTAATGCGAGAGCGAGAAGCAAGATGGTCGAGTGACCATTAGTATCGGTTTTTCCCGTAAACAAATTTACTCCGAGTATCGCTGATAGCAGATTGGCATGTACGTCTTTTTATTCTCTCCGCTTCTCGTGCAATCGTGTCATTGTCGCCATCTGCACCGTCACGAGCAGAATCCCGTCCTTCTTCTACTAGTTGCGCAACTAAGTTTCCGGCTTTTTTTGACCAATAAAAAATCGAAAATTTCACGACAAACACAAAAAATGGTTCATTCGAAGTATTGTCCCTCGCTATTTACACATTTTTGCCATCTCTCTGGCAATACATAAATACCGCGACGATAAAAAGACGCGTCTTTGGACTGAAAACATTCGTCCAAGCAATTCTGTACTGCATCGTAATTGGCCAAATCTGGCACTGCTGGGTCTACCGTGTCGCCGTTATTGTCGCCACGTAAACTAACCCACCATGCGGCGCTAGTAGTCACCCGCATGACCCCCACTTCAATCGGGCAGCGTTTGCATAATTTGCTTTCGACGCGAGAAACGCGATTCTTCCTTGTTTGATTGATAGCCTGACGTGCAGACAAGCACCACGCACGCAGGCATTCTCAAATATAAGCACAAAAACCACAAAAATTATTTTTTATTTTATCGCTACACTAAAATTGTTCATTATTTTATCACTTTGTAACACCGCACTACGATTTTTTTAATCCGAGAACAATGACAGATCGAGAAAACGAAAAGAAATATTCACTTGGTTCACGCGACGAAAAAGATGATGAAATAATACGGCGAGGTGCTTTGCGAAGTGGGGGTCATGCGAGTGACTACTAGCGCCGCATGGTGGGTTAGTTACGTGCAGGGGGCTGACACTGGGATAAATTCTCTTAACAGTAACGTGTCCCCGTATTGTCGCCACGTAACTAACCCACCATGCGGCGCTAGTAGTCACCCGCATGACTCCCACTCCGCAAAGCACCTCTCCGTATTATTTCATTTTTTCTCGATCTGTCATTGTTCTCGAATAAAAAAAATCGTAGTGTGGTAAAATCGTAATTATTTTATCACATTAGAAGAGCGATTTGTGGCTCATCGCAATTCAACACGTGTTTTCGAGTCTATATTGGACGACGTGTATAACTATGAAAAGCTCTCTTTTCCGTGTATAGAACACGCCGATAGTGTTCTTTTACACATAATACAATATTACGTATTGATGCGGATGCAGCAATATTCTGCATGTCTCAACGCAGAACAAAAAAAAAGCAATCTCGACAAGAAAAACATCGCAAAACATTGTACAACGTGACTAATCCATTATTTAAAAAATATTAATGTTATCTGTTTATTTCGTTCAATAAATATTTTTAAATACATAATATTGCAACAAGTGTAAATATTGCATCCCTTCCTATGTACACATATACTTTTAAATTCTATTCTAAACAATGAATTTTCCAGACGCGTCGAATGCAAATTATGCAGACGCTGCGCGACTGGAGTGGGGGTCATGCTGGTGACTACTAGCGCCGCATGGTGGGTTAGTTTACGTGGCGACAATAACGAGACACGGTAGACCCAGCAGTGCCATGGGGCTGGTTACGTGGCGACAATAACAGGGACACGTTACTTTTAAGAGAATATATCCCAGTGTCAGCCCCCTGGCCAAATGTAGTACACCCAAGCCATGCGCCATCGACCGGAACAAGTGATAGGCTGAAGGGGCCAGGGCCGGCGAATACGGTGGGTGCAGTAGCAGATCGCATTTCAGTGTTTTTGTTGTGTCCTGGAGGATGGAACTGCGATGGCACGGAGCGTTGTCGTGCTGCAATATCACACGTTCGTGTCTCGTGTCCCATTCCGGCCGCTTTTCGAACAATGCGTGGTTCAAATGCTAGAAGCAAACACGTGGCATATAAAGAGAATTTTTTCTTTCACTACAATAATAATCAGAGCTTGCAGAGTATGTTTTCACGTTTTAAAAACTGCCGATCGAATTCCCGTACGACCATTAGTTCCCGAGATATCGATGACTGAAGACAAAAGGACGTTTTTTCATTCAAAGACCGAAATCTCAGCGAAACATGGTCGTGCGGAAATAAAAAAAAAAGCAAGTTGAAGTGAATTGAATGGGCTCAATGACCTTGATATTGGTTAAGTCCGAAAAAAATCTCTGAAACCCGTGCAGAACTTTGAAAAAACGTGAAAATTTGCATAATTTTTTTTGTCGTGATACTTCTTCCAACCGCGCAATCAGTGATTCTCAAAAAAAAATTATTGTCAGAACTGAAAACTAGAAACTTCAAGCTTCAAGATCCTTTTTTTATTTTTTTTTGTGCGACCATTTTTGACGAAGTTACAGCCTTTCGAAAAACACGAAAAAAATGGGCAACTTTTTTGCTCCTTTAGTTTTTTGTGTCGGTGTAGTTTAAAATTATTCAAAATAATTTTTAAAAAAATTCTTCTTTAACACTAGTACTAACATGAATAAGAAACCGAATTTAAAAATATTCTCTTGTTTTGCTTAAATAAATTGCCAAAAATGACCCTTGATTTTGCCCTCACAAAGGTATATTCCCCCTTAAATTCTAACTTCCTGTCCGCAGCCTCGTGCGTGTAGGTTCGTACACAGTTCGTAAATGCAATTTCGAACAAAGTGAACGAATCGTGTAGCCCGGGCGAGCGAAGCCGCGAGCGGAAAGCAGGCTAGAAAAAATACCCAAACATTTTTACGTACCAAATAGTACGAGTAGTGTGCGGCCGTGTTGATACTGCGAGATGTGAGGAATCGGCTTCAATTCGGCCGGTGAGCTTTCCAAGGTCGTGGTGGAAAGAAAAAGGGGGAGTTTTTTTTTCTGTTTACGTTTCGATCCTCGGTTCGGATCCTCTTCAGAAACTTTATTTGTTCTACAAATTTCGTGATACAAATTATATTAGTAGAGTTTACCGATTTTGTATAATTGTACTGTGTGTTATGAATAAGTTTTAAATGTGTTATAATGATTTGTGTAAATTTTGTGTTAGTTTCTTCTCTCATAATTTTTCAATCATGGTGATATTGTCTGAGTGATTACTTGTGAACGTAAATTTTGTTTGTAAACGTAAATTTTGTAAATTCGTAAACGTAAATTATTTGTAAACGTAAATTATTTGTAAAAATTTGGTTTACGTACCCTTGTCACAAATGCCTGAGCCCAATCTGCAAGAAAAAACCTTTTGGACGACAATGAAACTAAATAAACGAAAAATGAACAAAAGCAGGGAAAAAAATCGTTGCGTATCAACGCTGCAAACGCCATATATCATATTACATTATATCATTTCGTATTGAGTCACACGAGATGGTATTATGCCGTATCGAATTGCATTACATTATGCACACACCGGACCCGAAGCTCCGCTGAATTTTTCTCTTACCGGCGTTTACCTTTTGCTCCGCAGCCTCTCTCTCTCTCTCTCTCTCGCTCTCTCTCTCTCTCTCTCTCTCTCTACCCCCTCCCCCTCTCAGCACTACTAGCTTTAATTATACACGCGGACTGTCATTCATGAGTAGAACGGTGTACTCCCCGAATGTGTGTACACGCGTATACTCCCCGAATAGACACGCCATCTCGCAGCGTTAGCTGCATTGTTCTTTTTCTTGGGTTTTTTTTACTACATGCGTTGCTGAGTAACGGTCCACGTCGCGCGTTCATACATGGATAGCTATCGAGTTATGGTATATGAAACGACGACGGTAGTCGACGAGGAGCCGATTCAGCATCACGAAGAGAGCGATATGTATATATATATATATATATATATATATATATATATATATGCTTTGTAGCGCGGTGTATACCTTTCCGCGTGAAAGTAGTCTTGTATCGGAGCAATAGTTGCTGGAGTGCATGGCCGTGGTCCCTTCTTTTTGCTCTCTCTGTTTCTCTTCTCTGTTTTTTGCTCTATCACTCTCTCTCTCTCTCTCTCTCTCTCTCTCTCTCTCTACATATATATATATATCTGTCCCTTACTGTCTTTGCCGGCACTTTTTCGGACGAGCAACCTGCACGCTACAAGAAAATTCGAGTGACAGCGAAAGTTAAAGAGCGGCAGTAAGAGAGCCGGAGAGCAAAGGGAGAGAGAGCGAGAGGAGAAGTGACGGACGAAAAAAAGAAAACAAGGAAGAAACGCCGGCGGATTAGATCCCCACATTTATACCACCACCATCGCCGATTATATCTCAGTTCATTTCACCACCACCGGCGACACAGCTATACCTCTTTCTCCTCCTCGCAATGGACCATGGAGAACCGCAATGCACGAAAAGAAAACGGCGAGAGAAGGATAATACCCTCGGGGCTGGCCGAAGGGGGGGGAGAGACTGTGGCCAAATCGAGCCTACCGCACGATTAATGAAGTACCACGTCCGTCGACCGATCAGCCAAAACTTTATCCTCACTGTCTCGTTCGATTGCGGCCCGTTTGGAAAATGAAAAATCGATTATTCAACGTTTCGGGGATCCCTACCGATCCAACAAAAATCAAACCTTTGCCATGGGGAGTAATGAGAGGGAAAAAAAATTAAAAAGTGCAAACGTAAGACTCGAAGAAATTGATCGTTAAGAAGAAAAAAATCAGAGGGGCATAGACCATATTACGACATACATATATGTATATATATGTATGGATAATTCTGCAACTGTCTATAGGTCATATCGTGTCCTACTATATGTTGGAATTTCCGTTTAATAAAAATCTTTTTGTTTTTCGCATGCTATTTTTATAAATGACATGAATCGACAATAACTAAGCGACTTTTTAAAGTAACTGGCACGATATGCGTAGTATATTCTTTTTACACCGCAGGCTATCAAAGTCAAATGTTCGAATCGGTTTGTATGAAATTTCTGCATGAGATCTTTCTTCATAAAGTTTCCTCAACATTTAAGATTAAGAAGAAGACTTTTCTAGATATAAACAAATAGCCAAGAGTATTTTTTTACGACGCACAATAAAAAAAGTTATCATTGGTAGAAATGGCATTCCAGAAACCAAAAGCAGATGATTTTTATCTCGAAAAGCCTGAGACTTTTATTAAACTAAAATTACAGCGTATAGTAGGACATGACCTATCGACAGTTGCAGGATTATCCATTCATAACAGGACATCCAGTTTATATGATTAAATAGTAGATAAAGATTCTTAGTTTGCCTACTACTACTACTAATAGATAAAGATAATTCTAAGATAAAAATAAAAACAAAAGAAAACAAAATGTAAAGATGTGGGGCTGTGAAGTGGAATATAGAGAATGTAATACGGGGACGACCCTGTACAAGTGGAAGCGACAAGAAAAAATATAACGAAAAAACAGCTACATATATAGGTGTTGAAATTAATTCGTAGCGTTTTACAAGAGATGGCGTAGGTAGTACAGTATTTCGTGGTTACCGACAGTAATGTATTCATCGTGAAGCAGCTATCATTGAATGTCATTTGCTGTACATAACCTCTTTTTGAATCGTAAATAACAACACTTTATAATTCATTGAATATGTCAACATTTGTGCCACATAAAGTGTTTTCGCGGGGAATTTTACTTCATTACTTCAATATGACCAAAAGTGCTGCTGAAGCTCTTCGTATTTTAGTGGAAGTGTATGGTGAGGATGCTCTAGCTGAGGAAATGTATCGGACGTGGTTTGCACGTTCTAAAGCTGGTGATTTCGACTTGGATGACGAGGAGCGACGTGGCCAGCCGAAAAAATTTATAGATAATGAGTTGGAGGCATTGCTCAATGAAGACTCATCTAAAAAATTTTGAGAATTGTCTACATCAATGGGAGTTGACTTATCAACGGTAGGAAAACGTCTTAAAACTTTGGGCATAATCCAGAAGAAAGGACATTGGGTCTTATATGAATTGAAACCAAGGGACATTGAGAGGCGTCTTTTGGCATGTGAACTGCTGCTTCAACGGCAGAAAAGAAAAGGTTTTTTGCATCGAATTGTCACTGGTGATGAAAAATGGATCCATTACGACAATCCGAAGCGCAGAAACTGATGGGTTAAGGACGTTGAGTCCCCAATCGAGAATGATAATAAAATTCTGAAAATTTGGTACGTTTTTGTACGAAGTATTTCAGAGGACGTGTAAAAATTTCACGACAATCAGGAAGCTGGTTATTGAACAATTAACATTCACAAATTAAATGTTGTCTTATCGAAACTAATGTAACTTTGTGATAAGTTTTTTTTTGACCTCTCAATTTTGTAATATCTACAATATACTGAAAGCAACAGAAACAAAACGAAGTTTATTGATACATTTTTTAAAATTTCTTTCAAAAATTGTTCTCAACAAAATGTTCATTTTTTAATAACGAGCTTCCTAATCGTCGTGAAATTTTAATACGGCCTCTTAAAACTTCATACAAAAACATACCAAACTTTCAGAATTTTCTCATCATTTTTTATTTCAACATTGAACAATTAACATTAACATGTTTCATAGGGACTCAACATCCTTGAATGGGAAGTCCTACCCAACCTCCCGTCCTTCTTTAATCGCATAAATGAGAGGGAGAGAGCGAGAGAGAGAGAGAGTGAGAGAGAGAGAGAGAAAGAGAGGTAGATAGATAGATAGATAGATAGATAGATAGATAGATAGATAGATAGATAGATAGATAGATAGATAGATAGATAGATAGATAGATAGATAGATAGATAGATAGATGGATGGATGGATGGATGGATGGATGGATGGATGGATGGATGGATGGATGGATGGATGGATGGATGGATGGATGGATGGATGGATGGATGGATGGATGGATGGATGGATGGATGGATGGATGGATGGATGGATGGATGGATGGATGGATGGATGGATGGATGGATGGATGGATGGATGGATGGATGGATGGATGGATGGATGGATGGATGGATGGATGGATGGATGGATGGATGGATGGATGGATGGATGGATGGATGGATGGATGGATGGATGGATGGATGGATGGATGGATGGATGGATGGATGGATGGATGGATGGATGGATGGATGGATGGATGGATGGATGGATGGATGGATGGATGGATGGATGGATGGATGGATGGATGGATGGATGGATGGATGGATGGATGGATGGATGGATGGATGGATGGATGGATGGATGGATGGATGGATGGATGGATGGATGGATGGATGGATGGATGGATGGATGGATGGATGGATGGATGGATGGATGGATGGATGGATGGATGGATGGATGGATGGATGGATGGATGGATGGATGGATGGATGGATGGATGGATGGATGGATGGATGGATGGATGGATGGATGGATGGATGGATGGATGGATGGATGGATGGATGGATGGATGGATGGATGGATGGATGGATGGATGGATGGATGGATGGATGGATGGATGGATGGATGGATGGATGGATGGATGGATGGATGGATGGATGGATGGATGGATGGATGGATGGATGGATGGATGGATGGATGGATGGATGGATGGATGGATGGATGGATGGATGGATGGATGGATGGATGGATGGATGGATGGATGGATGGATGGATGGATGGATGGATGGATGGATGGATGGATGGATGGATGGATGGATGGATGGATGGATGGATGGATGGATGGATGGATGGATGGATGGATGGATGGATGGATGGATGGATGGATGGATGGATGGATGGATGGATGGATGGATGGATGGATGGATGGATGGATGGATGGATGGATGGATGGATGGATGGATGGATGGATGGATGGATGGATGGATGGATGGATGGATGGATGGATGGATGGATGGATGGATGGATGGATGGATGGATGGATGGATGGATGGATGGATGGATGGATGGATGGATGGATGGATGGATGGATGGATGGATGGATGGATGGATGGATGGATGGATGGATGGATGGATGGATGGATGGATGGATGGATGGATGGATGGATGGATGGATGGATGGATGGATGGATGGATGGATGGATGGATGGATGGATGGATGGATGGATGGATGGATGGATGGATGGATGGATGGATGGATGGATGGATGGATGGATGGATGGATGGATGGATGGATGGATGGATGGATGGATGGATGGATGGATGGATGGATGGATGGATGGATGGATGGATGGATGGATGGATGGATGGATGGATGGATGGATGGATGGATGGATGGATGGATGGATGGATGGATGGATGGATGGATGGATGGATGGATGGATGGATGGATGGATGGATGGATGGATGGATGGATGGATGGATGGATGGATGGATGGATGGATGGATGGATGGATGGATGGATGGATGGATGGATGGATGGATGGATGGATGGATGGATGGATGGATGGATGGATGGATGGATGGATGGATGGATGGATGGATGGATGGATGGATGGATGGATGGATGGATGGATGGATGGATGGATGGATGGATGGATGGATGGATGGATGGATGGATGGATGGATGGATGGATGGATGGATGGATGGATGGATGGATGGATGGATGGATGGATGGATGGATGGATGGATGGATGGATGGATGGATGGATGGATGGATGGATGGATGGATGGATGGATGGATGGATGGATGGATGGATGGATGGATGGATGGATGGATGGATGGATGGATGGATGGATGGATGGATGGATGGATGGATGGATGGATGGATGGATGGATGGATGGATGGATGGATGGATGGATGGATGGATGGATGGATGGATGGATGGATGGATGGATGGATGGATGGATGGATGGATGGATGGATGGATGGATGGATGGATGGATGGATGGATGGATGGATGGATGGATGGATGGATGGATGGATGGATGGATGGATGGATGGATGGATGGATGGATGGATGGATGGATGGATGGATGGATGGATGGATGGATGGATGGATGGATGGATGGATGGATGGATGGATGGATGGATGGATGGATGGATGGATGGATGGATGGATGGATGGATGGATGGATGGATGGATGGATGGATGGATGGATGGATGGATGGATGGATGGATGGATGGATGGATGGATGGATGGATGGATGGATGGATGGATGGATGGATGGATGGATGGATGGATGGATGGATGGATGGATGGATGGATGGATGGATGGATGGATGGATGGATGGATGGATGGATGGATGGATGGATGGATGGATGGATGGATGGATGGATGGATGGATGGATGGATGGATGGATGGATGGATGGATGGATGGATGGATGGATGGATGGATGGATGGATGGATGGATGGATGGATGGATGGATGGATAGATAGATAGATAGATAGATAGATAGATAGATAGATAGATAGATAGATAGATAGATAGATAGATAGATAGATAGATAGATAGATAGATAGATAGATAGATAGATAGATAGATAGATAGATAGATAGATAGATAGATAGATAGATAGATAGATAGATAGATAGATAGATAGATAGATAGATAGATAGATAGATAGATAGATAGATAGATAGATAGATAGATAGATAGATAGATAGATAGATAGATAGATAGATAGATAGATAGATAGATAGATAGATAGATAGATAGATAGATAGATAGATAGATAGATAGATAGATAGATAGATAGATAGATAGATAGATAGATAGATAGATAGATAGATAGATAGATAGATAGATAGATAGATAGATAGATAGATAGATAGATAGATAGATAGATAGATAGATAGATAGATAGATAGATAGATAGATAGATAGATAGATAGATAGATAGATAGATAGATAGATAGATAGATAGATAGATAGATAGATAGATAGATAGATAGATAGATAGATAGATAGATAGATAGATAGATAGATAGATAGATAGATAGATAGATAGATAGATAGATAGATAGATAGATAGATAGATAGATAGATAGATAGATAGATAGATAGATAGATAGATAGATAGATAGATAGATAGATAGATAGATAGATAGATAGATAGATAGATAGATAGATAGATAGATAGATAGATAGATAGATAGATAGATAGATAGATAGATAGATAGATAGATAGATAGATAGATAGATAGATAGATAGATAGATAGATAGATAGATAGATAGATAGATAGATAGATAGATAGATAGATAGATAGATAGATAGATAGATAGATAGATAGATAGATAGATAGATAGATAGATAGATAGATAGATAGATAGATAGATAGATAGATAGATAGATAGATAGATAGATAGATAGATAGATAGATAGATAGATAGATAGATAGATAGATAGATAGATAGATAGATAGATAGATAGATAGATAGATAGATAGATAGATAGATAGATAGATAGATAGATAGATAGATAGATAGATAGATAGATAGATAGATAGATAGATAGATAGATAGATAGATAGATAGATAGATAGATAGATAGATAGATAGATAGATAGATAGATAGATAGATAGATAGATAGATAGATAGATAGATAGATAGATAGATAGATAGATAGATAGATAGATAGATAGATAGATAGATAGATAGATAGATAGATAGATAGATAGATAGATAGATAGATAGATAGATAGATAGATAGATAGATAGATAGATAGATAGATAGATAGATAGATAGATAGATAGATAGATAGATAGATAGATAGATAGATAGATAGATAGATAGATAGATAGATAGATAGATAGATAGATAGATAGATAGATAGATAGATAGATAGATAGATAGATAGATAGATAGATAGATAGATAGATAGATAGATAGATAGATAGATAGATAGATAGATAGATAGATAGATAGATAGATAGATAGATAGATAGATAGATAGATAGATAGATAGATAGATAGATAGATAGATAGATAGATAGATAGATAGATAGATAGATAGATAGATAGATAGATAGATAGATAGATAGATAGATAGATAGATAGATAGATAGATAGATAGATAGATAGATAGATAGATAGATAGATAGATAGATAGATAGATAGATAGATAGATAGATAGATAGATAGATAGATAGATAGATAGATAGATAGATAGATAGATAGATAGATAGATAGATAGATAGATAGATAGATAGATAGATAGATAGATAGATAGATAGATAGATAGATAGATAGATAGATAGATAGATAGATAGATAGATAGATAGATAGATAGATAGATAGATAGATAGATAGATAGATAGATAGATAGATAGATAGATAGATAGATAGATAGATAGATAGATAGATAGATAGATAGATAGATAGATAGATAGATAGATAGATAGATAGATAGATAGATAGATAGATAGATAGATAGATAGATAGATAGATAGATAGATAGATAGATAGATAGATAGATAGATAGATAGATAGATAGATAGATAGATAGATAGATAGATAGATAGATAGATAGATAGATAGATAGATAGATAGATAGATAGATAGATAGATAGATAGATAGATAGATAGATAGATAGATAGATAGATAGATAGATAGATAGATAGATAGATAGATAGATAGATAGATAGATAGATAGATAGATAGATAGATAGATAGATAGATAGATAGATAGATAGATAGATAGATAGATAGATAGATAGATAGATAGATAGATAGATAGATAGATAGATAGATAGATAGATAGATAGATAGATAGATAGATAGATAGATAGATAGATAGATAGATAGATAGATAGATAGATAGATAGATAGATAGATAGATAGATAGATAGATAGATAGATAGATAGATAGATAGATAGATAGATAGATAGATAGATAGATAGATAGATAGATAGATAGATAGATAGATAGATAGATAGATAGATAGATAGATAGATAGAGAGAGAGAGAGAGAGAGAGAGAGAGAGAGAGAGAGAGAGAGAGAGAGAGAGAGAGAGAGAGCGCTTGAGGGGGGGGTGGCGAAGAAGATGAAGACGCAGAGGAATCTGAAGAAGATGAAGTGGCAAGGGTGAAAGGGGCAGAGAAGTGGGTGTCGCGCGGCAGAGTTATATGCCGGATAGTCGACTGATCGCGAGGCGCGCGGGCTCATTCCGCGTTGTTCTTCGTCCGAGAAGGAAAAGGCCCGGGCGCGCGCGCGCGTTTGCCACTCTTCGGGATCGTTACCCCGCGAGCCGGTATCGCTCACGCGTATTACGCCAAGCGAGAGTAGTAAAGGAGCGTACATGCTGCCGTGCACCACGACAACCGAGACGACGACGACTACGACGACGACGCTGTGCCGATCAGCCGCGCAGACCTGTCCGACTCGCTATAACCCCATAACGTTCGCACGTACGATCTTCCCCGGACGAAAACATTTCACACCGTTTTCCATCCAACTATATTTTGACCCTTCGTCGCGTCTATGATCCAATCGGAATGAAAAATCGCGCTCGTCGCTCCGCGTCAAAATGAGATCATCCTTTTGCCGATATTTTGATTGAATCACACACAGTGCAACGGTACTTAAAATAAATTAGTTACACGTTTCGAATATGAATTTATGCGGAGGAAAAAATTGCGAAAAATTTTCGGTTCGGGATCGATAAACCGAATTTTTGGTTGGTGCAAAAAAAGTGCAGTTCTTCGCGATTCGGCAAATCATTGGCGGACTTGCGAAAGAAATTACGCCGTTTTGGATCGAAATCTGGTTGCGAGTCCATGATCGTAAAATTAGACACAATTTTTTTTCTTCGTATGTTTTTGTAGTGATTGTTTTTTAAAAATCTTTTTGTTAAGTTTCGAGTTTATTTATAAAAGTGCAAACAAGATTTTAGTTAATATAATGGGCTTCATATTTTTTTATCAAACCTCAAAAATGGAGATCGTTTTAATGATAAAAATCTTTATCGTACTTTTATGAATGAACTTTGAACTTTTATTGAACATAAATCTGTACTCTCAATACATACGTACATACATACATATATATATAACATATATAATTGCAAATGCATTATTTACCTTCTCTTGTGAAGATCGTATTTTGTGTTATGAAAGTGCAAGCAAGATCTCAATTATTAAAACAGTCCCCATATTTTTTTATTGAACTACAAGAGTGGAGACTATTTCAATGATAAATATATTTCTCGTACATATATAAAAGAAATTTCCAACTCGGCAAATAAAGATAAACATATGCCCTTAACGTATATATATATATATATATATATATATATTATATTCACACAAATCGTGGATAGTCATATCCATATAAAATGACACAAAACAATTTCCTTCAATTTCCGCAAAAAACGACCTATCGTTTTAGAAAAATCTATTTTTTCTTCCTTTCGCATTGCTGGAATCGTTGAAATTCCAAAATATCCAAAGGAAATTGTTGATTTAAAAATAATATTCCCACTCCGCGGAAAATACGAGGAAATTATTTTCTTTTATCTTTAATTGGATTATGCCGGCATACATATATATATAAATTGTTTGTACAATTGTTAAATCTACAGTGAAACATCGTCCGTGCGCGTAATCAGGACAAAACAAACTGAATGCAATATGAAAATAGACTGCAAGTCAAGCGTGAACTAATATCGTAAGATCGCACATCGAATTGCCGTTTAAATCGTCGTATGTATGTGAGCACACGTACAGAGGGATAATTAAGTGAAGACAAAGTGAACTTATATATATATATAAATAAAAAAGAAAAAAATATACATAAATCGACGTTTTGCGGAAGAGTCGATCCGCGGAGCGCGCACTCTCTCGTTTTTCACGATGAGAAGCACGGTGCTGACCGCTTGCCTGCTCGGCTTCGCCCTTGCCGGAAGTCCCAGGCTCCCTCGGACTTCCGCCGATCAGCGCAGCTCGAGAAACGCTCACGTCAACAGCAATATCACGGGGAACATGCTGTCACCGCCCTCACGCGGAGGAGGACAGAGGAATCGGTGAGTGCGCGTCGCGTTCACTTGTATGGGTTTGTTCGATCGAACGAAACTGACCCAAACGAAATACGCGGAATCTTTACGTGTCAAAATCTCGTCGGATCAATTTTTTTTTCGTTTCCCCTCGTTTGGATTTGTTTGGGTTCGTCTGGGTTTTTTTTTTGGATTCGTTTAGGTTGAATTAGGATTAATTAATGCATTATTAATTAATTATCAATTAATGCATTATTAATTAATTATCAATTAATGCATTATTAATTAATGATTAATTAATGCATTATTAATTAATTATTAATTAATGCATTATTAATTAATTATTAATTAATGCATTATTAATTAATTATTAATTAATGCATCATTAATTAATTATTAATTAATGCATTATTCATTAATTATTAATTAATGCATTATTCATTAATTATTAATTAATGCATTATTCATTAATTATTAATTAATGTATTATTCATTAATTATTAATTAATGCATTATTCATTCATTATTAATTAATGCATTATTCATTCATTATTAATTAATGCATTATTCATTCATTATTAATTAATGCATTATTCATTCATTATTAATTAATGCATTATTCATTCATTATTAATTAATGCATTATTCATTCATTATTAATTAATGCATTATTCATTCATTATTAATTAATGCATTATTCATTCATTATTAATTAATGCATTATTCATTCATTATTAATTAATGCATTATTCATTTATTATTAATTAATGCATTATTCATTCATTATTAATTAGTGCATAGCGTGCATTTTATTTGCGTGATTTTTTCAAAAATAATTTTTATGCAGCATATATTGTGCAACCGAATTTTCCGGATTTTTATTCGGTCCATGCGGCCAGCGGAAAGAAAGTACATAATTGCACGTGCTCTTATTTGCCGAAAGTCCACTGCTGTCTGTGGGCATATATATAAATATATATAAATATATATACATATAAATATATATAAATATAAATATATAAATATATAAATATATAAATATATAAATATATAAATATATAAATATATAAATATATAAATATATAAATATATAAATATATAAATATATAAATATATAAATATATAAATATATAAATATATATATATATATATATATATATATATATATATATATATATATATATATATGCATGTATTATCCAATAAAGGCGGCTCAGCCGATCAAGTTCAAACTTTTCGCGGCAAATAAGAAAAAAAAAAAATGCAACAGCATTCGTCGGGAGAATTGCGCAACCCGACCGCTCCAAATTTATGAGATTTTTCATTCTTTTTCTTATTCTTGTTCGTTTTTTGTTTTTTTTTTCCCTTTCATTCCCGCGGGCGCCGGCAGCGAGCGTAATTTCAATTACGAAACGAAACGCGCTCGCGACTCGCGACTTTTATCAGAGCCGATCTTTAAATTTCCCCGTTTGAAGATAAAATTGCGCAACGAAGGTCCGCGCATACTCGCGTAGAGCGATCGAATTCTCTCCCTCTCTCGCGCGCCCTCTCTCTCCCCCGAGAGAGAATCGAGTCGCAAACGTGCACACATGTGGTACGGCCGTTCGTTTTTTCGCACTTTTCAGCAATTTTCGCAACGTTGTCAAGGCGCGATCGAACCGACGAAGGTACCGATTTTTGGTACCTTTTGCATCGGTTGCTTTTTTTTCTCATTTCATTATGTGCTTTTCACTCACTTTTGCGACGTTGTCAACACGCGATCGAACCGACGAAGGTACCATTTATTGGTACCTTTTGCACCGGTTGCGTTTTTTTCTCGTTTGATTATGTGCTTTTCATTCACTTTGGCAACGTTGTCAACACGCGATCGAACCGGGAGAGGTACCATTTTTTGGTACCTTTTGCATCTGTTGCTCTTTTTTCGTTTCTTTATGCCTTTTTCCACTCATTTTTGCAACGTTGTCAAGGCGTGATCGAACCGACGAAGGTACCATTTTTTGGTACCTTTTGCATCTGTTGCTCTTTGTTTTCGTTTCTTTATGCCTTTCTCCACTCATTTTTGCAACGTCGTCAAGGCGTGATCGAACCGACGAAGGTACCATTTTTTGGTACCTTTTGCATCTGTTGCTCTTTGTTTTCGTTTCTTCATGCCTTTTTCACTCATTTTTGCAACGTTGTCAAGGCGCGATCGAACCGATGCGGGTACCATTTTTTTGGTACCTTTTCCATCTGTTGCTCTTTTTCTCGTTTCATCATGCCATTTTTTTGGCTCCTTTTGCATTCACTACGCTTTTTGTCTCGTTTGTTTTGTCGTTTTTCACTCATTTCCGCAATGGCAACGCACGATCGAACCGACGAAGGTACCATTTGTCTTTTTGGTACCTTTTGCATCCATAGAGCTTTTCTTCTTGTTTTTTTGTCTTCCGACCGAATCATCCTCTCGTTTACTTTCGAGACACGTTGCATCGTTCGCAAAATTATCGTCACATTTATTTGAATTCTTTCGCGCGAGCTCTCGAAGAAAATGGACAAATGGACACTCGAAGAAACGCCTGTCGTAGGATCTACGGTGTAATGATGTGGAGGCGCGTGTTGAAATCACAAACGAATATATCGACATAATTTACGGGAACGTGTCCATTTACTATGGGAGCGTGCGTCCATTCACTGGCTTATAGTCGCCCTATACACGTACGGACATTGGCACACTTTATTGCTGCACGTTATTACACTCGAAGAGGTGAAAGTTCCGCGCGAAGCCGCCCCGTTTTTATCTACGATTTTTTTCTTCCTCTCTCATGTGTGTACATTCGGGTGCTCCGTAGGTATACCTATACACATGTATGCACACGTACATCTGTGTGGGTAATCGTACATATTTTGTATGAAATATAAAAAAGAGTTATACATATATGCAATATTTTTTAACATCGGCGTTTCTTGTTGTCCATATATGTTATATGTATAGATATAAATAAAGCATTTAAGGAAGCTTTCCAGTGTGACAGCCCGAAAAATCGCTGTTTTTCGCGATTTTTTTTTTTAAAGAAAAAATAATCTAATCGGTCTGGTTTTTTTTTTGTATATTAATTGGATATTGAAGAATACAAAACAATTTTTTAAAGATCGATTTATTTATTAATTAATATCTATAAAAATGATGAAACAATTATTGCAGAAAATGCACTTGGATGTGGTGTCCACGTTGGGGGTCACAATTTTGATCTGAAACAAAAAACACAAAAAGATTATTGATCGGTATATAATTGGCTTTCGTGCTATGGAGGCTTTTTTTTTTTTTTTTGCAAAAATGGCGCCGTTTTGAACAAAAAGTATCGATTTTAGCATTTTTTTTGGCAGTTTTTTTTACAAAAAAATAGGAAGATGTCAAAAAAAAAAAGCTTCCATAGCACGATAAACAATGACGTTAAGAATATTGTGTAAAAAATTCAACTCGATAGCTTTAAAACTCTGCCCTCCAAGTTGGACACCGTTTTGAAAAATGCTGTTTCGAGAAAAACGCGTTCAAAGTTTCGCTGTAGCTGTAGCGCTCCGTTGCCTTCTTCCAAGAAATGCTGTACAGTAACCGAAATAATCTGAATTTCGGCATGAAAATTTCAGGGAATATTCGGAAGAGTGTATACTACTCGATAAAGCAAAAAAAAAAAAAATCGATTTTTTGAAAATTTCACACTGGAAAGCTCCCTTAATTACATTGTGTCGATGATAAATGACAAAACTTTTCAAAAGCATTGTATATTGTGATCCGAGATAGATACTTTTTAAAATTTATGTATATATAAATATACATATACAAATCGTAGAACTACGTGTCAAATTAAGAAGTTTTTGCAATAAATCGCGAAATTAACCAGCACCATTATAAACAAATACAATGGTCTTTAATACATCCTTTTTTTTCATTTTATATATATTTTATCTGTCGAATGATGTGCAACCTCTCTTTATTTAAACATTGACTATCCATATTACATATAAAATATATATAAAATAAAAAACAATTACGTATATATACATATACTATCCGTAATGACTTTGGGTGTAGTTCCGAAAAGGAAAGAAAAATATACCTCCAATTAATTTGGAATTTCGCATACCCATGTATTTTGACCCGCTGATTATGAACATGATACTGAAAATACCCGCAAATTCGAGTTTCTACGTCAAAACTCACAAAAACTGATTTTTTAAAAGTTTTTCTACTTTATTTTAGTAAATGCTGAGCTTAGAGAGAGTTGAGCCTATAAAAAGACTGATCTTTAATATTCTATACAGTTATTGTCTAAAACCATTCTGCTTCGAGAAAAATGGGATAATGTTCCAATAAGTACATTTTGCTAAGCTCTGTTAGTTTGAATATTATCTACTTACGCACTTTAACGCGGAAAGGTTGGAGTTTGTTTGGGATTATTTATCGTGTTGTCTGTTGTTTGGGTTCGTTTGTTTGTCGTGTGTCGTTTGTCGTGTTGCCTGTTTGGGTTTGTTTGTTGTGTTGTTCGTTGTTTGGATTTGTTTGTTGTGTTGTCTGTTGTCGGGGTTAGTTTGTTGTGGTGTTCGTTGTTTGGGTTTGTTTGTTGTGTTTTGTGCTGTTGTGATTTGATTGTCGTGGTGTTCATTGTTTGGGTTTGTTTGTTGTGTTATGTGTTGTTGGGGTTTGTTTGTTGTGTTGTTCGTTGTTTGGATTTGCTTCTTGTGTTGTTCGTCGTTTGGGTTTGTTTGTTGTGTTGTGTGTTTGGGTTTGTTTTTTTTATTGTGTGTTCCTTGTTCTTTAGGTATACGTATAGTGTTAAAGATCAAACCGCAACCTTCCCTCGGTAAGAAGCGTAAGTTCATAATATCGAAACTAATGGAGTTTAGGAAAATGTCTTTTTGGAGCATTAACCCATTTTTCTCGAAACAGATCGGCGTTAGACGAAACTTATGTAGGGCATAAAACATCAATATTTCTATAGACTACAACTTTTGTAAGATACATTTTTCTCTAATATCAACATTTATTACAATAAAATAGAAAAACGTAAAAAAATCAGCTTTTGCGAGTCTTAACTTTGAACATTAAATTTGCGGGTACTTTCACTATGACATCTGTGATCAGCGAGTAAAAATACATTGGTACACAAAATTCCAAATTAATCGGAGGTATGTCTGTTTCGGAACTTGGCCCATGACTTTGAAGATGGACACATTTTATATTACATCCATTTAATATAGATATGTCCGTGTGTGTGTGTGTGTGTGTGTGTGTATATAACAAAAATTGCCTGTACATATATATATACGAAAACTTGATAATGAAACTTATGGTAACTTATTTGAAATAAACTATCAATCATCTATGACCAAAAAAAATAAGTCTTTTAACATTAATTTGTGAAAAGCTTAATCCCCACCCCCAGCAGTGCCGGGGAAGCCCAGAGCTTAAACTCAGAAAAATAAGAACGAAGATATATATATATATATATATATATAAATAGTGCGTCGAATAATGACACCTGCGGCGTTGCGTGAATCAAATGTGACGTGTGTATCGTCACCAATTGGATATCGCGAGCCATGTGAGATTGGGAACAAATTCAGGAGAAGAACAGTTGGGAAGCGAAAAAAAAGAAAATACAAATCCAACGTTAGCTCATCCCGCCTCGGGGATGACGCCGAATAAAGAAACGGAAAAGAGTTCCGATACTTTCTATTCGGAAACGAGAGATGCTCGTGCTGTCCGGAGAAAGAAGGAGCGAGAGAGCGAGAGAGAGAGAGAGAGAGAGAGAGAGAGCGTCGATCTTCGTGATCGGATCGACATCAGTTGATCCCTGCGCATACATTGTGTGTGTGTGTGTGTGTGTGTGTGTGTGTGTGTGTGTGTGTGTGTGTGTTCTGAACTCACGGTGAATGGCGATCGCATAATGCGCGAAACGAAATATCGCCGGTTTGCGAGGAAACATACTTATTAAGGTGTGTCGAAAAAAAAAAATATTATCTTGAACTCTTACCCACAAAAAAAAAATTTTTGGTTATTAAAAAAATTCATGCCAAATTCGTTCTCGTACTTTTTTATGCCTGATAGTATTCTTATTATTTTAATTATTATTATACTTATCGTGTGCATAAATATATATATATATATATAGATTAGGAAGTGTGAAAGAAAGGTTTCAATTTTTCTTCCATTGAATAATAATAATAATAATAATAATGACAATAATATGAAATAAGAAAGTTGTTATTATTATTATTATACTATATTGTCAAAACCGTGTTAAGCAGCGTTGTGCGTGGCTGGTACTCGGAGCGGTGACCGCTCAGCCTTGCACTGGTTTAACTCACGTATCTACACCTTGGTGTAGATACGTGAGTTAAACGCCTGTGCACCAGAGAATGAGGAGAATATGGGGCCACCTATACCGGTACGGGTTTTGCACAGTTTCCCCGTGCCCTCGGAAAATGCGGTAATGTTTAGCTTAGGGATGTATTGCCCGTATATTCCCTACCAAAAGTCAGTTTCGGTGAGAATTTTGACTACTGTGCGATAACATTAAAATATGAAAAAAATCAATCGTATTGAAGATCCTAAGAACATTGGTTTTGAATAATGAGAATTCCAAAAATGTATAAATAAATTGTTTAAACAAATATTTGTTCGAAAAATTTCTGGTTAACTTGATTTTTTGTGACATTAAATGAATTGTGATATTTTATTGAATACGTATCATTTTTTGAAGAATTTTCTCTCTATTTTGAAAATCCCGTTTTTGGAATTTTTCAACTGTTGTATTTATGACACTGTTCGTTCAGTACCCCGGACACTTCTTGGTTTTAATATAAAACATTGCTCCGAAAACGAATTGAAAATTTCTAGCTCTTCATCCATTTTTTTCAATTGAAAAAATTTAAATGAAAATAGAAAGAAAATTCTTGAAAAATTCATACCTATTCAGAAAAATCTACGAATTCATTTTATAATATAAAAAAAGTCGTTCACTGGACATTTTTTGAACAATTTTTTTTTCAACAATTTTCTTGTAACGTTTTGCATTATTATTACCGTAAATTAATGATCTTAGCATCTTCAATGTATTCGGGTGCTTAAAAAATACTAAATGAAAAAAAAACGGCTACGTAAAATGATAGCTATTGCAATTGCGGAAATTTTGGTTTCTTCAAATCGAAAATCGGATAGTCATAGCTGGAGTTATGATTTCGGCCAGGTCGAGAAAAATCCTTCCGAGAAAGACGCCATTGAAAGTTCCACTATACGTAAATCCAACGAACTCTTAAATCTGAATACCCCCAAATCAGTTTGTTAAATTTACTCGCAATTAATTTGCAACGAAAATTATTCGATTGAAAATTTATTATCGAAATGCTTGAAATTAAACCTCACTTCAATTTTTTCAAACTTGTCTCAAACTCAGAAGAGAAATGATTTTAATTAAAATTTTATAATGAAAATTCTTAAAAATAAAACCTACGATTCAATTTTTTTATTTTACTCACAATTCATTAAAAAAAAAAATGAATTCACCCTAAATTTTGTAATCAAAATTCTCTTTTTTCCGCTACCTGCTCTCACCAGATCGTCAGTAACTTGGTGTATCTCCAATATTTTTACTTGACATTTTGTCACGTATTCTTGAATATGTATATTTTGAGAAAATGCAACAAAAACGATGTTTTACTCCTCACAGTGGTGTCCCGCCTTAATATACAAAAAATATATATATATTATTATACAAATATATTATACAAATATAAATACAAATATACAAATACTTAATATACAAAATATATATATAAATAGATAATATATATATATTAATATATGAAATATATATAAATTGTGAAAAACAACAGTCATATAAATATATATGACTGTTGTTTTTCACATTTTATATATATTTTATATATTTTATATATTAAGGCGGGACATCACTGTGAGGGATAAAAAATCGTTTTTTACCCATATATATATATATATGGGTAAAAAAACGATTTTTTTACCCAAATAAATTTTACCCAATTTTATATATAAATATAAAATATTTTTTCTTTAAATATAAAAATAGATATATAATATATATATTTTAAAAAAAATATATATATATATAAATATAAAATATAAATTAATTTTATATATAAATATAAAATTTGTAATGCCTTATATGGAAACGTTTTCTATTCCATGCGAATTGAAAAAATGAAAATGTGTCGGAAGTTGAGCGACTATCGCACGTACATCCGGAATGAGTTTTCCATTCGACGAAAAGGTGCATTCGAATGCACGAGTTTCGAACCTAACGAGAAGGGGTCCGTGCCACCCCCGCGTATACATCGAGTAGATTACGAAGTCTTCGGTGCAAAAAGTAGATCGCAGTGCGCACGTTCTAGACTTTTAGGAGTGCGAGAAGAGAATAAAAAAAGCCGATCCCTTTTGCCGGCTGGACGCGAACGGGCGAGCGCGCCCGCGCTTTAAGGGGCAAACACCTTGAACAAGAGCGAGAAGAAGGAAAGAGCCGTGACTTCCTCCTTTCCATTTATTACCCATGGTATGCGCTCCGGTAAATTCCACGGGCGGTGCTCGCTCGCGCGCGGTCTGCTCCATATACTACGATCCTAATGCCAAGCTGCACGTAATTCATCGCGATATGGACAACGACGTTGCAGGGACGACGCGGTCTCGTCGAATCGTCCGCGACGATTTTTCCATTTCTCTTATGGTACAGGGCGTCCCAAATGTCACGCAACATTTAACATTCGCGGTTTATGCATATCGTTGCGTGACATTTGGGACACCCTGTGTGAATTTTTCTATCGATACTCAACGGAAAATATTACTATGTTATGAAAAAGTAATTCATACAAAATTTGAGAGGTCTGAGCATTTTTTTAGGTATGGCTCAAACGGACTTTTAATTTTTTTTTCTCGACTTTTCGTAAATTTTTTTTCTCCATTTGTTTTTTTACTCCAAAACAACATGTTACTCCAAAAAAACACGCATACTTGTTGGACGTCCAGTGATGTAAACACCGTGTTCTTGGTCATCAAGGGGTTGATATAATTTTCACAACCAAATTACATACACACACACACACACACAAATCCTGGATACATCTAAAATAATTGAAAATGATGTTCTCACTTGAAAACTATGAACTTTATCAAAAAAATTTTTCAACAAAAGTTTTTAGTTTTCAGCTGACAAATTTTTTGGCAATAAAAAAAAGTTATGTTTCCGTTTGAAAAAAACATGTCAGCCTTTGTAACGCCGCCATTTTGAATTTTGGCTCCTCAAATAAATTTTTTTCAAACGTCCCCCTTCAATCCCTAGAAGTTTTGTTCCACACAATAGTTCGTCCGAGCAATATTTTTCGAGAAAATTCAGGTGTAAGATTAAAATGGGACACCCTGTATATTGATTCTTAATCTGCAGATACAAATTGTCCATGGTAAAAAAAGTATTTAAGGGGTTACCCCCACTTGCGATTTTGAAAGAAGCGATTTTTTTTATTGCATTTTTTTGAAGTATAAGTATCTGAGAATATGTCCTGAAAATTTCAAGTCGATCCGAACAAAATTGACAGAGATATGAGCGTTGAAAGAGAAGAATCCGTGAATTGAAGAACTGAAATTGAAACTTTAAACGCGTTTTTCTCAAAATGGCATTTCTGAAGTCGGTGACCAAGATTACTCGAACACTAATGAACCGATCTTCTTGAAATTTTGCAGGCTTATTTTATACATAAAAATGTAGTCTTTAATCGTTCGATTTTTTTTTTCGAAAAAAAATGGCCGTTTTATAGCCAAAAGACGGCCGTTTTTTTTCGTTAAAATCGAATCATTAACTTTGACTGTCCGCCATTTTGTCAAAAATGAATATTTTTTAAAATCCTTCGATTAAAGCCTAGTTTATACTTATATTTGACTAAATCCATCCGCATTTTTTTTTCGGATGATCCATTTCGCCGCAATGTTGGTCACCGCAAACCGTGTATATAAAAACATTATTTCATTGACGGCCATTTGCCACTAAACAATGTAATATTTTTCAATAAAAAAATTACTGAAAGTTCTTCAAGATGTGTTCTTTAGGATGGTATATTGATCGATTAAAAAAGTTTTGTAGTTTTCTTTAAAAAAATTCATGAAAAAGAACTTTTTTTTGCGCTACAAGTGGGGGTAACGCGTTAAGGTGGTTGAGTCCCGAATCGAAAATGATAATAAAATTCGGAAAATTTGGTACCTTTTTGTATGAAGTATTTCAGAGGTCGGGTAAAAATTTCACGACAATTAGAAAGCTCGTTATTGAACAATGAACATTTACAAATTAAATGTTGTCTTATGGAAACTGATGTAACTTTGCAATAAGTTTTTTGTTTACCTCTCAATTTTGTAATATCTACGATATACTAAAAGCAACGGAAATAAAACGAAGTTTATTGATACATTTTTTTAAATTTCTTCTAAAAATTGTTCTTAACAAAATGTTAATTTTTTTATTAACGAGCTTCCTAATCGTCGTGAAATTTTAACACGACCTCTCAAATATTTCATACACAAACATAGCAAATTTTGCGAATTTTCTTGTCATTTTTTATTTCAACCCCTAAGGAGGTTGAAGTAATGATGATAGAATTCTGAAAATTTGGTATGTTTTTACATGAAGTATTCAGGAGGTCGTGTCAAAATATCATGACGATTAAGAGACTATTTATTGAACAATTAACATTAACATGTTTTATAGGGACTCAACATCCTTAAACAAAAATTGTTTATTGTTCCAGAAAAGATTAAATCAAGACGTACATTGGATCGCGCACCAACATTGTCTGCATCAAGATAAAAAAAAATTAATACACCGATAACCATGAAAAAATACATGAAAAATGCGTTTAAGCACTAACGAACAAAATTGTTTAGAACCTTCAAATTTTGCAAACCTTTCTTTTTCTCAACATAGTTCATACCGACATATACCTCATAAACGACGAACAACAAAAAACATCCCCATTAGTGAGGGTGCGATTCACCCCTTAAAACCGTTTTTCCGCCGATAAGAAAAAAAATACGTGTCCCTTAGTTTTTGATACTCTTCCACATAAAAAATATTCAACGAAATCGGAGGAGGACTCCAAAGTGATGTTCCTTGTAAGTCTCGAAAATGGTGAAAAATCTTTCCTTTAAAAAAAAAATATGAAATTCAGCCATTTTTTTCCTCGCCTAAAGGTAAAGGTTTTTCCTCGCCCCCTTAATATTTTTCTGATTCTCCGGTGCACAGTTGTTTTACTCAAGTATCTAAATACACCAAGGTCTCAGAAGTATTGGCGTTCCGATGACTGGTTGATATGGCGCCAGCCGGTGCACGGCTAAGCGGTCACCGCTCCGAGTAGCGGCCATGCACAACGCTGCTTGACTCGAAGGACCGCTGAAGCCGAACCCCGAGCGTCCATTCACCAGTGTCAGTTTATATATATATATAAATTAGCGGGCCTTTAAATATATATATATTTATTTAAAAAAAAAAAAAAAATATATATATATATATTTGAAAGGCCCGCAAATTTTTTCGAGGGGCGCGGCGGGAAGGGGGCGCTCGTTAAAAAGTTACACACTTTTACCCCGCAATCCTCAACGGCGATGCGGATTTCTTCCGTCGATGCTATTCGAAATATGAGACTGCCTAATTTGCGCTCGGTTCGGAACACCGCTCTCTGTACCGGGCAACACATTCCCGCGCAAAATGCGCCACGTTAATAATGGAACGGTCAAGCACGACGGGCGGAACCGTAACGGGGAACGAATGGGATATTACGAGTTTCTAATTACTCCTGGGATTAATCATTCGATTATTCAATTCGCCTCTAAGGAACGTTAATAATTTTTTGTATATATATATATATATATATATATATATATATATATATATATATATACTTCGCCAATTATATATATATATAAATATATATATATATATATATATATATATATATATATATATATATACATATATATATATATATATTTATATATATATATAATTGGCGAAGTATGTCAGTGAAAATTCGTCGATGGAGTGTGAAAAACATAAATATATTGAGTTGCACCGAATGGTACTTTTACCATTGTTTTCAAATTGAAATTGGAAAATAAGTTCATTTGTCAATTTATTTGGAGATCCGAATTTTTTCTGTTTCCTCTCTTCCTTTCTCTTCTTCTCATTTTAACTGCCCGTTTTTACCTATTTTTCATAAACTATTGCACTTTATCATGCTTGAGTACAATAAACGAACCAAATCGAATCGAGAAACGTTTCTTCTCGCTCTCTGAAAATAAATTGTCATCCTTATGTACGAGTTATTGGTTGGTTAAAATACGCTGATCAGTCTGATTTTTTGTGACAAATCAGAGCACTCGTAAAGAACAGAAAATAGATTTTTACACGTATATTTTTATTTTTTCTACATGTTTTTTTAACGGTTGAATTTTTTTTTGAAAAAACGGAGTCCTCACGGTGTACACGGTCGTGGCCGTAAATATTGTCTGAAACAAAATTTGTGAAAATAATATAATCAGTACGAAAGCGGCTATCTTGCTATAGTCGATTTTTTAAATAAAAGATTGGCAATATGGCTGCGGTTTGGGAAATAAATATCGAATTTAGCCTATTTTTTCGAAAGTTTTTCGTAAAAAAAATTTCAAAAAAGCCTTCGTAGCAAGATATAGAATGGCGTGAAGAATGTTGTGTCAAAATTTGAGACGGTCAGCTTGAAAACTCTTCCTCCGAGAGTGTACATCGTTTTGAAAAACGACATTTCGAGAAAAACGCGTCCGTCCGCGCCAGGTCTCACGCAGCTGGTCGAATCTTTTTATCTGAGAAAGGCTGTAGCAACCGGAATAATTCGAATCACGCCCCGAAAATTGAAAATGTTAAAAGCATGTTTATAACCATCTATGCTATCGGATAATGCAACAACAAAAACAATCGATTTTTTTGATAATTTTACTCTTATGATCCCTTAAGGTTCATTTATGTTTTTTCCCCTGTAATATATATATTCCTAAATAAAAGAAGGAAACGGGAAAATAGATTAAAAAAACAAAAAAATATATTTTTTGTCCTTTATATATCTATAAGAAATAAATCAAAAGGGAAAATAAATATTTTTCGTGTATGCGTAATAGGGTGGTTCAAAAAAAATTAATTTTTTTTTCCGTGCTACTCAACGGAAAATGTTACTACGTTATGAAAAAGTAAGTCATACAAAATTAGAGAGGACTAAACTTTTTATAGGTTGTCCTCAAACGACTTTTAATTTTTTTTTCTCGATTTGTCGCTTTTTTTCCTTCATTTGTTTTCTTACTCCAAATCAACATAATACTCAAAAAACGCATACCTGTTAGACGTTCAGTGATGTGTTCTTCTCCATCACGTGGTTGAGATCATTTTCTCAACCGAATGTCATATATTGATTCTTAATCTGCAAATACAAATTGTTTACGGTAAAAAAAATATTTAAGTAAAAATTGTATATTTTTACAGAAAACATTAAATCGAGATTTACATTGGATCACGCACTGACATTTTCTGCATGGAGATAAAAAAATTAACACTTAATACTTTATACTAATAATTAATACGATAATCATGGCAAAAAAACACGAAAAAGGCGTTTATGCACTAACTACAAAATTGTTTAGAACCCTCAAATTTTCCAAAACTTTCTTTTTCTTAACATACTTGAATTTTCATATATATATATATATATATGATATATATATATATATATATATATATATATATATATATATATATATATATATATATATATATATATATATATATATATATATATATATATATATATATATATATATATATATATATATATATATATATATGAGGAATATCTATTTGCACATGTAGGAGAAAAATATTCTATGTTATTTTCGAAATAAATCAAAATTCACAAATGAAATGAACTCCCTTATTTCCTGCTCCTCAAAATAAATATAGTTTGTAGCGATAAGTTGGGATTGCAATCACATCATTTAATTTTTTCTTTATACGACCGCACATTATTTTTAATGTGATAGAAAAGAAATGTATCATTACTATGAAATTTAGTTAATAACCCGTACAAATTTTCAACATTTTTTTTTAAAGTCCGTCAATTTTTATAAGCTCCGTCGAACTAATAAATCAAATCTCTCTCTCCCCCTCTTTCTCTCTCCAACCCAAGCAAACTTCACCAAGCCCGCTGTCAATTAAAAATCTTTATTATCCTTTTTTTTTTCCACAATCGCATCACCTCCATCGCGCGCTGCGCAAAAAATCCAAAATTGAGACGTCCGCCCTCGCGTGACAATGTGCGCGCGTACACGCGCGTTCTCGAGGAAAGAGAAAGACGATTCACGGTTGCACGTGCACGCGCCTGTGCACACAGGTAACATACACACAGCGACGAAAAAAAAAGCGTATATCCTGCCGAGGGGGTTTCGCGAAATTCCTTGATTTATTTCGCACCCGCGAGGATAACAAGCCCGCGCGGCTTGTGCAGTAGCGGCATTAAGGTCAATGACACGGGGCTGCTGCTGCGGCGGGTGCATGCGAGAATATTCGGATAATGAGAATTTATACGACACGCGCGATGTCGTGTAATGCGTGACGATAACGTAATGCAATGACTGGTGAGACAAATATATATATATATATATATATATATATATATATATATAATTTTATTATTTATATTATATTATTATATGGCTGCGACGAACATAAATACACACATATACTTTTTATTTTTTTAATAATAATATTATTATTGCTATGATTATATGAATATGTGCAAAGGTGACTCTGAAGCCATTCGACTTTGAGGACCGTCCTCAAAACAGCCAGATGTGATGATAGCCAACATTGCATAGATATAACTTCATATCATCCTTCCCCCATACCGGTCAAACTTTCCGATCACTTTGGATAATTGCAAAATCTTCGATTACTTCGGATAAATGCAAAATTACAGCAGAATAATATAATTCATTTTATAGAGCTGCTTCGTAAAAATCTTCGTAAAGTATCTTTGTAAAATAAAACATGAAATGGATTCCGCTATCGTAATGTAATTTTGCAATCAGATGTATTCATATATATATATATATATATATATATATATATATATATATATATATATATATATATATATATATATATATATATATATATGTATATATATATATAACAAAAACGCATCTTAGCACGATTGGAATAGCGCTTCACCCTCTTCGAGATTTTAATTACTGCTATTATTAACGCCATATATATATATGCATGAACTAACGCATAACTCGCGTATTATGTAGCCACACTGCACGGAAAAACGATGATGAGCGACGACGTAACCCCGTGAGAATGCGGCCTTTTTTTTTTATTTTACAACTTTTATCTATACCGACAAAAATGCCGCGCTGCTGGAATTTTTTGCGGAGATTAGGCAACGTTGGTTATTTGTTCGCTTCTCGATAAATATATGTACATGTGTATACGATTGGATATAAGTAACACAAAACGAACGAATGTGATTTAATAAAAGTAACACTGCTCGCTCGTATTTAGGATTTAACTTCTTTTAATTCAATTTTTTCTTGTTTTTCCTCTTTTTATTGTCATCATTACTTGGTCTCTGATACAATTCCATTATTTTTTAAAAATTTATCATTTTATTGTAATATTATCATCACTATTGTTATTATTATTATAATAAGATTGAATTGACCCAGAGAAGGCCTTATCATCATTACTTTCTATTTTAATTTACTTTTATTCGTATGATTTTTCTATTTATTTGTCTTGTTTATTTTTTAATTGACTTTGTTGCTCCGGGCAACGCAATTCCTCAGTTTGCACGGGGAAACAATTTCTTGAAATTTTATTATTATTATTATTTTACTTTTATTATTTTATTTTTATTATTTATTTTATTTATTTATTTTTTATTTATTTATTTATTATTTTATTATTATTTTATTATATTATTAATTTATTAATTTTATTTTTATTATTTATTATTATTAATTTTATTATTATTATCATTATTATTTTGTTATTATTACTGTAGTTGTTAGCTTTTTTATCATGATGTAAGTAAGTACTTACGTCATAACATTTTTTATATGATTTAAGTATAATGATATTAAGTAAGACGAATTTTATAATGATATAAGTAAGTAAAGAAAGTAATGTTATAATATTATTGTTCACATTATATTTTATTATATACAAATATTATAATAATGAGAAAGAAAAAATGTATTGTCATTATTAAGTTATATATTGTCATTATTGTCATTATTATTATCACTATTATTATGTCAACCTATTTATTTTGATTATACTTCAATTTGTTTTCATCATCGCTTCACTGATTCAATGTTTTACGGTGCCCTCGTCATTCATTATTCCTCACGAATGAACACCGCAAGATTAGAGAGAAGAGGGACGATGATCCATTCGTCCGCGTGTAAAGCGTAACGGGGCGAGCCATCTCACGAAATCCTGCGGTCTCAGCCAGCTTGGCATCGCGGCCAGGGATAAATATCCGCCGAGCGAAGGTTTAATTTCCATTCGAGGCGCTCGCCTGTTTTCCGCCACGATTCCGTATCCGCGCGAAATTGAAAATGAATTCGCGAACAAACGCGATTTAAAGTCGATTGCGAAGGAAACGCAAAAAAAACAAAGGTAGCTCAATGAAACAAGCGGTATTTTGAGGAGCAAACGGTTGGCCAGCGCACGGGGTGCAGCTTGAAAGGCAGACGGAAAAGAAATTACGGACGATTCGGTGATCAATGTTTGGTGGAAATTGCGAAAAGAAAGTTTCTTTCACATTTAAGGTTAAAAAGAAGACTTTTCTAGATAAAACAAATACCCAAGTATATAATTATATATAAATACGTATAAATAAATAAATAAATAAAATAATATATATAATTTGATATCTAATAAAATACAATTAAGATAAGATTGAGATATAATTAATATATCTTTGAGATATTACTACTAATGATAACTACTACTATATCTTTGAGATAAGATAAAAATATAATCTAATGAAAAAATGTATAATTATATTATATATATTATTTTAATTTATCTATTTAATTATATCTACATATATTTATTTATACATATACATACATACATATATATATATATATATATATATATATATATCAATGATATATTATTTTTTGTAGTATTATTTATTCCAGGTATACCCCTTAGGGGTTTTTACACAGAGGTACATTTGATGTCCTTACCAGTATCACCTTAAAAGTAATCTTACTTTACTAATTCCTCTCTAGCCTAAATATGTTTAGAAATACCTATTTACATTATTTTTTATATCAATGATATATTAATTATATCTTAATCTTATGTTAATTATATTTTATTAGATATCAAATTATATATGTTATTTTATTTATTTATTTATACGTATTTATATATAATTATATAGTTGGGTATTTGCTTTATCTAGCAATCTTCTTTTTAACCTTAAGTGTGAAGGAAACTTTCTTTCACACTTATATATATATATATATATATATATATAGGTAAAAAAAGTATTTGTACATCTCACACGAAACTGTTGATAATTTGGCTTTATTTCTTTGTTCGTGTTTCCCCAAGATTTTTGTAAACAGTCACCATGAATATTTACGATAAGCTATCGAACACAGAAACTCAATGAAGCATTTAATTTTTTTCGTAGGATAATTTGAAAAAGACGACGTGTACAAATACTTTTTTTACCCACTGTATGAATATTCACGTCGGTCCGAAAAGTGATGTCTAAAAAAAAAATCTAGATGCCTTGTATACCTTACCGATTCACCCCCATCCATGTTCTATGATCTTTTGTACTTTTCGATAACATAGGGAATTGTTACATTTTTTTGTCGTGTTTTCCCGTAGCATAGGTTTTTATTTACTTTTTCGCTTTTGGGTATGTACGATAACCAAAAGAGAAGAATTAGAAGTTTTTACAAGTTATTGGGGGTCATTTAGAAAAAAATCAAAACTCTTCGAAGTTTTTAGTCCGGAAGTTTATGATTTTTTTTGTCTATAAGTTTTTAGTCAAAACTCTTACAAGTTTTTAGAAGTCATTAGGAGTCATTTAGGCTAGCATGAGAATTTTTTTTCATCTGCACTTTAGTGACTGATCCTTTCGAACCTACTTTTTTAATTTTTCCACAAATTCTAAGGCATTGACTTTCAGTTACTCATCTATTCATTGCTTGAGGCGGGACGCCACTGTGACCCGTAGAAAAAAATCGATTTTTTTGCATTTTCTTATAGTATACATCTTCAAGAATATGGGAACAAAAATTTAATTTAAAATATTGAAAATTCACCAAGTTACAGACGATTAAGTAATAGCTGGTAGCGCACCGATTTACGTATACTAAACCTATCAATAACGTTTGTCTCGAAACGAAGTTTCTCGACCTGACCGGAATCATAAATCTAGCTATAATTATCCGATTTTCAATCTCAAAAAACTGAAATTTCCATAATTGCAGTAGCTATTGTCGCAAGTAACATTTTTTTTTTAAATTTATTCCTGTTCAACGCGCCGAATATGACTAAACATTTATAATATATGAATGTAAATATAAAGAAAACGGCTACCTTCAACGAAGAATACATCTATGTCGATTATTTTTTTTTTCAGAAAAAAATACACGAGATAAGTTCAATGTATGCTTAATAATATATTTTCTTTCCAAATTCTGAATAAATAATATAGTATACAAAAAAAAATCGAAAGAAACTTTCTTTTTGGGCCCGTTACAATGTACTCCATAGTGATAACACGAGTAAAAAAAAAGCGAAGAAAGTGCCAACCCGAAAGGCAAAAACAAGCATAAAAAAATGCTTTTGTGCTCGAAAAGTAAAAAAATAATCCTAGAACACAGATGGGGGTGACTGGCATAGGTATTGCATCGTGGCATGTAGATTTTTCTTCTGGACCTAACTTTTTGGACGACCCTCCTATATATATGTACTCGCTAAACAATATTAAAAATCCAACATACGCACACACACACACACACACATCTAAAATGTGAATTGTGACCATCTAGTCGCTCGGCTCAGACCGGAACTCAGTCTCACCGCTCATTTCGTACGCTTTCTTTACTATTTCTATAGAGATGCCATTATAATGCCATGCAAAATCTACACGCTGGAACCGCTGGCATATTACCATAATGCCCGATTGTCGGAGTCGAGTTGATTACTTTCGTCGAAAAGATACTT